>LPNX010476946.1:318685-506340 GCA_001517045.1 Pseudotsuga menziesii | reverse complement strand
TGATTGATTTACGATTTTTACTATTGTAAATTGTTGTGCTGCGTTAAACTTTCCTTGCGTTTTTACCAGTCGACGTTATCACTGTCTAATCTAATTACAGGTTAGTATTTGAGTCCTTTTCTTAATTCAAATTACTTATTGTTGTTCTGGGTTAGCTTATTTTTAATTCTGGGTTTATGCATTTAACATAATATTTCAACCCTAAGATGTCTCAAATTACCCGATGCAAGAACCTTCATAATGATACGCTGACTAAGAACCCGAGCTTTGGCATCTTTTCTGATACTAGTGGCAGAGTTAGTGAAACCTACAAAGTATATTGGTGTAGGATATACTCTATTTTCGACAATGATGACCTATCAGACATATAGAACGACCAGCCTACCTACCAGAGAATTAGGGATTTCGATATCTATTTCATTGCTTCTATAACTGCTATTCTCCCTTACAATGACGCGGTTAAATGGATTATTGAATACGAAAACCTGAAATACCGCTCCTTCAATAGTAGCATAAGGTTGCAACTCACTAACTTCCATTCTGAGATCTTCGTCAAAGATTATGCTCTCAAGCCGGTCAAACAACTCCTTAACGCATATTTTGCCAAAGCCTCTAATTCCAAATATAATTTTGATGAAATGTTGAAGTCCTGGATGAGAAAACCCGATAAGTTTTCTCAGAGGAAGGATGACCTTTACCTCATTGATTGGTTCATGGAACCCTACTCTCTGCTAGAAGCTATGTTGTGCATATTTTACAGTCTCCCCAATCACTCCTATTTTAAAGTTGAATGGGCCCCAATAGTTCATCATGTTCTAACCACTAGAGAATCCCTCCCATGGGATTCCATTCTCTCTCTAGAACTCAAGACAACCATCTAAGACTATCAAAAGGTCACTTCCAGGAAGAAACCCAATTTCTTCTTCTCATCCTTCATTGTTGATGTATTTTGTGATGAGTTCCATTATCCCAATTAGGGATGGAACTCGATCTTACCAGCCCCACCTATACACATTTACCATGCAGAATTGTGGGATACCAACTATGTGTCTAGGTTCTATGAAATTTGTGAAACATTCCTTGGTTGTATTCATTTTCTAATCTTTAAAAGGGAAGCCCCAGCCTTCTCTCCTGAAGCCAAGAACCTTATTGCTACCATGGGCGATTGGTATGTTTGAGAATCATTTGCATATATCAGAATATGGGGCAGCAATACTGCCCATATGTTACCCAAAGTTGTACCTAATAGGTTGTTTATTGAGGAGATAACCTTATATACAATCACTGAAGGAGTTTACAACAAGATCGCTGGACCAAAAAGAAGAGTTTGGCCTAAGTTCCCTCAAACCCTTGGAACACTAACCATACCAACTTTGACCTAGGCTACATAGCTTAGTGACCACATAGTTTCTATGAAACTGGGTTTTGCAAGCAAAAGGCAACATGACCCCAAGGGGTGGGTTGATGCTCATCTCAGGAAGAACCATTTCAAAGCGGGTTATACTCATGAATAAGTACCAGATGACTCTATTTACCAAGGAGTCGATACTTTTTCAAAAAATTTATCCAGAGCCAAAAGAAAAGAGGAACAAAGTCAAATCTTATGCTACCAGAAGGAAATAAGAGACAGGGTCTGGGCTTAGAGAGCAATGGAATTGGATATTTTGGAAAAGATGAGAAAAGAAAAAGAAGAGAAGGAGGCTCAAGAAATTAAAGAGTCTTCAGTGACAACAATCTCAAGTATGGATAAAGGTAAAGGTCCTATGGAGGATATCCCATAGGCATCAGTTACTCAGCAGGTCAAAGCCTTGATACATACTTCTCAACAGTTTAAACAAAAGCTGACATAGATGAATTCTGTGCTAGATAATCAAGAAGTTGCAACTACTCAGGCTGTTACTAATAAATAGGTAAATGCTACTGTCACTTCAGCATGTGATGATTAGGTGATGGCTAAGATTAAGCCACTTACAAGTCTAAAAGTTCAGGTTTCCTCCTCTCTAGCTCATACCATAGACTTGACCAATTCTGATACTGAAGAAGGAGGAACTTCTCCTATTCCTATCACTGAACAAGTTGATAATGGTAACAATTTGCAGGCATTTCTAAATTTATTCAGTGGTAGTAACAAAAAATATTCCTCTATTCCTGAAATCCCACAACCCAATTTTGGGTCTCATTATTCTTCCTCAGTATTGCTCCTCTCGTTGATTCAAACCCTAACTGATTTTCTTGTTGGATCAACTTTATCACCTCCATTATCCCAGCTATATCATGTTGCGACATGCATACCTACTTCTATCAACCCTATCTCTATACACCCACCTATGCCATAATCTACTGCACTTCAAGTTCCTAAGATTCCACTACACATTCCTTCCTTTTCTCTATCAACATCATTCGTTCCTGAAAAGGTCTCAGTAATTTCATCATCACTGGTAGTTGATACCATTCATGCTTCATCCTTTGAAACCTCTATTCCAATCATCCTTTCGACTACTAAAGCAGTTGTTTTCCGAAGTAGTTCTTCTCCTTTACTCACTACTCACATCACCATGCCTATGCCTTCTCCTACCATCACTCAAACTTCTCCTTTGGTGTCCATAGGGATTGACACTTCTTCTACTGATGAGGTAAGAGATGAGTTTAATCAAGATATTGTGATCTCTCTTGGATATTATCATTATAGAAAGTCTAATAAAGAAATGTTTAGAAGAGGTAAGAAGAGAATCAGAGATCAAGGTGATGTGGATACATCTCTCTCTAACCAGGTAGTGTGGACTCAATAGTCTAGTGACCCACATGTGGATGCTACAGACACTGCTTCTACTTTGGGAGATTTCACAGGTGCAAACTTTCATTCTGTTAATTCTTTGAACAGAGAGTTTGACAAGAAAAAAGAAGAAATAACCAAACGAAAGGAAGAACTAGAATAGACCAAAAAGGAACATGAGGCTCATGTTGCTGATTTAATGAAGATATTTCAGGACAAGTGTAATGAGCTACAAGTGAAGAATACTTTTCTTCAGGATGAGCTTCTAAGTGAGAATACTACAAATGTTGTCTTTGTGCAGAGACTATCCTTGCTTGAGAATAAATGTGAAGATGCAACTGCAAGTGCAGCATCATCTTCGTTCTCTAAATTTTCACCAGAAGAATTCAAGGAATTAGTTGTCAAGACTAATCAAGACCATTATGAGTTAATTAGTGAATTGTTTAAAACTCTAGATAGTATTTTTTAGACTCATCTTGTTTATGATAAGATGTTTGTTACTCTTGAAGATCAGGTAGACAAAAGGGAAGAATCTTCCAAAGCATATGATGATGTTGTAGATTGGAAAAGATACATGAAATATAGGCCAGAAAACATCACTATTCTTAGCAGTTTCCAATTGAAGAAGGTTAGAACTATTTTGCGTGCTTTGGAAGATTTGAATGAAACAATTGGTGAAGCTATTAAAAAGGCATGGGATATCTATGTAAGGAGGTGGTATGTTGCTGACAATTTAATGGACATTTTGTGTTTTCCTGTAATGGGTCTCATCGAGAATGCATGCCCACTGAAACTCATGATTAAACAGGTTGAACAATGGTGAGATGAAGCAATAGAGAAGATCCAATGGCTTAGTCATATCGGCATTGATGATGTGGATCGGTTAATCAAATAACCACTTTATATTGAAGGGAAGATCCATATCTAAATTCGTATTTGATGATAAGTTAGCGAAGAATGAAATAGAAGATCACAAATGTGATGCCCAACTTGGACTTGAATGCGCTAACTATCCTAACTTAGATGATTTGTTGGATATCTCGAAAATATGGAGAGATTTTCTTAGGTATTAACTTTGTTTGGGTTTTTTTATCCCATTTTGAAGGGAATTGATTCTTATGTAATAATTATTTAAGGGGTAGACTTCAGATGTATTAGGGGAATTTTTGGAAGGGGAAAGATTTTGACAAGAGACTGAAGATACCTCTGTGTACTTGAGGTTTATGTAATTTCTTACAAAACTTGATTTAATAAAGTATTGCTATCATTTCATATATCTTGTTATTGATTTGATTAAATTTCTTTAACATATCACAATTTTTCCTGTTTCAGATGGATCAATATTGTTGTTAGTTCTTTGCAATTGATAAATGCATTTATTTATAACTTTGATTTCTCTTTGTTACTAATCCATGCATTGATAAAAATTTGAACAATTTCTTCTTTTAAAAGTATTTATCTATTTCTGCAAATGATCCAGCAGTGAAGTTAAAAAGACAAACATGTTGGTTTTTCAACTTACATGCATACATGCAGGTTAACCTTGAATGATACAATCTTAAGTTACTGTCAGGTGATTTTCATTAATTGATTGTGAGTTAAGTGATAAGTTAATTAGTATCATTTATATTTTTGTTAATTTGGTGAAATTACTTGTCTGTCTTACACCTCATGTTGATCTGTAAACTAATTCTACAACCCTTTTTAGTAGCTTAGATTTAGATCATATTTTCCTTTATAGTTAGATTTGAGATTATTTTATTTGCATCACCCATCCATTTTTCCAATCTGGGAAACAGATCCTTCAAGTATCAAATCCACAAGAGCCGGTGAAGGTTAGAAATATCCATGGGAGATCACTACACCAAATAAGCTGGGGATAGGACTGTCCTTGTGCAGGACCTTTTGAAGCCCTTAAGTATGGGTTTTCCCCTCTCTTGTCAGTATTAGATACCTTTTCATCCACATACACAACTGAGGCTTCAACAAGGGCATGATTTCAATGCACCTTATCATTTGTATCAAAAATCATGTTGTGCTTCCAAGAACACTTTCTTTTCCTTTTGTACATTTAAAGGCACATGTCGTTGGGAACCTAGTTGAACTAGAGAATTTAGAAGGCACCCACATCCATCCTCTCGCATCATTGCACCTCCTCAAGTTATGAAAACCATAGTCTGATGGTTTTCTATAGGTTCGGTTGTAATCTTCTGGACATTTTGATTAGTGTTTGGTAATTGGTTCTAATTTTTATTAGCTTTAGCTTGAAATTTAGAAATAAGTTGTGGATGATACTCTATGGTATTATCCAATTCCTTCTAATATGAACATGTCGACATAGGATTTGTGCAATATCAGGCATAATGTCCTAGTTTTCCATAATTATAAAAGATAAG
Source organism: Pseudotsuga menziesii (assembly GCA_001517045.1). Lineage (NCBI taxonomy): Eukaryota > Viridiplantae > Streptophyta > Pinopsida > Pinales > Pinaceae > Pseudotsuga > Pseudotsuga menziesii. The sequence continues at coordinate 501,171 of LPNX010476946.1, read as the reverse complement.
TTGACCTCTTCCTCTACCAAATATGCCTCCTATTTCATGACCTATAAAAGTACCTCCATCCCTTAGCTGAGCATATTGTATGTTTTCTCTTTCAAATTGAATTTGTTAATCATTATTCATTAAATATGTATTGATTGTATTTTATTGGAGTAGTCGATAGGATCGACAATATTTTTCAACATGGCCCACAAATCGACAAAACTTGCAATAAAGACTAGCAAGTGAAATTACTAGCTTTTTCAGGTACAAGCATTTTTCAGATCAATGACCTATGGTCTAGAAAACTATACACCAAGGCACTCCTTGTTTATTCAGTGGACTAGGGGAACTAGAAGCAATATTATCAAGAAATTATGCACATGAATCTTTATGATGTCCTTTTGTATTACAACATGTAGATTGTACATCTTCTAGAACTTCTTTACCCTTTTTTGATATCCTGGATTTGAAGTGATGGGGTATATATCCATGACTCGATCTGTAACATAAAATTACCAGTTTCTCCAACTAGTGAGGCTTCCAATTTCATGACTATCTCTAATGCTTCAGTCTACAACACAATATTTTGTTGCATCATCGATAACTGGATATGTGGAAAAAGAAAATTTGTAAGCTATTCCTTATGTTTCACATCAAACATATAGAAACTCACCCTATCCATCAGACTCTTAACTCTTTGGTTAAAATCCCATACCAACTTGGTCAACTTCTACTTGATCTATTTTAACTCTATAATGCACTGGAATTTAGACTTAGGTTTATTAAATTTGTTTTCAAGTTATTTCTTGATCTCAACTAATGCCTTTGGTGCATTCCCAACAAAAAATTCATATACCAATATAGGGAATGACCTCTAAAAGCCGTGATCATATGATCTCTTTTTACAGCTTCGTATTGCACCTTTTGAACATTCCACATAGCTTCACACAAAAACCAGTGCTACTCTAGATCCTCTAATCTAGTCCCATTAAAAATAGGCGACTTCATAACGTCCCCATCCATCCTTGGCCTCTAGGGTATTGATGAACCTGAACTTAGTGGTTCACTATGAGTAACTATAGTATGTGAATTGTTATGCTGACTATTATTAGGAAAATACTATGATGAATTCTTAGGTATTACCTCATTTTTAGGAGATGCATGCTAGGTCATGGGTATGTTGCATCCTTGATCTTGATTTAAATTTGTATCTTCTTCTTCCTTTAATACAAGTTAATATTCTTTCTCTTCATTGCAATATTCTTCATCAAGCAGTGGTATTGATTCATAGTCTCCCATTTCAGTCACACTGCAAATATCTCTCCTTGTTGCAATCCTTCTCGTCTTGTTTAACCAAAAATTCTTCGCATTTCTTAGGTACCCACTCTCTTTGTCACTCTCACTTAATCCTCCATGGAAAATTTTGGCATATCTTGTACATTCTTCTTCATTCCTTCCTCTAGTAGAAACCCATTCTCTTGTGCACGATTTCTCTACTCATCAGAGTCCATCCTAAAGATACCCTTTTCGCATACCAAGGTTTCAATAAACAATGTTAAGGAATTCAAATACCTACCTCGGGGACCTCGAAATAATTGTCTTTCTACTCCACAATAAGGATTGATAGTATCCATAGCGATCTCAGTAATATATCCCTCCAAAATACTATCAACCCAGAAGTCAACCACCCTAGATATTGTGTTATTGACACTCTTTATCTGCTAAATCAACTATGGTGTCTAACTCTTAGGTTATCCTCCTTGGGAATTCTTCTTCTGATGCGTCAACCTATCCAGCCACTTATATAACACAATAGGAAATTCACTGAAGAAAATTTCATGAATATCAAAATAGACATACCTTCCTAGCCATTCTTCTAGAGTCAGTCGTGGATTTTTTTTCTTCTTGAGAAAAATTATTTTTCCTTTTGATCAACCTAATATTGAACCTCTAGTTTCATTAGATGCCAAAAAATATCCCCTTCACAATGATCTTGGTCCCGACAATGGAACCATTTGTTTGCACAAACTCACATTAAAATGTAGTCATACCAGTAGGAACCAAAAATCCCAAAGATATCGGCCCAGAAGGAATTGAATCCTTCCATCAACACTTGCAATGCAGGTAAAGTCTCACTAGAAGTACCTAAGGAAGCTGCAAGATCCAAGCTTCTGCAATAGTGAGGGGGATTTATACTACAAATATACTCTGATAGGAAACCAATTGATGGATTATGTGATGTGACAAACATTCATACTGTTAGTGAAAACTAGTTTCATTATTGTCTTATATTTAACCATCAACACATATTATTATTCATTTAGCATTGATTATTTAAAATGTAGAAAGTAATAAAACACATCAGACAAAAAATAATACCATGTTTTCACATGGAAACCCAAATGAGAGAAAGCCAAAAAAGTGCTTGTTTATTTATAAGAGTCACAAACTTGAACACTTCTTATCTATGCACTCATCTTACAAACATCCCGTAGATTGACTCATACTCTGTGACTCAACTCATTCTTTGACCTAGAAAAACATTACATCATTTGGCTGACTGACTTATTTTCAACTTAAAATTTTACCTCTCCTCCTACTTTCTAATTTCCCAGCACATTACATATTTATAGGATATAATGGCTTGATTTACATCCCATTCTACTATTCGACCCATTACATAAGTGGACAAAATTCCTAACTAATTATCTAACCTTTCAGTTGGAATTCTTCAAAACTGGTACTTTTCCTCATATTTTGTCACAATTATTAGAATTATACCCTTTTTTCATGGCCTTTTGACCAAAATTTGCAAAACTAGGTACCAAATTACCGCCACCAAATAAAACCCCAGGGAAACAATTTGGAAACACCTCCCAACTAAATATGAGCATCATGTCTCAACTACATGAAGACTGTTTGTCACATATTTATCATATGTTTATTTTCCACAATTATGTTGTTGGTCCCCATTTTGTCACCATTTTTGGGTTAAATACTGTACATATTAACACATGTTTTGATACCTTTTGGCGTCTTTTGTACCATGCAGCTCACCATTCAAGCCTTAGGTATGAATGAATTTTAGGTTTATGTAAATTTGGTTTATTATTATCATTTTATGATTTTAATGATTAAAATTTACATGATATGAAGCGTATTTGATTTTATAATTCACGTGTATAATTTTTTGCAGTTTATATGGTCTTTTAGACAAGCTAACTAACATAAACTCCTTCATCTAGATATATGGAGAGAATATCTAGCTTGCCTTCTAGATCGCTAAACAGACTATGCAATACTGGTAGTGGATTTCTATGCATTAAAGGAATGTAACAGCCATGAACTATTGTGACCATGCCCCAGCATCTTAGCATCATCCTTCTTCTAGAAGGGACCTCATCTAATGTCTTTGTGTGACACCTTGACGTCGCCTCCGATTAAGACTGAAATCATATGCCACATCGCGCACCAAAAAGGAACCAGATATGCGAAGAAGAAGGAACTGTAATCTATTAATTCTGAATGCAATTATTTTCTATAATGACTGCCTTATCGTAAATAGTAGTTGACCACTAAAAGGGTCAACTTGCTTGCCTTCTATAAACACTATATATATAGGTGACCTCATGCGATGGATAAGGTTAATCGATGGAGTTAGTTAGGATAGCGAGATAGTTAGTTGTTTTATCAGTTTTCCCCAAGACTCTATAACACCACCTTTGGTTTAATGAAAGCTCCATTATGATGTGCATGATCGTGTTCTATTAGAAGAGCGTTAATAGTTTTGCTGGGAGGGCCCCCTGACAACAGAGTTTTACATCTTTGTGTATGTTTTGTTATTTCCTTCCTCTGTAACTAGTATAGTTTTGCTTATAAGTTATTTATGTAGTTTTGTTCCTAGAATCATTCATGTTTGCTATAGTATAGATTCCATTGTTATTATGTTGACTATGTAGGTTTCTTTTACCAGTTAGCAACCGGTTGCGGCTAGAATAGCTTCTAAATCCCTTTCAATGTTTTTACAGTTTATTGCTTAATTCTTAGACTAGATTAGATTATTTTGGTTAAGTCACAACAAATCTAGTTTTATTTAAGTTCTATTTTTGCTTAAATATATTTCAATCTATTTAGTAATGTAATTTCCTTTTTGAATTATGAGTTAGTTTAGATTATGTTGCTATAAGATTTAATTAGTAAATAGATTTTCTCTTTTACATTTCATTAGAACATGCATGAGTTAGCTGCTCTAAAATAAATCATTTAAATTTACTATTTTCTGGAATTTTGATATTTTCTTCAGGCAACCTGTCATTCAGACAGTTTGTTCTGCCTTCCATACAGACCTTCGTTTCAACATATTGTTCAGTATTTCATTCAACCCTGTATATCTTCAATGTGTTTTGAGTTTATCTCCTTAGTTTTATGATTCTATTTTAATGGTAATAGTTAGATAGTGATTGTATTTTCTCTTAATATTCTTAGATAAGAATGTTAGGCTACTTGCTATACTTCATTCTTCTTTTCTCCTTTCTTCTCACCTTATTCCTAAAGAATTATGTTATGTATTTTGATCTTTTGTATAGACTTGTAATTAAATCCGAATTGTTCTGTCACATATATAGTTTTAAATGTAATAATAGATTAAGTATCATTGCTCATAGTAATACAATTCATCTTCTTAATCATATGGTTGTTAAAAGAATCCATAGAATAGAATTTATATTATATTTATAATTCTTCTGTTTGCTCATAGATTAGGTTTAACTCCTTGTAATATTATTTTATCTTTTGCAAGTAAGGTTCAAAGTTTTATTTGTTTATAGATCATTATGTTTACTATAGCTTGTAGTTGGACATTTCTTAGTTTACATCTCTTCATAGAAATTAAGTTAGATCTAATTCCCTTTAGCTTCTTCACCTCATTTGAAAGCCATTTTGATACTTCTCCTGCTCCTGTCCTGATTACAGTAAACCCTTATCCTCAAAATAATCAAGGAGAATGAAATTAATGACCATTTATTAGTTACATGTATAGATTTTAGGAAACATAATTAGTTGTTGTAAATTCTTCGTTGTAAGTTGTTTTTCAGTAAAATAGAACTTCTTATAAAGAATAGTTCATTGTCACTACATTGTCCATATCTTTTTCTTTTAATAGTTGTTCATAGAGCAGAGTAGTATAACTTGATACCACTCTTTCCTAGTCCTCTGTCTTTGTTATCTTAACTAAGTTGGATCCTTAGGAGTTCAATTCAAGGCCTTTCAATCCTGTATTTACCAAAGTATTACCACGATACTCTCTACCTTCACATATATTTTGTAACAACTCTAAGCCTACCAACCCCAGTCGATAATTAAATATTAGGTAAATTATTCAAGACAATATTTTGCCCAACATTTTTGGAATCGTTTCCAGAGAGTTGTTCCGTAAGGTAGAATAGATGTATGCTAGTAACAGGGCAGCAGTAAGACAAAAGGTAAGAACCTGTGCATCTTTTATAACAAGCACCCCAAAATCCAGTAGTAGTAGTAGTAGTATAGGGATAGATTCGTTAAGATAGTTTTTACAGGAAACATAAGACCCCAATCATCAACTCAATGAAAATTCATCGAAAAAAAACACTTTTAGGAAGTAGTTTTGATAGAAACATAAAGAGATTATTACCGGGGGGAATCATAGAAAGAGAAGAGATCATGGCCAGAGGACCCAAGGGCCCTATTCCTGATAGAATTTAAAAAGAAGCAATCATAGAACCTCTTAATATTCCACTAAGTAAGAAAGTTAGATAATATAACTCTTGAAGTGGGGGATCTGAACTTTACTAATTTTGTCAATCAGAGGAATATTTATCCTAGAAAATAATGTTGCATTGCCCCATTCCCACCTTGAGGAAAACCTTCTAGGTACACTCACTCTAGAAACCAAACCTACATAAAAAACTAGAAAGAAGAACGAGCAACAAAGAGCAATTTCTATCCAAAATGTAAAATTAAACATCCTCGACAGGAATGTCCATTAAAGAAAACACCTCCATATTATATCTACATGGGCCATCATGTTTTTACCTAGGAGATCAAAATGGATCCTATCAATATAGAAGTAATCATTGGACTTCCCTCTCCAAAGACTCTTCCTCCTCTTGATTCTTAAAAATATTGTAGGTTATCATCATTTGTAAACATGTCAGTATGTGTATATCCCTTTGAATAAAAGAGTGATGTCTAATCATAGGGGACTCTTTCTCTATAATATAATAAATCATCCAATAAATGAAATTTTGTTACCAATGGGTCTTTATATTTCTTTGAACTCCTCATGGGATATTACCTGAAAAGGAAAGTACTCTAAAAACACTAACATCATATCTTAACTTCGAAGTTTTAATTTTCAAACCATTTATTTTATGATTTTTTTATTCTTTATATATGATGGTTTGATTCAGATATGTATATTCCTGATTACTTCAACAAGTGCTCAAAAGATTCACTTCAATTATCATCTTTTTCAGAATTTCAACCCTTAGAGATTACTAGCTCATCTACACTTGTTATCAAAACTTGACTCTTAAATATTTTTGAGAACACTCCAGGATACGTGGAATTTCTGCTTGTGGGGAACATTATATTTTATAAAGAAAATAGATTGAAAGGCCCAAGAACACCTTCAAGTTATTCTCTTTTGACATGATCTATAGTTAAGGCCATTTTATGAAATAAAAATTATAACTCATGTGTTTAGAAGGGCTTAGCACGCTCTAGTACCAATAAACTTCCATATACTCAGAATCTTTATACAAGGAAAACCCACCGGGGTACTAAACAAGCCTGCTGGTAGCAGGTCAATGCTAAGTAAAAACTTAAAAATAAGGAAGTTCAATAAATCCAAGTAAACCCGTCGGGGTACTGAACAGGCTCACTGGCAGCGGGGTTATGCTTGCATGGTACCAAGATAAACTCGTCGAGGTATTGAACAGGCTTGCTAGTAGCGGGGAAATATCAGGTAAAAGAGATCTAGTTAATGCACCACTAGGCACATGGTTTAACAAGAAAAATATGTTTAGGCCTATTTTTTATGATGCCATTAAAGAATAACTGTAAGATGGCCTTGGATCCGACAATCTGAATTCAATCAATATCTAGGATATGTTTATCCTAGAAATGAGACCCATAGCTGTAAACTCCTACCAGTTCGAAGGTGAGCTCAAGAATTTTTGAGATGACAAGATATCCTTACAACAAGGCAAGGGTGACTAGTTTTCCCTATGGTCCTTTCACTTATATCTTCATCACATGGTAAAAGATAAATTTATACATTCATATATTTGAGCATTGTTATTTTTGGATAAATGTATGTTTTTGAATCCTTTCCATTTATTAGTTTTTATGTCTTTTACAAACTTACAACAGCATGATTGAACTTTCCTTAATTTCTTTTGGTAGTTACTTAGTTTTCTTGTATGGCTTGGGGACATGCCATATCTTTGGTTTGGGGGAGGATTAGCTTAACTGTCTGTCTTTATTTTTACTTATAAGGGATTCATTGCCAAATGATAAACTTCCTGCAAGATAATGCAGATAGTGAAATTGGTTTTAAATTCTTGGATGAATAAGGAAGAATGCCAAGAATTATTTCATATGACTTCTTTGTGACCTGGTAGCTTAGGAAAAGCCACAATTAGCAGCAGTTTGAACCAGCAAGTTCATTTTTTTTACAGAAAGTTGTATGAAGGATCATATGAAGGGTCAAATGTTGGTATGAATAAGAAGTCAAATGACAAGTTGAATAAAAAATTTATGACATTTTCACATCTATGGTTTAGTATTGGCTTAATTTTGTTTTGGTAAAAAGCTAAGTCATACCATTAGGGTCACATCCACATGATATTATGACTAATGATGATTCATGATAGTACGAAATAGATCTAATATGATTTTATTTCATCCATATATGAATATGATACGACCTTATGGTACCTTCTAGCTATCATGACTCTGCCATCATCATTATCCTCTTTCTCCGTTCGCACACATAAGCTATCAGATAAGCCGACCTTCTCATTGAAGTAAGGTTATGGTTACGAATTTGGTTATACACTCGCATTAAGTTACATGTTCAACCTATCCAAAGCTTGATTTGGAGATGGTTGAACCAACTAAAATTTAGAAACTCATTCAATCACGTGCTTTAGATGGCACACATTCTGAAAATTGCCATAATGGCACGATCGTTTAGGAATTCCAAACTGTTTGCATGATCATTTGGTAGGTTGAATGGGGCGCGTTTTAAACTAGCACGGTGCGAACCTTCTCCCATTCCATCGCTTTCACTAACCGTTATCACTGTAGAGAATTATAGCCACCTTTCTATGCAAACCCTGTATTCTCCCCTCTGCTTACACCATGCTGAACCGATTTGAGCTAGAAACTTACCAAGATTTGTTCAAAATAACATAATTCAGAGGAATGTTGGGAAGTGTTTTTCTGTGCTGGCTGGAAATTGTTCCTCCATCCACTGCAAGGATACGATGAGTAAATCTTGTTTCTTTTTGCAACGGTGTTCGATGGAAGAATGGCGAGGGTAGAACATATTTCCTTCCAGGTTATAGAGGAATCGATTACGTGTGCCACTAAGCTTCCCTGAGAAGGTGAACGATGGCATAAACAATAGTTTGTTCCAAGGGCATCGCATAATTTTTTTGTCAAGCCTGAATTATTGCATGTGATAGGTGTGAAGGGCTATCACCATAGCTGGATAAAGCCTGAATACATCAATCTGCTAACCGTCATTATTCATCTGATTACCTGTGAAGGTAAGTTTAGTGTTTTCAAATCTTGTCATCTCCATTTACTAGCCCATTTCATCAATAATAGAAGTCTTAATTTTCCTTTCTTTTTCCTTCAGAGTCTAGAGAAAATGTCAAACTTGGTTCACAAGAATACCCTTCACCCCAAGATTAGCTTGCACCACCACATCTTGATCAAAATTTTAATCCTGGACCAGCTCAAGGAGCGAAACCAAGCTTGGGAGACCTTTGTGTTCAAGGTGCTTAATCCCCACCTTAATATCCACAAACAATCTCACCATTTTCACCATGGAACTAGTCAAACCTCTCCTGTAGAAGAGGAAAACCCCAACATCATCCACCTCGATGAAGATATCTAAGAACCTAACTCATCTTCCCAAAATACCCCTGCCAGTATTTATGCCGAATTACTAAAGGATGCCGACCAAATGGACATTCCTGCATCTGACCAAGATATTATCCCTGTCGAAGAACCCTTCCTACTATCGATTTGGATCCGCCTTCAATGAAAATGAGTCCTCCACGAGATTCCAACTAGTTCCCATAGCCATCTACATCACTGCAGCCAACATTAGATCAATTAACTTCTGATTTAATTCAATCGACGAAGCATATTGAAGGGTATGTTCAGATAATTTTAGAGCTTCGAAAGGAAAATAAAGAGTTGCGGTTACAGATTAAAAATAAGGAGGACCTCCACAAGACCGTTATATTATCACAGAGGGATCGAAAATCAAGGCGTTCCCTTTTCAAATATTAGGCTAAGAAATTGAAGTTCAAACAATCTGCTTCATCAAAGTCGGAGGCATTTGCTGACGCAGCTCTGCCTCCTTCCTAATGCTATCTTTTATTTTCTGACCAGTGGGACCTAGCATTCTACTAGTTTGGGGGAATATTGGTCCCCATTTTGTCACCATTTTTGGGTTAAATATTGTACATATTAACACATGTTTTGATACCTTTTGGCATATTTTGTATCATGCAGCTCACCATTCAAGCCTCAGGTATGAATGAATTGAAGGTTTATGTAAATTCGGTTTATTATTATCATTTTACAATTTTAATGATTAAAATTGACATGATATCAAGTGTATTTGATAAATTAATTCATGTGTATAATTGTTTGCAGGTTATATGGTCTTTTAGACAAGCTACCAAATAGACACACATTCATCTAGATATATGGAGATCATATCTAGCTTGCCATCCAGATCGCTAAACATATCGTGGAATACTGGTAGTGGATTTCTATGTGTTAAAGGCATGTAACAGCCATGAACTGTTATAACCACGCACCAACATCTTAGAATCATCCTTCTTCTAGATGGGTGCTCATCTAATGTCTCTGCGTGACACCTTGATGCTGCCTCCGATTAATACTGAAATCATATGCCACATCGCATGCCAGAAAGGAACCAAAGCTGTGAAGAAGAAGGAACTGTCATCTGTTAATTATCAATGTAAGTATTTGTTATAATGACTTCCTTATCGTAAAGAGCAGTCGACCAAAAAGGGTTGATTTGCTCACCTTCTATAAACACTATATATATAGGTGATCTCATGCGAGGGATAAGGTTAATCACTGGATGTTAAAATTTCGTAGCTGATAGAATCAATGGAGTTAGTTAGGATAGCGAGATAGTTAGTTGTTTTATCAGTATTCCCCAAGAATTTGTAATGACACGTTTGGTTTAATGAAAGCTCCATTATGCTATGCATGATTGTGTTCTATTAGAAGAGAATTACTTTGTTTTCTAGGAGGCCCCCCCTCACAACATATTTTTACTTCTTTGTGTATTTTTTGTTATTTCCTTCCTCTGTAACTAGTATAATTTTCTGTTATATTTTTAACATTAATCTAGCATCATATTAGGATATTTTAACTGAGAGAATAACAAGCACAAGAATCAAACACAAGAGGCAATGAACATAGTGTTTTTCCTCAGGGAAACCATAAATGGAGAAAACCCCGCAACTTCCTCAAATATAGAATCAGCACCAAAAGTAAAACCCCAAAATAGTAATATGATCTCCCAACAGTAGCAAGCTCTTTCTTCCTAGCCCTAGTGTCTTCTTCTTCCTCAGTTGTGTGCTACAACTGAGTGTGAGTGAGTGTGTGATAAATAGAGAGGATATCTCACTATTTATACTAATTACCAACTTGAATAAACCCTACTAGGGCAGACTTCTCTAGGATATTCTAATAACCCTAGTGCCCCGGAACTGCGGGGACTTTAACCCTTGAACAATAGGAGGGTTACCCACAATGACTTGACATTACTTGTTTACATTATATATCCTCTCGATTGGAACATCAGGGCATGACCTGACTCAATTACATTACAGATACATCTCGGAATAAACATCAGCGTACAATACATAAGATACATAGGTGAATACATTCTGAAGTTACAAATACATCAACACTCCCTCTTGACTAGGAAGGTATTCTTTCGACACAATTTTCAGCACAAGTCTTCTTCTTTGTATCGAATGGATCATCTCAGCATCATCATCTTCAATTTGTATTCATCTTCAAGTCTTCTTCATCTTCAATTCATCTTTGTCTTCAGGTCTTCTTCTAAGTCATCTTCTTCTTCAAGTCTTCTTCATCACGGCATCTGGATCATCACGACTACTGGAACATCATTGCTGGATTATAATCACTGTATCATCATCAAATCTATATTATCAATTGATCTAGATCACCATCATGTTTAGATCATCATCACATCTGGATCATCACTTGATCTAGATCATCATCAAGTTTGGATCATCATCATTGGTGCCATCTCTCAATTCTTCTCGTCACAGGAAGTTCTACAAACCCATCCCTTTTTCATGCTGGTTGTAAGCCTACCCTTCATATAGGTCTTCATTAGTGCTTATATCTAACCCTAAGTTAGAATTGCCCACCCATCTCTTACATCTAACCTCATCTTGTCAGAAAGGCATGCCCAGCACTCACATCTGACCTCATCTTGTCAGAAAGGCCCAGCACTCACATCTGACCATGTGTAAACAGATCACACCAGAATGGCTTAGCACTTATATTCGACCATGTGTGAACACACCGCATCAGAAAGGCTCAACACTTATATCTGACCATGTTCGAAAACACCGCATCAGAAGGGCTCAGCACTTACATTCGACCATGTTTGAAAACACCACATCGAAAGGGCTCTGCACTTACATTTGACCATGTTCAAAAACACCACATCGAAAGGGCTCTTAGTCCTAGACTAAGGATTCATGGTAACTGACCATGTGCCTCCATTCTCCCAGAGAATGGCATCAGCCCTTATATTTGATCAAGTGGGAACACCTCCCTCAATCACATCAAAATGGCCATGCGATCACATCTGATCAGGTAAAATTACATCCAACAGTCATATCAGAAAGGCCCTCAGTCCCAGACTAAGTTTTCCTAGTAACTGACCAGGTGCCTCCATTCCAATAATGGCATTTAGCCCTTACATATGATCATGTAGGGACCAATCCTACAGTCACATCAGAATGTCTTATCACTCATATCTAACATGGAAGGAACCAAAATCTCTCACCATGATAGAATGGCTCAGCCCTTACATCTGACCATGGAAGGAACCTAATCCTCTCACCATGTCAGAATGGATCTTGGTCTCATCATTTCCCCTTGGAGGGAACCTCAATCTGGAGAACACCAAGCTTCTCCCTGAAGTACTCAAACTTCACTCTAGCCAATGACTTCGTCAATACATCAGCCATATGTTCCTCCATCGTAACATACTAGAGCTTCACTGCTCCTCTCTACACCATATCCCTGATATAGTGATACTTGATCTTGATATGCTTCAACTTGTCATGGAACATAGGGTTCTCTGACAACTTCACACAACTCTGGTTGTCACAATATATACAAGTACCATCCATCTAGAGATCAAATAAATTAGACAGTAGCTTCCTCAACCATACTACCTCACAACTAGATGAACAAGCTATGAAATACTCTGCTTTAGTTGTACTCAGTGCCACACAGGATTGCTTCCTGCTAAACCAAGAGATCACACCTGATCCCATACTGAAACAACATCCTGAAGTGATCTTCCTATTGATGGAACTGCCAGCCCAATCTGAATCAACATAACCCTCCAATTTAATCTTCTGATTTTCCTCATACTTGAGCCCATACTAAACTATACCCTTCAAGTACCTCAGAATATGCTTTGCAGTAATCAAGTGAACATGTCTCGGATCTGTCAAGAACTAGCTCAAGGTGTTCACAAAAAAGCAAATATCCTGTCTCATATTCATTAGCTACATCAAGAACCCAATCATCTGATGATACATCATAGCATCAACCGATTTTGATGAAGCATCACTCAATAGCTTCAGGTTCGATGCCATAGGTGTGGTTATGGCCTTGCAGTCCATCATCTCGAATCTCTTCAAAATATCTACTCAAAACTTCCCTTGACCAAGGAAAATTCCATCCGTATTCTGCCACACCTCCATGCCTAAGAAATAGTGCATCATACCCAATTATTTCATTTCAAACTCGGCATCAAGTTTCCTCTTCTTATCAGCAATGAACCCATCCATACATTCTACAAACAGATCATCCAAATATAGTAGGAGTATCAATGGATTTCCATCTTCAACCTTGTAGTAAATGTTAGAGTCTACTTTACTCTTGGTAAAGCCCAAACTGGATAGGAAACCATCAATTCTATTGTACCATGTCCTAGGTTCCTGTTTCAAATTATACATGGCTTTCTTCAATCTGCACACATGAGATTCCTTGTCATGTGTCTCAAAACCGAGTGGTTGTTTGACATACACTTCCTCTTCTACTACACCATTCAAGAAAGCAATCTTGACATCCATCTGGTGTATCTTCCATTTCATCACTGCATCCAGAGCAATTACTGATCTGATGGAAGTGTATCTGGCTACACGTGGAAAGGTTTCTTCATAATCTATTCTTTCTTTCTGGGAGAAACCATGAGCCATGAATCTTGCTTTATATTTCTCAATCCTGCCATCTGCAGCATGCTTGATCTTGTATATCCATTTGGAAGTTACAATGGACTTCCCTTCTAGTCTTCAGACAACATCCCAAACATCATTCTTCATGATTGATTGGTACTCTTCGATCATAGCATCCTTCCATTCTTTCCATTCTGCCGCTTCTTCATAGTTGGAAGGTTCTTTATCAATAATGTCACATAGCAAATCTACATAACTGGAACATTACCTAGTTCTCTTTCATCCTTGGGGTGTTTCTTCTGAAGCTCCATATCTTTCTGCACCTTGGATAATTTCACGTACCCAAGCAGGTTTCCTCTTATGAGGATTCTTCTCCAGAGGTGGATCTACAGGTTCTTGAGGTTCTTCTAATTCTCGATCTTCTTCTTGAATTTCTTCGTTCATGGTTGTATCATGAACTCTAGGTGCTCTTGTTTCTTCAGGTTCTTCAGTCGGTTTCTTCCTGGATTTGATGTAGGCTGAATCTTCATCAAATTTCACATCTCTACTAATGTCAATCTTCTTGAACCCTGGGAAGTATATTCTATAAGCCTTCAAGCTTTCAGAGTATCCCACAAATATACCCTTTTTTCCTGAAGGATCTAACTTCGTCCTCTTTTCTTTCAGAATGTGTATGTATATAGGACAGCTAAATATTCAGAGATGGCTGACTTCTGGTTTCTTGCCAGAGAATACTTCTTCTGGAGTCTTGTTCTCGAGTACTCTGCGTGGAGTACAGTTCTGTACATACACCATTGTTATGGCAGCTTCTGCCCACAGATGCATAGGAAGATATTGATCATGAAGCATTGCTCTTGCAGCTTTCATGATAGTTCTATTCCTCCTTTTTTCAATCCCATTCTGTTGTGTATTATAGGGAGTGGACAACTCTCTCTTTATCCCTGAGTCTTTACATAGCTCTTTGAATTCATTTGAAGCGAATTCTCTTCCATTATCTGATCAAAAGGTCTTGATCTTCTTTTCAATGTGGTTCTCAATCAAGGATTTGAATTCCTTGAACTTACTGAATACTTCATCTTTGTTCTTCATAAATTATATCCTTCCTTTCTAGAAAAATCATTAATAAAAGAAACATAGTATGCATACCCGCTTAGTGAACTTGATGACATTGGACCGCATACAACGGAGTGGATGATTTCCAAGATTCCTTTTTCTTTTCTCTCGCTACTTGGAAATGTCTTCTTTGTGTTCTTCCCTTTCGCACATCCTTTGCATACACCTTCATGTTTTGTCTGCATTTCTAGGAGTCCTTCAACAACTTTGCTTGAAAGTGGTAGTCCTCTGTAATGCACATGTGCAAGCCTTCTATGCCAAAGCTCATTTGGTTCTACCGAATCATGAACCAAAGCTTGTTCTGGTTGGCCCTTCAATTTTTATAGTTCTCCTTCTTGTTCCCTAATCACTAATGCATCATCGAAATACTTTCCCTTTGGCCACATGAGGACTTGGCCATCTACAAATGAAACCCTCATTCCTTTTGCATCCAATGCAGATATGGAGAGTAGGTTCTTCTTTAGTCTAGGTACAAACAATACATCTTTCATCTTGATAGACTTTCCAAATTCTAGCTTGTATGAGGATTCACCACTAACTTTTATTGGATACTGGTAGTCATCTCCAAGTTTCACCTTGTGAGGTGATTCATGTTCAGATAGTTTCACAAAGGATTCCTTGAATCCTGTCATATGTTTGGAAGCACCACTATCTATAAGCCAATCATTTCTGCCATGTGTGATAGTTCCCGTGAGAGAGGAAATCAGAACATATTCTTCATCACTTGAAGAATCATCACTGACTTGTCTATTTCTCTTTATGGAAGGTTCATCATCCTCTGCAGCATGAGAATGATGTCTTCTCTTGTTTCCCTTCTTCTTGTGAGAGATACTTTTGTTTCTAGGATAGTCTCTAGCAAAATGTCCTCTTTCATCACATGTATAGAAAATGTACTTAGACAAATCTCTAGGCTTTCTAGAGTTATTCCTTTGATGAGAGTACTTACTTCTGTGGTGGCTAGATCTAGTTTTCTTGGATTGTACTGTGAGAGCTTGATATTCACTTCCCATATTTTCTTCTCAAGGTGCTATCCAGGATTCTTCTTGAGAGCATTCTTCCCATAGTCTGCTGAACTTGACTAACTTCTTTCTGGCATAGATCCCTTGAATAAAGGAGTCCCATGATCTAGGGAGACCATTCAAGGTGGTCATTACAATCTCTACATTTTCTACTTCTTCCAGTTTTTCCTTGATTTGAGAGACCCTTGTAAATTAAGACTAGATGGCTTCTGCATTATGGATCTTTACATTCTTTAGTTGGTTTCTCAGAGTCATCTTCTGGTTTATGTTCTTTCCTTCAAACAATTTGGTTAGGAAATAAAACATAGCTTTAGGTGTCTTTAGGGAGGAAACCTGTGGTATGAGGTGATCCTTGATTGAATCAGTAATAATCCTATTTTCCATAACCAATTTATTCTTATGTAAGTCCTTAGCCTCATCTCCGTCTGGAACTGGAATCTCCTCATGGATGTAGGAGTCCAACTCATTTTCTTCCAGGACCAGGGAGATCCTATACTTCCAGGCTCAGAAGTTATCAGCTTCCTCAATATTTTCATCAAGCTTGGTATGATGAGACATCTTAACTGAAAACCTCAAATGGAAATACAAAATATTTAGATCTTACCAGGTCAAGATGTTGGATCTAGATTTGGAGCTGAAATTCTGCAGTGTTGGTTCAGGAGCAGATTAGGGTTTTGCTTTTCCAAAGTTTTGTCCAACCAAATGCTTTGATCTTGATCTCTAAACTTCAATTTTGGGGAGGATATCAATCCCGGCCTCAGCACACTGAAAATTTCCACTTCCGTGGAAAGCCCTAATTTTTGGTAGTAGTGTCAGGTCCAAAACTTAAAAACCTCAAAATTGGATTATGCTTCGACATAAAGATGCGCCCTAGGGAAGAGAGTTATTCCAAACTTATTTTGCTGAAAATATGTGGAGAGAGATCCAAAAAGTAGTAATCCCTAGTTCCCGCAACTGCACAGTGTCTTCTTCTCAAGTGAGGCGCTCTGATACCATGTTAGATTTTTAACATTAAGCTAGCATCATATTAGGATCTTTTAACTGATAGAATAACAAGCACATCAATCAAACAAAAGAGACAATGAACATAGTGTTTTTCCTCGGGGAATCCATAAATGGATAAAACCCCGTAACTTCCTCAGAGATAGAATCAACACCAAAAGTAAAACCCCAAAACAGTAAGATGATCTCCCGATAGCAGCAACCTCTTTCTTCCTAGCCCCAGTGTCTTCTTCTTCCTCAACTATGCGCTAAAACTGAGTGTGAGTGAGTGTGTGATAAATAGATATGCTAGCTCTCTATTCATACTAATTCCTGACTTGACTAAACCTTACTAGGGCCGACTTCTCTAGGAGATTCTAATAACCCTAGTGCCCCGGAACTGCGGGGACTTTAACCCTTGAACAATAGGAGGGTTACCCACAATGACTTGACATGACTTGTTTACATTATAGATCCTCCTGATAGGAACATCAGGGCATGACATGACTCAATTACATTACAAACACATCCCAGAATAAACATCAAGGTACAATACATAAGATACATAGGTGAATACATTCCGAAGTTACAAATAAATCAACATTTTGCTTATAAGTTGTTTATGTAGTTTTGTTCCTATAATCATTTATGTTTGTTGCAGTATAGATTCCATTGTTATTATGTTGATTATGTAGTTTCTTTTACCAGTTAGAAACCGGTTGCGCCTAGAATAGCTTATAAATTCCTTTTCAAAGTTTTTACAGTTTATTGCTTAATTCTTAGACTAGATTAAATTCTTTTGGTTAAGTCACAGTAAATCTAGTTTTATTTAAGGTCTGTTTTCACTTAAATATATTTCAGTCTATTTATTAATGTAATTTCCTTTTTGAATTATGATTTAGTTTAGATTATGTTGCTATAATATTTAGTCATTAAATAGATTTGCTCATTTACATTTCATTAGCACATGCATGAGTCAACTGGTCTAAAATGAATCATTTAAATTTACTGTTTTTCTGAAATTTTGATATTTTCTTCAGACAGACTGTTATTCAGACAGTTTGTTATTCCTTCAATATGGACCTTCATTTCAACCTACTGTTCATTCTTTCATTCAACCCTATATATCTTCAATCTTTTTTGAGTTTATCCTATTAGTTTTCTGATTTTGTTTTAATGGTAGTAGTTAGATAATGATTGTATTTTCTCTTAATATTCTTAGATAAGATTGTTAAACTACTTGCTAGACTTCATTCTTGTTTTATCCTTTCTTCTCACCTTATTCCTAGAGAATTATGTTATGTATTTTTATCTTTTGTATTGACTTGTAATTAAATCTGAATTGTTTCTTTCACATATAAATTTTTAAATGTATTAATAGATTAAGTATCATTGCTCATAGTAATACAATTCATCTTCTTAATCATATGGTTGTTAAAAGAATCCATAGAATAGAATTTAGATCATCTTTATAATCCTTCTGCTTGCTCATATATTAGGTTTACCTCCTTGTAATATTATTTTATCTTTTACAACTAAGGTTCAAAGTTTTATTTGTTTATATATCATTATGTTTACTATAGCTTGTAGTTGGGCAGTTCTTAGTTTACATATATTCATATAAATTAAGTTATATATAATTCCCTTTAGCTTCTTCACCTCATTTAAAATCCATTTTGATAGTTATCCTGCTCCTGTCCCGATTATAGTAAACCCTTATCTTCAAAATAATCAAGGAGAATGGAATTAGTGGCCATTTATTAGTTGCATGTATAGCTTTTAGGAAACATAATTAGTTGTTGTAAATTCTTCCTTGTAAGTTGTTTATTAGTAAAATAGACCTTCTTATAAAGAACAATTCATTGTCATTACATTGTCCATATCTTTTCCTTTTAATAGTTGTTCATAGAGTATAGTAGTATAACTTGATACCACTCTGCCCTAGTCCTCTATCTTTGTTATCTTAACTAAGTTGGATCCTTAGGAGTTCAATTCAAGACCTTTGAATCCTTTATTTACCAAAGTATCACCACGATACTCTCTACCTTCACATATATTTTGTAACAACTCTAAGCCTACCAACCTGGGTCGATAATTAAATATTAGGTAAATTATTCAACACAATATTTTTCCCAACTTATGTTCCGGTATTTGCTTACTAGTGAACGCTACATGGAATCCATCTTGGATCAATATTGTTCCAAGGTCATGTATAGAGGCATCACATTCTAAAATAAAAAATTTAGTAAAATCAGGCATTACTAATACTAGAGTAGTGCACATGGAATGTGGTAAGGTTGAGAAGGCCTGCTTAGCTTCATTTCTCCAGCGAAAGGCATTATCTTTTACCAAGGATGTTAGTGGAGTTTCAATTTTGCCATAATTTTTTAAAACTTCTATAGTATCTATTAAGTTCTATGAACCCACTCAAGTCCTTGAGGGTCTTGCGATATGGATAGTATGGCATAGCTACTACTTTCTTGGAGTCATCATGCACTCCAACCTGGCCCACAATATTGAAAAAATATAGTATTCAACTTTTGTAACCCCAAAATCACATTTGGAACATTTCAAAACTAATTGTTGATTAGTATCATTGCAAGGCATGATCAACATGCTCCAAAAGGGCTTACCATATGTTGACATACACTAAGATATCATCAAAGAATACGAACAAAAAATGACAGAGGAAGTGTTACAAGATATTCTTCATGAGGCTCTTAAAGGTGGATGGAGCATTGGAAAGGCCTAAGAGCATGACCAAGAACTCATAATGAATCTCATGGGTACAAGAAGTTTCCTTAGGTATGTTGGATCATTTTGTTTGGATTTGATGGTAGCCATATCAAATATCATGTTTAGTGAATAACTAGGATCCATGAATCGCATCTAAGATACCATTAGTGACTAGAATACAAAATTTATCCATGATAGTTAACTTATTAAGAGCTCAAAAATTTGAACAAATGTACCAAGTTCCTTGTCATGTACCCACATTTTGACCACCAAATGTTTGGACATCGCTAAACACTTAGGGGGACAAAGTGGCACTAATTAATAGGCCTAGGGAAAATTTTCTAAATAGTTATTATTAGGGCATGTACTTGATTTTAATTATAGCCATTATTAATTATTGAGCAATTTAATATGTGGAATTGAGCTTGCCATGTCAGGAGGGCGCAATTGGCAGGCCAAACTGCCAAGGAGGAGATTTAGAAAATTATAAGAGACTAACAAAAGAAACAAGTTAGAGGAATAAGGAAAGTGCCAAAAGCTATGACAAAATCATTAAAATCTAAAAAGGAAACATCATACCAAAGGAGGGCACAATTTCAATTGAAGAGTGCAGTGACAAAAGCAGAAGGCAAAAAAAGATGTCCTAATGAAAATAAAGAAACATAAGACCAAAGGAGGGTGCAATTTCCCTTTCTGAGTTCAGTCACAAAAGCAAGGAAGCCAGGAAAAGTTGTCATGGAGAAAATAGCAACTCTGGGCCTAAGTAGGGTTGTTGGAGGAGCTAGCTAGCTAAGTCGACTAATTGTAGATTAGGTCGACCTCATAGGTCATGTGGGTTGGTTGAACTGATAAGTAGTTTCTATAATTGTTTTGTAAACATATATATATAGGATGTTGAGCCAAATAGATACTTGGCTTGGTTTGTTATATGAACCCACATGTGTAATTGAGTAATATAATATGTATTATGTTTACCATTCTTGTCTCTTATTCTCTCATTGTTATATGATTCTTTATGTGTATCATTGGTAACCTTGCAATATGATTGATTACAACATTGGTTCTAAATCCGATGGTACATATACGGATGAAATGACTATGACTAGAAGATCTCAAAACATGAGATTAAGAACTGATGGGAACGTAAAATTATGAATTATTTGCAAAATTCCACCAAAAGAAAAAGACAAACTATTACGCAAGCAAAGGAGAAATTTTTCTATGAAACACATGAAAAGTTTTTCAATTCCATACCTCGGTCATTGAAAAATCTACTGGATGAAATAGCTGGCATAAAATAAAGACCAATAGTTACTCCAGAATTTAACAAGGGGATATCGTACAAATTTGATGGAGTGGTTCGAAAGAATCACTGGTGAGTTCTATGAGGAAAGAGAAGTTGATCAAAGAGTCTTGTGGATAGTATCAAAGAGATATTCTCGAACGACCTAACCGAATAGTTCCTATGTTCATTTCCAACACTTTTGTTCAAATTCTTGATTGACAAGGGTGTGGGTCATTTTGTCAAACCTCGTTCATTACTAATAAATCTGCCATCTAACACAAAATGGGAGGCCAAAAAGATGGAGTTGGAAAAAAATTTCAAAGAAAGAGATTGGGAATACTTTCTAAAGCAATAGACAACTCCACCTGGGATTAATAAAATATTTCGGTTCAAATATCGAGGGGTAATTGGTAATGTTCTGGAATAGAGTAGGGGAATTCTAGTCAACTTATGAAAACACCACCGCCAGTGATGAAAAGTCAAGGAAAAAAGGAGAAAATTAGAACAATTACTCACAAAAGCACTATGGATATACATAAGATAGAATGGGAGAAGAGGCGAAAGATAAGAGAAGAGATTAGAGAGAAGGTTGTTGTGCTCCAAAAAGGGAGAATGACGAATAGAGTGATAGGAAAAGAAGAGAATCTGCAAGAGTTGGGTCATGGCCGGTGAGAAGAGGATGTTCATAAAGAAGTGTCACCAATGGAGGAAGACTTGTGGATAGAGCATGGTAGATATATCCAAGTTGATATATCCCAGAACATCACACCTCATTCCCCATTAAATTCTAGCCATAGTGCCCAAGTGCAGGATATTGTTCAAAAATATTTGGGACTACGAGTTAGTGACTTAGGTGTATGGATTTGACTAGATGAAGAAGGAAAAAATGTCAACCATATTGTAATTCATCGAATGTAGGAAGGAAATCGGGTTACCTTTCAACCCTTTTCATCTAACCGCAGTATTCACCTACTCTACTCAAAACATGAATGATCACCCCCCCTTCGCCAATCACAGATTTAGGTAACACACCAGACCATTCAGATTCACAAGAGAGGATACCCTAGTATTAGAAATTTACATGGCTAACTAGAAGGAGTTGACATAAATCAACTTCTAGTCAAAAGCACACCAACTTGTTTAGATAAAACTTCTGACAAAAACAAAATTTGTGTTGAGAATAGATGTGAAGAAGATAGAGTCACAGGAAGTAAACCAACACCACCACCACCACCCCCTCCACCACCTAGAGAAGACATTGATGCCGAAAATATGGCACATGTGTCTGCACACATTCCCCTCTACGAGGGCAATGAATATCCCATACAACATTGGTTCGTTTGTGAGTCGACTTGGGAAGAAAATGTTGTTACTAATGAAGATCGGCAAATGGTCCAGTTTGTTGGTGCTCTACGGAAGTGGGAACTAACATGGTACATGACATATATGGAAAAGATGTTGAATGCAACTAAAGAACAAATAAAGAAATAGTTCATGTCATTCTTCAAGACATCAGATGCAAAACATATGGTAGAAGAGAAGGTGAAAACTATAGTCCAGAATCCAACCAAGACAGTTTGGGAGTACAATAAAATATTTAAAGACCTACTAATCCAGTTTGAGTATAATATAGACTCAATAATTTCTAATTCAATGGTTTGTTGCATGACTCTTACAAAATATCTGAAAGCATATTAGACTGGACAACTTTAATACTTATGAAGATGCATTAACTAAGGAGTTACAAGTAAATATGGACGAGGACTATCCAGTAAACCCTGTCGATAGCCGCATTGAAGAACAACTAGAGATTATGGTGAATTCAATACAGGAAATAAGCCTCAAAGTTCATGAATTTGGGTGTATGAAATGCTCGACGGTCGGGCATACAAAAGACTATTTCCGACAAGAAGAACGTCGACAAGACATTCGTTTTGCTTAGTTGAGATGCTTATGTGACATTTTCCAAGAGCACGGTCTACATGCGATAAAATATTGTCCATATAATATGAAGAATGAAAAATATCATTGGTGTGCAATATGTGAAGTCAAATTCCATGCAACAATCGAATGTCAGCTAAACTTAAAGAACTGACAGAATTATCACGTGGTTTACCAGACAAACGCTGTTGCACAAAATAATAACGACAATAATACAAGGAACCATAACGATTGGAATGAGAAAAATAATAAAATATATGACGAGTGAAGGTACGAGCACCGGTATGACAACAATAATCATGGGGAATTTTCAGGTCGAGACTGATACTTCAGGAATCAGGAGAACATACCACTTCGACCGATCCAGTGCTATACATGTTTAAATGAATGACATCGACACACTTAGTGTCCATACAATGATCGAGCCGATCTTAAATTATGTACAATTTGTGGTGTCTATAATCACACTACAACAAAATTGACTTTTATGGGTGGTTTTCTTTCACCTCCAAAAGTCACTTTTGGGGGTGGTTTTGGCTTTGGAGGCAGTATTAAAAAACCACCCCTAATAGCACAGATGCTAAAAGTTTTGAATTTTAGCAATAGTTCTAAAAGACATCCAAACCAACCATAAAAGTGACTTTTGGGGGCGGTTCTAAACCCCCCTCCCCCCACTAAAAGTGACTTTTGAGGCGAGTTCTAATCCCCCCTCCAAAAGTGACTTCTGGGGGAAGTTCTAAACCGCCCCCTCCCTCCCCCCAAAATGAATTTTGGTGATGATTTTAAGCACCCCCCAAAAGTCACTTTTGGACTTTTGGGGGCAGTTCTAAACTCCCCCCTGCCTGCACCCCCAAAAGTCAATTTTGGACTATTGTGGGTGGTTAACAGCTCCCCCCCTCAAAAAAAAGAAGTAACTTTTTAACTTTTGGGGGCGGTTCTAAACTCCCCCCAAATGTCACTTTTGGAATTTTGGGAGTGGTTGTAACACCCCCCCACCCAAAAAAAAAAAAGGTGACTTTAAGGGCAATTATAAACCCCCTTCATAGACACATATGGGGGCGGTTCTAACCCCCTCCCCCAAAAGTCCTTATTACAAAACTTTGGCGGTTGTTAAAACCTCCCCTAGTAGGTACCTATGGGGGTATTTTCGAACCCCCCCAGTAGGTACCTACAAAGGAGATTTGAAACCCCCCCAAAAATGTTTTAAAAACCTTTGGGGGCGGTTATAAACCCCCCACATAGATACCTGTGGGGGCTATTAAAAACCCCCCTTAAAAGTCTTTATTACAAAACTATGGGGGTGGTTTTAAACCCCCCTCATCGGTACCTATGGATGCATTTCAAACCCCCCCCCCCCCCCAAAACCCTTTAGAAACCTTTGGGGGTGGTTATAAACCCCCCTTGTAAGTACCTACAGAGGTGATTCGAAACCCCCCCTAAAAATCCTTACAACCCTTTGGGGGAGTTTATAAACCCCCCTCATAGGTACCTATGGAAGTGATTTGAAATGGCCCTAAAACTCTTTACAAACCTTTGGGGGAGTTTATGAACCCCCCTCATATAAACGTAGAGGGCGGGTTTTGAACCCCCCTTGTTATAACATACAAGGGAAGTTTTGAAACCCCCTCGTAGTGACATATGAATTTAGTTCGTAAACCCCCTCTTAGCCATAATAAAGCATAATAAAATATATTTTATTTAAAACATCAATATTGCAATATCATTAGGGAATGAAGGAATCGAATATTCAACCCCTTCTTGTAAAGAAGGCTCTCTACCATTGAGATAGAACACTTTAATAATTGGGGAAAGGGGAAATATTAACACCAAGATTGTATCATTTGTAATTCTAAGAAAAAAATAATAATCCCAACATTGTTTCTGACTCGAGAGACCTAAGAAAGTATCTGAATGGATCTGACCTTATTTAGATATATGCTAACCACTTCAAATCCTATGATGTAATCAAGATGATGTAGATGTATGCTTGGAAATTTACATTTAGACTCTGAAACATATAATTATGCATCCAATTGAGCTCGAGTTTGCAGTTGAAAAGAAGAATATTATGCCACCGGGGAAGACACTCAGTTTGCTTGATTATGATCATGCCATTGTACAACACACAAAGTAATAGCAAATAAATGTGTTTTGGAGATATGTAGATTTGTTGAATTTATAGATTTAATATCTATTTAAATTTTAAATAGATATTTCAATAAATTCAAAATTATTGAACACTAAAGTCAAAGACATTAATATACTAAGTAGAAAAATAAGATTTCTTAAAAATAGATAAGAGTCAAAAAGACTCAATCAAGGAGTTTTGGAATTTCATGAGAGACATCCAGGAGTTTCAGAGTTTCATGAGAGACGTCAAGAAGTCCCCTCCAATTTTTCCCATGAAGATACAAGGTTCATAGCAGGGGGAAAAAATTTATGCCTCCCCTTCTCTGAGATTCACCCAAAGATAAACAAAGAAACGTTTCTCCCACCGTTCCTCTATCCCGGGCATGCAAGAAACATAGGAAACACATTCCCAACCCTTGGGGATATGTCCCCATGGAGCACTACTAATATCTCAAGAGATTAGTCACATATCACTAATACTCTAAAAGAACCCAACTAAATTAGTAAAAAAAGGGCAGGTTCCCAAAGAATCTATGTGAAGGCGTAGCATGATTAGTTACTTGGATACTAGATTTTATTAGAATAGTATTAAAAAATCCAGCAGACTCCATCCATTGCATGGATTTTCTACCACATGAATCATAAAATTAAAAGATGAAAACATATGAGCTAGCAGCATGAACATTAAAATAAGGAAGAAACCCAATTAGAATAATTACATGTACCTGTTGGGTCTGTACATTGATTGCATGGATCAAGATATTATATTGTCAAAACCTGGTTTTTATGATTGTAACACAATGGTCAAAACATCATAGTGGCTATTATGTAATATATTTTTTATGATTTCTAGCATTTAAATTGAAGTCAACATAAACATACTTTCACACCTTCGAATCATGCACCCATCCAGTACACACTACAATGTCAATGGTGATCCAATCTATTATGAGGTGGTCAAATTGTAGATTTACTACATTGAACATTATGAAATTGGACACAATCTTTTAGAAAGGGTATTGTTGGAGGAGCAAGTCGGTAAGTCGACTTGAATGATAGACTACTTAGTCAATCAACTGACTAAGTCAGTCGACCGACTAAAATAGAGATCAGGTCGGCCACCTAAGGTCGTGTCGGTTCACCAAACCGACAGGTAGTTAATTTGTAACTATTTGTAAATCATATGTATTAGGCTATTGAGCCAGATGAGAACTCAGTTCAGTTCTCTATATTGTATGGACCCACTCATGTTAACATAATATGTTATTTCCTCTACTTGTTCTTATCTCTTGTCTATGTTATGTATGTATTTTTTGGTATGTATTATTGGTAACCTTATGTGATCTGTGATATTACAACATTGGTTCCATTGCTGGTAGTACATGTCTGAGATGTATGTAAACAGATGATATCAGAACAAGAGATTAAGGATGGGTGGGAACGTAAAATTGCAAATTATTTGCATAATTACGAATGAAGAAACAGATTAACAACCACACAAGAAAAACCAAGATTCTTTACAAAGACACATGAGAAGTTTGTAGACTCAGTGCCCTAACTTCTAAAGAAACTCCTGGATGAAAAAACAGGAAGGGACTAAAGATCAACAGTTGCTAGAAAAATTGATTCATGGGGGAAGAACAAACTTGTCAGAGTGGTTTGAAAAAATCACTGACGACTTCTATGAGGAGCAAGCAGTAGAAGAAAAAACTTCAATGGAAACCGTCAAGGAGAAATTTTACACAGACCTCACTGAGCAATTTCTGTGTTCCTTACCAACCTTGTTGTTTAAGTTCCTGATCAAGAAGGGATTGGGTCATATTGTCAAACCTCATCCATCACTTCATGGACTGCCATTAAACCCTAACTAGGAAGAAAAGAAAAAGAGGTGGGAAAAATTCATTGCAGAAACCCCAAGCTTCTTCATGATCAATGCTAGATTTGGTTTCTCTAGAATTCTCTGAGATTTGTCTTTTAAAGGATTTCACTTGCCTTTGAAGGAGGCACAAATTTTATGGGATTCCTGGGATGTATTTAGTTATGTTTCTTGAATACTTCCTAAGAAATCACTTAATGAAAATAGAAAAAGCTAATATGAGCTCCATGTGAATTTATCAAATGTATCATAAATCAAATATTTAATATTTTCGAACATAATTTGCAGTGAAATGATGCCTTCTCTGATTTAGGACAGTGAGAATACATCTCGAGAATAAACAATAGAAGAATACTATGGAACGCTTTCTATTTTTTATCAAATAATAATCTAAATACCTGTTAGCTACAAATTACACATAGACCAAGAGGTTATCCCATCTAGTTCTTACTGGTCACCAATGTATGTTATTGGGCATTTGGCTAGTCCCATTCCTATAGGTGCCCAGTTTGAATCCCCTTGGGTGAGGATCACTAGTCTATGCCTATAGGCTTACTATGTATTCCATACTTAAAAGTGGGAAAACATCCCTTAGGTTCCCTGCGAGGATCTTCTTGGAGAAAAAAAGGTACAAATTACACTAAATGTTTCAAATGATACAACTATATCATACCAGCATAGATCCATCTTAACTTTAGAACTATTAGGCACCGAGAGGGATCCAAAAATTAAAATGAAAATCTCTCTTTGGTTAAAATATCTGAAGTTAAGATGAATCTATGTTGGTGTTCTTACACAAACACACACCATATGCCTTCTAATAAAAATTTCTTTAAATTTCTCTTCTTCCAATATGTGATATGTCAAAATATATTATTAATGATCTTCATTAATTTGTAATATTATTTCTGAAAGATGTAGTGATTCCTAATGGATATAATGCATCATCTCAAGATTGGAAATCACCATAAGCATTGAACTTTCAAGGATAAAATGTAGAGGACCTAATTAAATTCTCTAAAAATAAAGAAACATGTGAGTATACAACCAAACTGGGATACTCATTAAGGGTGGAGGAATTACAGTCAAAAGAAATAGTTTGATGATGTAAAATTGTTTATGAATTTGGAAAATCCTCCCAAATCAAGGCTTTTTCTTTGGCTTGCATGGGACAATGGACAAAAAATGAATTTGAATGGTCTTGGGCCCCTGGCATGTGCATCTTGTCTAAATGTAGGGAGGAAACAATGGATCATGTATTGGTATATTGTCCTTTATCTAAGGCTATATGGAATGAATTTTTACAACAATTTCTTGAACAAACAAATGGGATCAGTCAAATTTGGTTGATTGTCTTTTCTAATGGCTATCTGATAAATCTAAAAAAAGATTTCAAGGATTTTCCTTGCTTTGTGGCTTTCGAAAAATAGTATTATTTTTCAAGAAACAGAACTAAATACATCCCAGAAATCCCATAAAATTTGTGCCTCCTTCAAAGGTAAGTGAAATCCTTTAAAAGAAAAATCTCAGAGAATTCTAGAGAAACCAAATCTAGCATTGATCATGAAGAAGCTTGGGGTTTCTATGATAAAACTTGTCAAGGACATCCAGGAATGTGCATGGCATGGTCCCTTCTGCACATTAATTCTTCTCATTATTTTCTTTTGAATTATGTTGCAGAAAATGGGACAAACAATAGAGCTAAGTTTTGTGCCCTTTAAATTCTGATGAAGGTAGCAAAGGAAAAAGAACATAAACATTTGCAGGTCTATAGAGATTCCAAGCTTAGGATGGACTGAGCACATAGAAGATGCATATTTGAGAATATTCTATTATATCTCCAATAATGAATCTGGTGCTAGAGGTAAACAATATTTTGATGAGAATTTATTCATCAATAATAAATATATGAAGAGAATTCAATACAAGAGCTGATTAGTTCTAAAGAGGTTTTGCGAAAGAAGGAGGGGTCCCTAACTATTCAGGAGTTCTGAGAGGGAGCTCAGATTTTCAGTATGGATTTGTCTCTTTATTAGTTATTTCTGGTGTATAATTTTGAGAGTGGAATCTTAGTAGCTTCTTGATTTTTTGTTTTTGTAATAGAAATGGATCTGAAAGGATACTTTTATGAGAAGAAAGGTTGTTTCAAAGGACCTTAGGAGAATTTTCATAATTGCACATAGGACAGATGAACTGATTTTTAGAGCTGCATTTTTTGTACAAGGACCAAAATACATGCTACAAGCCCTTTCCAAGGACATTGATGTATATTTTGATTTCACTTGAAATATCGAATATAAAGATTTAATTCTTGGGAAAAAAAGAGTTGAGAAATATTTTTTGTTAATCAACATTAAATTTATTATCAATTTATTAATCCTTTTGTATTAAATATTATATTCAACCAAATCGGATGGACAAATGGGACACCGTTAAAATCTCTTCAACGTTACACAGTAGAATGCACCTAGCTTCTCTCAGTAAAACAATTTAGGGAAAACTCAGGATGGGACTAAGTCTCCTACATTCCTAATAGTCCATAGATTTGGAAATGTGAGGGTATGTATCCAAATTATATCAGTGGCACCAGCATACAGAGGAAGAATGAACATCCCCACTATCATATTCATTATTACCTCAATAAAAACATACCCTTAGCGAGATACTAGCCCCAATTTAAACAAACAATCCCAATAATAATGCTAAAAACCTGATCTAACTCAATCCTCTAACCCAACCAATTAAAAAGATCAAAACAAGAAGTCCTTACACATAAACAAACAAAAATAACAGAAGCTTAAAAAAATATTTCAACAAAAAAGGACAGAATTTGAGCAAGAGGAAAATGAGATCTGCCATCCAGAGGGATCCTGCTTTGGCCTCTAAATCAATACAAGTCATCATGCATAATAGCTGGAAAAGTTTCACCTAGATCCTAATATTGTAGAGTGGTTCAGAAAAAACACATTATAGATATTAGAATGTGAGTGTAATCCATTAACCTTTCTAGATTTTGTTGTGCTCAGTCAATCCAATACAATCAATTCTAGGGAGGAAAGGTAAATCCCATGGCAAAGGAGAGACCATTGGGTTGTAGAGAATGGAAGGGGATACTGTGCAGCTTCCTAAAGACACTATTTTGGTCTTTTGATATAGTATCAACATCCATATGTAAGAGGTTTCAAGTTCTAACTAAAAAGACATTGAAAAATAAGTTAATGCAGGGAAAAACACCCAATGTATAGGATTCTCATAAGTCACTATGAATTCAGAAATGATCTACATGCAAGATATTCATTCTTCACTCTAATCCTTGACAATTTTCATAATTAATTTTTGAAAAGTAAAAAAACCACAGTAAGCAAAAATAAAATGAGTTGCTTCTTTACCATATTGGAAAATAACAGATATCAAGCTTACCTCACCTGCAAGGCTATATTTTTCACAATCAATAGCATGACGTGATGCTATTCCAATACTTTCCTTAATCCTTGATGGGTTTATAGAATTCATTTAAAAGTGTCCCTGGAAATTGTTGCTTCTGTATGCCCACTAAGTTTCCCTGCAGCTGATCTTCAGTCTGAGCTTATTTTACCTTCTTCACTTGATTCCATATCCATTGTATCTGGCAGACCTCACTGCTGCAAATTAACTCTGGTACTTCTTGATTTTGTATGGGAAATGGTACCCTTTGTATCCTCAGTTTCCTCACGATATAAGTGAATTTGGAGTGGTGAACTATGATCTGAACTACCATCCTCGGATTGGGGTATCAATGTTAGCATCATTTGACATATTTTTGAATTTTACTTCTTTTGTAGGAAATGATCAACATAGAGAGTCGAATGAAGCTTCACTAGATGTATTAAAAGATGCCAATAATCAAGCTGTGGGTATTCAATATACATTGCAAAATTATGTTGGAATTCCATTAATGGGAATGCACTTTTATCATGGAATATTTACTAGTCAGTCTTTCATAAACACATCTAACAAAAGAATAGTCAATTCTGATTTGGACCATAAAAGCACTATTGCAGTGGATGTCGTGGAAGAGATATGTGGTGTTTTTTCTTGTGAAGTAGTAGGATAATGTGTTACTATGACTATATTTGATCTATATGAAAGTATTAAGGAGAAATGTTTCTCCAGACAACATAGGAAGAAAAATGATGATACTGATCATACCTTAACATCCGAAGTTGTTAAAAATATTGAAATACAATATTCTTCTGAAGAAAAATGTGAGGGAATCAATGTAGATTGGACTGGTGATTAAAAGGCTCTTTTTATCAATGAAGTGTCCATGTTTGGTAAGGATTTTGGAACAATTTCCCATTATGTCCATTCTAGGGTAGAAAATCAGTGTAATACATTATTTAGCAAAGCTCATAAATGGCTTGGACTTGATGAACTTGTACCACATGAATTTGATGTTTCAGCAAAAAGAAATCATGGAAGAAAATATGATGAAACAAGGCTTGATAATATCTGTGCATTATTTTGGGATATGGATACGTCGGGAAAGGTGGGAGAAACTCCATATTGAAATACATTCAGTGAAACTCGACCAAACAACAAAGTTGGCATTGTCTTACATGATAACTTATAGATAGATAGATATATAGATAGATATTGTACCCAGACATACCCAAGTACCCTATTTCAAAAAGTGGCATCCCCATACACATACCCTTACCCATCCATGTCCCCAAGTTCCCTATCAACTTAGCAATATAATGAGCGGGTTGCTCATGTCCAAGCTCATAGCCATAAGGCTTAATTGCACAGAGAGGTGCTCTACCACCCAGTATGGGGGATGTCTTGTAACGTTACATAATGTTATGTAACATTACATGTTACTTCTAAAAAGTAAGAAGTAATAAATATATTTTTTCGGCCATTAAAAAATAAAAAATTAATTATCCGCTAAAATAAATGCCGGCCAGAAAAACAACTTAATATGGGGGAGATGTTGTAATGTTCTTACCTTAAAAAAAAAAAAAATTGAATTATCTGCAAAAAAAAGTTAGTCGTGCACATGGTTTTAAAACCATGTGCAAGGCATCTTAAACAAACCATGGTTTTATTGTATATGGTTTAGGAGGGCATTGCAAATGGTTTTAAAACCATGTGCAAGGCCTCCTATACAACCCATGGTTTATGTCTACTTTAAATAAAAAGATGTGCCTTTTCATTTGAATCAAATCAACTCTAGATATTTGATCCCTCTCGACACTTGATAGAGCCTACGATTTGGATTTATGCTGGTTACAAGTAAGTTCCACATGTGGAAACAACTAAAGATTATGATTTACACCATAATTTCAACGCTTATAGAAAAAATATTGAAGAACAATAAGCTATATTTCATTTTTTTGGCATCTTTATTGCATTCAGTGATAATTGAATTTGCTCCAAGAAGAATGTGGATGACCCCTTAATGCTCAACCTTGAACAACAAGACATTTGCTTTTTCTCTTCAAAATTCAACAAAGATTTTCATGAGTGATGCAAAACAATAAGAAGCCACCTTATGCATCCACAATATGATGACTGAAGAGGGAAACGATACAAAATATCTTATCCTCCTCCTAGTGATGCTCTAACAAAGTATGTACATTCACACTTCTTTGAATGGTTGGTCAATAAAATAAAGAAGTTGAATGGCCAAGATCTAGACTCTAGAACTCAAATTGGAGTCTCTAACATATGTGGTTTTAAATGCTTTAAGAAAATCAAATTTGAGTAGCCTCAATAGTATTTAAATCATTGTTTCCTTAAAGTGGAGTAGGGTATTCCTGAAGATGGTCCATGTAACCAAGCAATCCTTGTGGTTTGGTGTCATGGTCGAAGACAATGATGTTGACTATGTTGCTTGTGGTGATGGCATGATTTAAAGTATTTCTACAAAGGTAATCAATGCAATTATATTTTGGGGAACCATAGTAAACCAATGCACGAATAAATATCCATCTTCTTTTATTTTCTTCCCACTTGCTTTACACTCTCTTGATTTAATAATATCTACATGCGGGGCACCTTCCATAGAAGTACAAGTAAAAAAAGTATGAATTCACCTATTAAAGATGCCATCTCAATACTTCAGAAAGGATATTTTGTGACTATTTTTTAAAATTTGGTATATTCTCCAATTGTTGAGTCTACATGTTGCCTTATATGCACCAATCCATCTCCTACAACACGGTTACATTTTTCACTACATGGGATTGTAGAATCATGAAAACATATACTTTTGCTTGGATCAGTCAATATTATAGAGACTACAAATACGAGTTTGTATGAACAATGGCAATGTTGATCTCTATAGAAGATGAAATTACTATAATTGCAGGAGATGGATTGGGTTTAGAATCAACAACTCTTCTAGTTCTTTTCATCACAATTGCAATTATGTCTTGTTTTTGGCATGGACAAACTTCAGTCCTCATTTTGAGGTTGATGGAAGTCCAAGGTGACCTTTTTGGCGCATCCATAACTACTATAGGAATGATCAATACTACAACAAACAATTTGACAATGAATATAATTGAGCCAATAGCTGGTAATGCAAGCGGAATTGTGGAACTAACAACAACTTGAAAGTGTAAGAGAAACCATAGTTGTACTTGATGAAGTTGAAACTACCAAAGGATTTCAAATTAATTATGTTGCACTGGCTTATTTTCTTATACTCAGTACCTTAATGGATGAAGTGTCATATTTTGGTCATCAAACTTTCAACCATGTTGATATTTCTATTCCATAGGTGCTTCTTGGAGGCCTATTGGTATTGCAGCTTATATACCTACCTTATCTTGTATGGAAAAACTTTAGGAGTCCTTTTGAGGTTGATGGAACTCTAAGGTGTCCTTTATAGGAAAAACATAGCTACTATAGGAATGCTCAATACTGCATCATATTGTTTGACAATAAAAATATATTTGAGACAATAGTTGGTAATGTAGGTGGAATCATGGAACTAACGACAACCTAAAAGTGTAAGAGAAACCACAGTTGTACTTTATATAGTTGGAAACAACACAAATAACTACTAAAGGCTTTCAAATAAATCATGTTGCATTTCCTTATTTTCTTCTCTTCGGTACCTTAATGGATGAAGCATTGTCTTTTACCCATGAAACTTTCTACCTTGTTGATATTGCCACTCCATAGGTGCTTCTTGGAGGCCTACTAGGATTGCAGCTTATATACTAACCTATTCAGTCCATGTGCATGTTGTAAGGTTGGTTGAACAGTGTAAAAATTTGTTAACAAAATGCAAAGATAGTTTATAAAATAACCTAGCATAATAACACACCAAGCAAAATACGATTATGAACATTGTTGCAATAGTAGAATATTCTCACCTAAAGAGATGACAAAGCTCGGTGCTTTGGTTGTTATATCTTGTATTTACATTGATTTATTGTTTAATATTCTAGAAAGGTTTGCAGATAAGACTAGTTGGAACCAAATTTAATGCAGATGCTCATGTTTGCAACAATCTCTATTATTCCCATGACCTTGTTCTTTTAACAATACTGGAGGTGCTTGACAGAAGGCAAAGAATTTCATAAAAGGTGGTTCTCTTTGTGGAATAGGAAGTGATGATAAGAACGAAGTAGTTAGTGTTGAACCTTCCCTCTTGTCAAGAATAGATCAAAGATGGCTCTTTTAAAATATGGAAACTTCTATTGGAATATGAATAGTATGCGGTAAATTGATAGCAACCTTGACAAAAGGAGGCACAACTGAAACTCAATCTAGATCAAACTTATGTTTTTGCAATAATAATTCACAAGGTAGGATTAGGATGGATTAATTTAGCTAATTGTTATCCTTATATAGTAGGTACTTATTACTAATGGTGTTGATTCATAACTAATATCAGTCTTATGCATAGCTCTTAGTTTACCTAAGTTATATACATACTTAATAATGAGCAAAATTATCTGCATAGAGGATGAGATACAGTATCATGAAACTGTTTGTTTCCCAAGACCTCTACCCCTATAGATGACTATTATAGGAAGTGGAACCCTCTTTAACCAACTATAGATGACGGTGGCAGTTGACTACAGTCTTTGGGAAAGGAAATACTTAATGTAGATGGTTGTTATAGACAATGATTCCTCCTTTAATCAAATGCAGGCGAATACGTGTGTTAACAGATGTCCTTATATGGCTAAGGAGAATGCCCTTAGTGCCAAATGACCTCTTAGTGTGGGCCAAGAATTGGTTGTAACTTGATTCCGTAACCTTCATCTCCGACTTTAGTGAAAATTATCAATTTGATTCCCTCTTACTGTTGTAAGGGATTGTTAGCTCTCCTAGTATGAAGTGCGCCCTTCTCTTGATTGTTATGAAAAAGCACCTTTAAGTTTGATATCTGATCCGATTTGATGGGAAGGTCCTTCAAAGACCTGCATAGTGAAATATCAAGAAATTCTAGTTATTGAAGTTCACAGATTAAAGGAGGAAGCATTGACAAGGTTGGACATGAATAAAATCTAAAGAAACCCCCATTTTGATGCATTGAGCACGTGGTTCCCCTGAATTTTACATATCATCAAATTAAAGTTATAATATTTTTTTATTAATCTATACAATTAGTTTCCCTCATTGTCAAAGGAACACTTTATTCTCTAAAAGATCCATAGGAGGAAGAGGACTATACATGTTCAAGAGGTGTAGAGGCAACTTGCAAGAAATTTTATTCCTCTTCCTTTCTTAAACACCACTCTAGAAACAATACAAAGCACACTCTAAAGAGTTAAAATATTCAAAAGTCAAAGGACCTAAAAATTTCTGTTACATCTGATTTTACCACACATGGTAGATCACATATTTATGACCTTCCCTGTCCCTCTGCAAACTCTTTGGACCCCATGGACCATTTTTGTACCTTTGATGTTTCCAATATCATCCCTAAAAACATGCATTATTTTCCATACATGACTTTTAAACCCATTCTCGCGTATATACATAGATATGACCCTTAAACTCGCGTACATCAGGATGTGTGCAAAAGGCCAAATATTTTTGGAGTTTTCCTTGATGTGGATCTGAGTCACTAGTCTCTTGGCCTTCCATATGCCTTGAGATCACTCAGATTTGACCTTTCATTACCCCATTGAAACACTATATAAGGAACCCTTTGGATACATTGAAAGGAGAGGAATTGAAGAGAAAGAAAACTGTAGTCCATTGTTTCCGAAGCTTGATTATACTTGAGTCTGCATCCCTTTGTCCCGTGGAGCACTTTGTGTTCTTACCAAGCTTTCCTTTTCTTGTGATATTTCTATCGAGAGATGGAGGATTGAGGTGGTGGAGGACTCAGTTTCTTCGATTCGCATACATGCCGACAGAGGTTGTCATTCTTGTAATCTCTGATTTATATTAATAGAAATATATTTTCCTGTCCAATGATGTGCATTTAAATGAATATTGAGTCAATGGATGCTTTTAATTACTTATACATTGTTTATTATATATTCTAGAGTAGGTCTAACACCATTATATAGCACACTTGTCTTGTTTGCTTATTGTTGAGAGAGCAAATTGCTAACACAAGAGTGATTGGAAATTCTCAACGAGGATCTACATCAACCATCTGGAATAAGGTATGTTTTGAGATCCTTTAGTGTTAGATGTTTATTTCTCTTGCATATGGGAAGGGATTTATTTCTGCAGTTACTGTGTCTGTTGTGGTACCCCAAGCCATAGGAATTTTTCTCCATAACAGAATTGGCAACCATACTAGGGAGTTCCTATTCATTTCCTTTGGGGGTTTTATCGGCATTCAATGTTCTTGAATTGCTCTGATTTCTCTGTTTCTCAGTTGGGTCTGGGGGCATGTCTGCCTAGTAGTGTCTAATAGGAGTAAATTTTGTCTCAGCTTGTATGTTTACCTTCTTTTTTATCTCTTTTTCTTCATGTACACAAGTTTTTCCTTCACAGTCGCAAGTACATGCGGGTTTTCTTGCAATAGCCACATGTATATGCGGATTTTCTGCAAACAGTCATGTATTCCCTATGTTTTGAATTTTTGTGGAAGATTAAGTGTTGTTGGGTGAGTTTGGATGATTGATGAGTCTTCTTGGATGCTTCTGGAGTCTGTATACACCCCTTTTTCTGACTAAATACACTTTTTAGTTTAAAATTTTTTAAAATGTTCTTGTCATTTCATTTTCTATTTTTTGTTTTGGGATTAGTGCATTAGGTCTCTTTTACCTCGGTGCTTTGCTTGGGTGATGTTTGATAGTGCTTTCAGATTCTAGGGGTTGTAGAGTCATACTTTTTCTTTTTATCTTATTTAATTCAAAAAATACAAAAACATTTGCTTTTTGCATCATTATGCATTGTTTGCATTTTACATTTTCCATGGTACTTGCATTAGGTTTGATTAGAGAATATTAGTCATATTTTAATATAGGAATGATTGCATATTCATTTGAAGGAAAATTTTGCACTTCACGTAGTAGCATACCCCGTTTTCCATTTGACACAGTGCATTTGCATTGATTGTTAGGTGTGCATTTTACTTCTTGTTGGATCATAACATCATTAGTTGCATGACCATTTTCCCTTTTGAGTAATAAGACAATTAAAATCAACGCATAATAAAATGAATTACACTCTTTTATTTTATAGGGTGCACCAACAAGATTAGGTTTTAGGGTCTTGGAATATTTCATTGTGAGTAAATTCTCAAAGACCACTAAACGAAACATTTATGTGTCTGTCCAGGTGAGAGTGTGAAACTCCTTTATATAATTAGTGTTTCTCAGGATCCTCCTCTTATAAGGGAGTTATGCACGAGGCAGTGTGAGTGGTTAGTGATTGGGATGACCCCTGGTCATAACTGAGTAGCACCAGAGATATTTCCAGGATTGTATTGGTATCTGGGGGCTCTTTTAAGAGTTTCAGGATTTTCTACCCTGCCCATATGGTCAATACTACATGTGACTATCTGCCTGAGCATTGATTATATTGAGGTGACCTAAGTTGGCTTACTTAGGTTATCAAGGTGGTACTTTGTAGAGGTTAATATACAGGTGTCCTACCCAGGTAGGGGTTGGACAACACAGTCGCTATATGCATTGAGGCTGAGGGCCACTATAATTGGTTACGAACCTCTACTTGTTGTGTACAAGAGTCTCAAGCTTCTCCTAGGCGAGACATACCTACTTCATTCGGGAGCTCACATATCCTACCATTTTTTGCTTGTGATTTGGCTTTATATTTTATAGGTGTGTGCTCTGTGCACGCTATTTTTCCTAGGGTTTGCGTAATTAGATCGAGTATTTTCATTTTTTTTAAGTCATTATGGATTCGAGCATGGAACTTCATTGTTCTCATCGTTTAGAAAGACTTCCGCCTTCCACATCCCGTCCTCCTTTGGGAGAGAGAAACAGATAGTCCAGGAAGACTACTTCTCACTTTGATTCACACATGGTGGGAGATCACGAGGATGAGATTCCTGAGATGTCCTCTCTGCCTCACGTGGTTGGGGATACAGATTCTACTCCCGTATATGATCCTTCACTGGAGATACCTTCACATTCTGGTTATGATCCCTCATTCATAGGTCATCGCTATTGGTTTCCAAGCGATGAGACTCATCATGAACCCACAATCACTAGTCATGTTCATTATAGCATGTCTGATATCCATGTACCCGATCCGACACATCATGTTGAGTCGAAAGTTGAACCTAGCACTACACCTAGGGGCACTCCTACTCCTTTACATGCGGAGATATTTGGGAGCACTAGTCACATTGCACCTTCAATCCTAGTGGTGGAAACAACTTCACATGTCCATCCTAGACCTAGTGTTAGTAACCATATGTAGATACCAGAACCAAACCGAGTGACCATAGGGAAAACCACTTACATCCCTTCACATGTCCCTTCATCCTAGAACCCTACTCCTTTGAATGCATTTTTGGCAACCCTTCCTCCACCTCATTCATGTGGTCCTTCAAGCTGGAATATCACTACTAGCCATGTTCGAACTGCGACTGCTCGCATGGTAGTATCTTAGAGTCAAGTACCTCTTGTTGTATCAAGAGGTCATATCCCTGTTTCTCCATTGTCTGGTGGTCCATCGCAAGGAGTTCCCCATATCCCTAATTATGGAGCTTCTCATGGACAGTCTTATGGACCACAGTATGAATAGAACTATCAACCCTATGGGTGCGGGTATCAACAACCTGATTACTCTTCCAATTATGGCTTTGTAGCACCACATAATCAAGGTACACCACATCACAATGCTTCCATGCAGCCCTATATGGGTCAAATGGGAGGAGTTTATTATGGCTGAGTCCATGGTATTTATAGCAATAATTCTTACATGAACCAAAACTATCAGGGAGCGTGGCATAGACTGGCTCAACCTAGGATCCCTTTCCTAGAAACATTGAACTTACCTAACTTATCGAGACTTATGAACAATCTAGTATCTCATGACCCAGCCTGGACGACCATCCCTAACAATATTCCTTCATAAATTCCCAAGTTCAAAGGAAAAACTAGAGAAGATCCTAGTGAGCATGTCACTACTTTTCACCTTTGGTGCTCTTCCAATTCCTTACATGTGGATTCAATCCGTTTGATGCTATTTCAACGCACCCTCACCGGGCATGCAGAAAAATGGTAGATAGAGTTACCAAGGGGGGAATTTGTTTTATTTGATGACCTTGCCATGAACTTCCTCAATCACTTTCAGCTACGAGTGCATTATGAAGCTGGTACCAAGCTCTTGTCGACATTTTGGCAAGACAAAGCCACACATATCTCGGATCATATTCAAGAGTGGCATAGCTAGAAGTGGTTGATTAAAGCCTTTATACCACCGGAATTTCTCCTTGAGTGGTTCCTCAAGTAGTTGTTATATTACATCGTGAAGGATGTTTCTACATCCAGAGTCCAAAATGAGGAACAAGCAATCTTTAGGGCACAAGAGTTGGATTTGATCTATGCTCAATCAAGACTTTTGTATGAGATTATACTTAATGCTTCGTGATCTAGTTTTGATCCTAAGATCAAGCCTAGACCACATGTCGATGGAATTGTAGGTTGTACAAGTGCCAAACCTATAGATTCGGTTGTGAAACAATTGAGCTAATTGTTAATTAACCAATCCACATCGGGAGAAGCCACGGCTTTGTCTCAACCCACCCAAATGGCGAGTGTACTTTCTGTGCAATCGTCGGACCAGAAGAGCAACCAACTGCCTGGAAGGAATAGAAAAAAAGGGAAAAATAGTCATAAGGGTGGGAATAAGAACAAAAATGCTAATTATAATGACAAGAACACTTGTAATGCTGGGGGGACAAGCAGTCTAAATGTAAGGTAAATTTTCCTTGCAAGTTATGTAAGGAAGACCACCTCACTCATTTATGCCCTCATATGGAATATGCCTCGAGGTTCATAGCATAGGGCCCATGCATGCTAACTAATCCTTTACCCATGAAACAAAATATGAAGCCGAGGACCATTGGTCCTCATTTTACATTGGGTGGAGATCAAAATCCGTCAGAAGCCAATAGTGGTCATGGTTGCGTTAACATGGTGCATGCTACTAAGGTTGTGACTCATGCAAAGGAATATGATTCATCACAACTGGACCTTGGAAAAGAACCCACTCCACCCAAGAGCCCTTTGCATATTGAAAAACATATTGATAAATTTGAAGTTTCACCTCGCATTCCTAAGGGATTCCTAAAGTGTTCAGGGCACAATCCTAATACCTGAGCCACCCAGAACTATTCTGTTATCAAGAATTTGGGCCAAACTCATTGTGCGATGTCTTCGCTTGAAGTACTTTAGACTTGTCCTCCACAGAGGAAAGCCTTGATTTCTACTCTTGGGGT
Source organism: Pseudotsuga menziesii (assembly GCA_001517045.1). Classification (NCBI taxonomy): domain Eukaryota; kingdom Viridiplantae; phylum Streptophyta; class Pinopsida; order Pinales; family Pinaceae; genus Pseudotsuga; species Pseudotsuga menziesii. The sequence goes on along the minus strand of LPNX010476946.1, from coordinate 460,451 downwards.
TGATTATGATAACTCTTCTTTTGTTATCAAATTTGAAACCATGGAAATATAGCCTCATTTTCCTTACTACGTGTCTCTTTTGATTCATGTAGAGTGTCTTAATATGACCATAAAATGCACTGTGATTGAAAAGGTGCTACTTATTCAGTGATGTATTTGTCATGTTGGAAGGGTTTGGGTTCTCTCGAGTTGTCTCAATCCACTACTATGTTGATAGCTTTTGATGGTAGATCTTTTCAGCCTCATGGTATTCTTCCTTCTCTTAAGGTCCAATTGGGATGGAAGACCGTCGCGGTCGAGGTCGAGGTGGTCGATGCAACCCTTGACTATAATCTTTTGTTGGGCCAGAATTGGATGTATAGTACGCAAGCCATAGCCTCTTCTCTATTTTGAGTAGTATGCTTTCTAGTTAATGGGAAGATCGTTACAATTGATCAAACATCATTCCATAATCTAAGTTTTAATGCATCATCAAGAACTTCTATCATGATTATCGATCATTCTCAACTAGAAACTGGGAGTGTGGGTGTGGGTATGTATCTGTCTCTTATTGGAACCTTTAGTTGTCCTACGCCCATTCTTATGATCAGATCTAGTTTTGGTGGGGATTCATCCTTCTTGAATTCGATGTCTTTTCGCACTACCCATATGGAAGAACCTAGGATTCTTCCTTCACCAAGTCCTTCAAACGGACCTATCGAAATAAATGTGTCGTTTCCTGCAACGATGGTAGCATATCAAGCAAATCTTGATCAAGTTGCAAATCCTAGTCCTTCCTCTTCACGGATGGAGGAGGAGGAACCGTATGTGCTGCCTTCATGGGAAGTTGAGCGCTCTCATGCACATGATTGCCTCAATGATGTTTTTCCATCAGATTAAGCCATTATTGAGGCCATGTCTAGGGTTGAGTCACCTTGGGAAGAGTTATATCATCGATCATATTTTCTTCCTAAGCTCGACTGTATGGAGCATGATGACTTTAGGGATATTCTTAGTTAGAAGATTGGTATTCTTGTGGTTCCATTGAGCTCTCCTGGTCAGATGGCTGATGGAAACATGGTGAATTTATCACCTACTATTCCTATCAATATCTCTCGCGATCCTGGCAAAGTTGAGAATGTCTACATTGGGGCAAGTTGTTCCCCTGATGAGATCAAGGAGTATACCGATCTATTTAAAGAGTTTCGCGACATATTTTCTTGGTCATACGAGGAAATTCCAGGTATTGACCCTCATATTGTCGAACATGAGATTAAGACCTATCTAGATGCGAAGTCGGTTCGACAATGTTTGCGTGCGGTGAATCCTAGAAAAGCACACGCCATTAAGGCTAAGATAAAGAAACTGTTGAAAGTCCATTTTATCTATCCCGTTTCGATGGATAAGAAGTAGGGAGCGATCCATATATGCACTGATTTCCATGATTTAAATTGTGTTTTTCCTAAGGATAATTTTCCCACACCATTTATTAATCAGATTTTAGATGAGTGTGCCGGAAGCGAGGTATTCTCCTTTATGGACGGTTTTTTTCGATAAAATTAGATTCAGATAAAACCCGAGGATCAACATAAGACTGCATTTATTTGTCCTTGGGGTACTTTTGCATATCAGAAGATTCCTTTCGGCCTTAAAAATTTGTGAGGACCCTGCAATAAACAAGTAATCAAAATACACGTTATAGCAGCAGAACTCAAAATCACTTTTATATTAATCGCAGGCCACTTCGAGGGGGCAACCTCCTTTCAGCAAGCTCAATACAAAATAACTTCACGGTGCCTTCCTTGGCCTCAACAAACACTTATATACCAAAATAGGCACCAATACTATGGGTCAAAACCATGGGCCAATATAAACTATGGATCAACAAATACTACAGGCGGCTTACAAAGCATATGCGCCTCACAACAATAACACAAAATATGGATCAACAATTACTATGGGATGACTTACAAAGCATATGCATCCAACAACAATATACTAACATAGTAAAGAGAGGGATTGACATGGGTTCCTAACATCCCCTCCCCCTTAGAAAAAACTTTGTCCTCAAAGCTTTAGATGTGGAAATTGTTGCTGTATCTGGAGGAGTGGTTCCCACGTAGCATCCTTGGGCTGCATTCCGTGCCATTGAATTAAGACCTCTATGATAGAGTGAGAGCGAAGCTGACGAGTGCGCTTATGGAGAACAGCCTCCGGCTCCAAAAAGATGGATCCTTCATTATCCAGTTCTGGTAAAATAGTTTGGCGTTTGATGTTGGTGCCAAGAACTTTCTTCAGACAAGAGACATGAAATACTGGATGAATGTGGGAAGAAGGCGGAAGTTCCAATTTAGAAGCAACAGACCCAATCTTCTGAAGAATCCTATATGGCCCATAGAACTTTGGGGCGAGCTGATGACGCCCTTTGAGTTTGAGTGAGGATTGCTTATAAGGCTGGAGACAAAGAAAAACCATATCATTGGCTTCAAAAGTGCGCTCAGAACGGTGTTGATCAGCTTGTTGCTTCATGCGATTGCCTGCCATGTGAAGGTTTTCGCGCAAAATGCGAAGGACCGCGTCAACTGCCTGAACTGGAGAACTGCTGGGGGTGTAAGGAAGAAGAACTGGCAGTGCCTGAACATAAACTGCTTCATATGGAGTCATTTTAGAGGCAGTGCGGTAAGAGGTATTGTACCACCATTCAGTGAGAGGGAGCCACTTTGCCCACTGATGTTGTTGCTCAGAGGAGAAGCAACGAAGATAAGGTTCCAAGAATTTATTGATAATTTCAGTATGACCATCCATTTGGGGGTGATATCCTAAACGCATATTCAGTTTGGTACCCATGTGGTGAAAGAGTTCTGTCCAAAAATGACTGGTGAAAGTCACATCACGATCCGAGACAATGGAAGAAGGAATTCCATGAAGATGAAAGATCTGGTCCAGGAAAATTTGAGCAACGGAAGAGGTTGTATAGGGATGGCTGAGAGCACAAAAATGACGATATTTGGAGAGGCGATGAACCACAACCAAAATCACAGTCTTCCTTCCAGATTTAGGGAGCCCGTCAATGAAATCCATAGAAATATCTGTCCATATCTGGGGAGGTATGGGCAAGGGCTCGAGCAATCCCGAAAGGGGTGTTGTTTCACCCTTATTGCGTTGGCAGGTATCACCTTCAACCACCATCTATTGAATTGTCCTTGTCATGCCCTGCCAAAAGAAGTTGTGATGTGCCCATTCATACGTTTTGAGAAAACCAGAGTGCTTCGTTGACGGAGAAGCATGGAGTTCATAGAAGATAGCTTGTTGAAGAGCTGTATTCTGGGGAAGCACCAGACGACCCTTGTATCGCAGTGAAGCACCATCCCAAGAGTAATGTGGAACAGCAGAAGGGTTGTTGGCCAAGCATTGGATGATGTGAGATAATGAAGAGTCATTGACATAACCGTGCTGAACCGATTGCAACCAATTTGGAACAGGCATAGAAATAGCAGAAAGAGAACCTTGGTCATCAAATGTGCGAGAAAGGGCATCCGTCACAAGATGGTCCTTACCCTTCTTATAAGTGATCTCATAGTCATAACCCATGAGGTTGCTTACCCATTTTTGTTGTGCTGGGGAGGATACACGTTGTTCTAGGAAATATTTTAGACTCTGGTGATCAGTCTGGATGCAGAAATGAGTCCCTGAGAGGTAGGGTCGCCACTTTTGTACTGCATGCAAAATGGCCATCATTTCCTTCTCATATCTAGAGGTAGCTAAATTCTTACTGGAAAGGGCTTTGCGGGTGAACGCAATGGGGTGTTCATCTTGAAGGAAAACAGCACCAAGTCCATTTCCGCAAGCATCGCTCTCAATAGTGAAGGGCTTGGGAAAATCAGGCATAGCTAGAACGGGTGTAGTACACATAGCTTGTTGTAGCTTGTCAATTGCACACTCAGTAACATGTGTCCATGTAAAAGCATCATTTTTCAACAGCGCAGTTAATGGAGCTGCAAGCTTCCCATAATCCTTGACAAACTTGCGGCAGTAGCCAGTCAACCCCAAAAAACCATGAAGGCTCTGGAGTGTCTTAGGAGGTGGCCAATTGTTCATGGCAGCGATTTTGGCAGGATCCACATGAACCCCTTGTGCTGAGATAATGTTCCCGAGATACTCAACTTCCTTTTGGCCAAAAACACATTTAGAATTTTTGGCATGGAGATGATGATCAGAGAAAAGTTGCATTACAAGAGCCAGATGCTGGAGATGTTCAGCCCATGTTTTACTGTAGATGAGGATATCATAAAAAAATTCCAGAATGAATTTCCGCAAATAGGGCCTGATGTTGGGAGGAATGCTACTAGGGAGGAGCTGAATACGATGGTCCTCTAGTCGTGAAGGTGGAAGTCCCACTAGTTTAGCAAAAACACCTGTATAGTGATCCAGAATTTGTTGGAGATCCAAAGGAGTAGTGGGGGCCGCTGAAGGTTGCATTTGAAGGGAATCGAGCTGAGCAATGACACCATGGGAACTCTTCTTAAGGAGTTTTTCCAGGTGATGTGAACTGATGATGCTGAGAGACCCTGGTTGTAATCCCTTCAATGCGTGTTTGTGTCCATCGGGGCAGAACTACATCCAAAGTTCAGCAAAATCCCATAATATGGGGCCAAGTGTGCACAGCCATTGAGCACCCAAAACCACATCACATCCGCCTAAGGTCAAGGAAAACATGTCAGAGCGGAGGTTATAATCTTCCATAGAGATACGCACATTACGACACTTCCCTTTGCAAGGTAAGGTGCCCCCATTGGCAATCATGACTTCAAAGTTGGAGCAAGGATGGATAAAACAATCAACTTGTTTGGCGATCCGAGTATTGTAAGAGGAAGCTTCTTGAAGTAATCACGTACCCACATTGTTTGGGGGGCAGTGACTCTAGCTAAAGCATGGAGGGATATCTCGGGTTGGTCGTCCTGAGATGGAGGGTCAGTAGGTGGCTCCTAAGTGTCAATCGGAGCATCCATTACATCGACAACTTCTTCACCAATTTTAGAGGCAGGTGGAGAATCCACATCCAAGAGATAGATCTTTTGTTGAACACATCGATGTCCCCGACTGAATTTCTCATCACAATTATAACAAAGCCCTTTTTCTCTGCGTGCCTGCATCTCTGTTTCAGACAAATGCTTGATTGGAGGTGAGTGAGGAGCTGGCGGAATGGAAGGTCATTGAGAACCCATATTTCGGAAGGGAACAAAAGAGGATCTGGAGCGCTGTTGGGCTGCCATCTTGTCTTCTGCCAACTTATCCAACCCCAGGGAATCCATCATTGTGTTGGGACTGAACATTTTGACCTCAGAGTGAATTGCATCCTTTAGACCACTGATAAAACAACTCCGGTAGAAGTCATCAGGTAATCCTGCAGTGTGATTAGCTAGTTTCTCAAATTCAGTTTGATACTCTTTCACAGTGCCAATTTGGCGAAGTTTAGTGAGAGCTCCTGTGAAGTCATCAAAAGCACTAGGACCAAATTGTTTCAAAAGGAGCTGGCAAAAAGCAGGCCATTTTGGCTCGTCATGAGCCTTGATGTACCAACGATACCATTGAAGAGCTTCCCGTTCCAAATGAAAGGAGGCAAGTGGAACTTGGTGGACATCAAAAGTATTATGAAGGTTGAAATACTGTTCTGCACGATAGATCCATCCAGTCGGATCAGTACCATTGAAGCGCGGAAAATCTAGCTTCGGACCGCGAAAATTGCTGGAAGAAGAGAACCCATTGGTTGATGAAGACTCGGACTATCGTCTGGTGTTCATAGCTGAATGCTCAAGATGGAGACCAAGAAATTTGTCATCCAGTTCCTGGAGTTTGGCTTGGATGGCTGTAAGTGCTTCCTCCATGATTTTTGCTCCAGTGCGAGTGACAACCATAAGTAGAATATTTTTCAGGAAGGGATCTGCAACGGCACGGAAATGATCGGCAATAGATGGATCTGTAATGGTGCGGAACTGACCGGCAACAGTTCTGGACAGAGGAAATCTGTAATTGTGCAACTGAAAATAAGTATGGACCCCAGGTATGTGCGGCTTCCTATCAGTTCAAGGGATTCACTCGGCCACCAATGTTGTCTGACGACTTGAATATTGGGGGAGTACCACTCACTCCACGGCTCAAGTGAAAATGATAACCGCTTGGCCACAAACGACAGCTCTTGGTTTACCTCACGGGTGGGAACTAGTCAATCAGGTAGGGGTCGTTGCCCTTTTCGCTGGCAGGTCCTCTCAATGGACTAGCTACTTCGGGGTTCCTGTGGTACTCCTCACAATGAATTTTAGGGCTTATGCCCAAGTACTTCCCACAGTTAAGCGGAGAGGGATTATTCCCAGATCCGAACCTGCAACAGAAAAAAAATTTGGGCAGAAATTCCACCCAATGTTCAAAAACCTGATCTATATTGCTCAGAATTGCTATTATAGCATGTTTTTGGAACTAGAACAACCACTCTGCTTCTACCCATGGAATTGGAATAGAAATCTGGGCACTCGGTCAAAAGATTTTTTCACCGCAATTTCCGCGGCCGTCACCGAAATTCTAAAAAAATGCGGATTTTAAATCCGCGATATCTCCACTTTTAGAACTCCAAATGAGATGATTTTTTTTTTGAAACTGCGTATTTTTGAAAGAGGAATTCAGATATGCAATCTATTTCTTCTGATTTTGTGCAAAAATTTTCAAAAATTGATTTGAAAGTTGCCGCCCAAAAAAAAAAAATTCCCACTTGTGCCAAGGAAAGTGCTCTGATACCAGATGTGAGGACCATGCAGTAAACAAGTAATCAAAATACATGATATAGCAGCAGAACTCAAAATCATTTTTATATTAATCGCAGGCCACTTCGAGGGGGCAACCTCCTTTGAGTAAGCTCAATACAAAATAACTTCACGGTGCCTTCCTTGGCCTCAACACACACTTATATACCAAAATATGCACCAATACTATGGGTCAAAACCATGGGCCAATATAAACTATGGGCGCCAATACTATGGGTCAAAAACCATGGGCCAATATAAACTATGGATCAACAAATACTATAGGCGGCTTACAAAGCATATGCACCTCACAACAATAACACAAACTATGGATCAACAATTACTATGGGACGACTTACAAAGCATATGCGTCCAACAACAATATACTAACATAGTAAAGAGAGGGATTGACATGGGTTCCTAACAAAATGCCAGAGGTACATTTCAGCGGGCTATGACCTTAATTTTTCATGATCTCAAAATGATTATCGAAATGTATTTGGATGGACTCACTTCTCATTCTCATTTGAGAGTGCATCATCCATACCATTCGAGATTAGTATTTGAAATATTCCGTCATTACCAGGTTTGTTTAAATCCTCATAAGTGCATATTTTGTGTGACTCTTGTTCGTTTTCTAGGGTTCATCGTATCGAGGGAGGGTATAAGAGTCGATCCCTTAAAGGTTGAGGAAATAATTGAATTGTCTCCCCCACGTAATATTAGACATGTTCAATGTTTGCAAGGCATGGAAACTTTCTTGTGGAGATTCGTGGTTAATTTTGCCAATTTGACTAAAGGCTTTATGCGTGTTTTAAAGAAGGACACTCCTTTTTTTCTGGGATGAGTGAGCCCAGGAGTCCTTTGATGCTCTTAAGCAATCCTTAGCATCATCCCCCATGCTTATTCCACTTGACTATAGCCGTGATTTCTTGATTTATGTGGCCCCGTCCAGGGAGACGGTTTGTATGGTTTTGGTTCAGGAGGATGAGGAGCTCCACGAGCATGACATATATTATTTGAGCTGAAACCTTATTGATGTAGAAATATATTATTCCCATGTGGAGAAACTTGCCTTGGCCACCGTTCATGTTGTTCAAAGATTGAGACATTACATTCTCCTGCGTCGAACTTTGGTTCCTCCTCACTAGAAGGATTATGGGAGAAAATACAATAAATGGATTTTTATTTTGCAAGAGTTCGATCTCGAATTCATTTCGTCGAAATCGAAGAAATTGTTGATCTTTGTAGAGCTCATGTATGATTTTCCAAGTTTGGAGGAGGAGGAGGTTTATGAGGATACGTTTGTCGATGAGCATATTTTCCTTATCTCAACTTTAGACCCGTGGTATGGGAATATCATTATATATTTGCAAATGTTGAAGGTCCCTACTCACCTTTCATGGGATGAGTGATGACGATTACGTCATGTAGCTAAGAACTACCTTATAGTGGATAACACTTTCTACCACCGTGGGGTAGATTCCATTTTGCGCCATTGTTTAACCCTCGATGAGGCTGAGGTTGTGCTGAATGATTTCCATGGAGGGGCGTGTGGTGGTCATTTATCTGGGATTTCTATAGCCCAAAAAATATTGAGAGTGGGATATTTTTGGTCGTCAATATTCAAAGATTGATTTAATGCATTTAATAAGTGCCACCCTTGCCAGGTTTTTGCATGCAATATGCGCTCGCATCCAGCCCCGTTACATCCTATTATCACCGTCGATCCCTTCAACAAGTGGGGGCTTGACTTTATGGATTGTAACCTAGCTTCGACTGGGGGGAATCATCACATTATATTGGTTGTCGATTATTTCATGAAATGGGAAGAGGCTATGCCCACTATTAAACATGATAGTGATACAGTCGTGCATTTAAATTCCAACCAAATTATTACTTGGTTTGGCATTTCGAAAGAGCTTGTCACTGACCATGGTAGGCACTTTCATAATAGAATGATGGAAGAGTTGGCTTCAAAGTTAGGGTATAAGCAGGAGCATTCCTCTTCTTATTATACACAGTCGAATGGATAGGTTGAAGTAGTGAATAAATCACTTAATTCTATTCTACAATGAACCATTGCACAAAGCAAGATGAATTAGCATATCATGTTATATCCTACTTTGTGGGCCTATAGAACCACGGTTAAGACTGCCACAAGTTTCTCTCCATATCAACTTGTACATGGGGTGGAGTCTGTCTTGTCGGTTGAAAAATAAATCCCTTTGTTGAAGTTAGATATAGAGCTTTTACCAGACACTTCGGCATTGGAGGAACATTTGGTCCACTTAGAGCAACTTGATGAGAAGCATTGAGATGCCTTAGTGGCTCTAGAAGTAAATAAGTGTCACGTTAAGGTCCAATATGATAATTCTATCTGTCTGAGGAGGTTTAGTGAAGGTGATTTGGTCCTTTTGTGGGATCAAGCTAAAGAATCCTTGGGGCCAGGGTAGTTTAATCCCATGTGGCATGGTCGTTATGTGGTCAAATGTGTGTTAGAGAAGGGGGCCTATGAGCTAGTAGATTGTGAAGGGACAGCCTTGGCGGAGCCTAGAAATGGGCTCTATCTTAAAAAATAATATGCATGATCTTCGGCCAGGGATGATTGTTTTATATTATTGTACAGTCTTTGAGTTGCATATTTAGGTTTTCTTATGGTGATCAGGTTTGTTGATTATCTTACATTTCTTATGGCAGATGTCAATGGATTCTTCTATTTACATAGGATTCGCTGATGGTGATAGCCATCACACTCAAAACTCAACTTTGGCTGCTTGGGTGATTTATACTCCTACGGGTCAAATATTTTCTTCAGGAGGTTTATGTTTATGGCCTTCTTCGAACAATGTTGCTGAATATAGTGCCATTATTGAGTTATTGTGGGATTCCATTTCACATGGTATTCTTTCTCTTGAGGTACGTCTTGATTCGCAGTTAGTTGTTTCATAGCTTAATGGCTCGTATCATGTTAGGGATCGAGTTTTATTACGAAGATTATTATGTGTGATATTTCTAGAACAACAATTTGAGAATATAACATACATACATGTTTCAATAATTTTTAATCAAGTTGCTGACTCATATGCTAACTATGTGTTAGATTGGCATTTAGTTCATAGACCATAAGCATATCACAAACATACATTTTTGCACACATGTAAATAAATAAAATCGATCATCATAAAAAAATTTCATTAACATCCAAAATGTGATGTCATAATACATAAGTGTCATAATACAAAATTGGGGCTTCTGAGCCACCAACATATAATACACGGTCGTACAAAAAGAAATACTCTCAGGTCTCTAAGCTTGTGGAGGAGGAGGGGGGTTTTGATCGTGGTAACACACCATGGCTCTAGCTAGCCATGAAAATAATCGAACCCATCCCTGTGGTACACCAACCACCTGGCATTGCATGGCCTTAGGCAAGTCCTCAACTAGTGCCATGGGTACCCTGTGTGTCAAGTGTACGAAGTTTGTGTGGATGCTTTGGAGCATCTGCTCCGCATCTGCACCCATGATGTCATCTCCTCTTCCTCTTTGTCTATGATGAGGGAAACCATCCAGTCACCATGGTCCAACATCTGCATACACATGACAGATTGTCACTATGTGTTGTCACACCAAAACATGTCTTTTGAGTCAATATATCAAAAAACACAAAAAAAAATTTAATAATTCAAAAAACTTAAAATGAGTTTTGGATTCATTACCTATGTCACCATATGTTGCTCCTGGTGGTAGGGGCATGTCCGTATCTCCACAAAATATATCCCTGGATAGGGATAGTCATCGATGGCTATGAGCTACCTATGCCACCATGAAAATAATTCTGATGGGTAGGGGTTATCCACCCTACCTTCGTCTAGTCTACGCATAACATTTTCCCAACTTTGTTGGGCCGGATCTCAAACTCCATGTGGAGGAATGTCCACTCTAGGGCTTATCCTTGGTACAAACTCAAAGAACAACGTGCTCAGTATGCTGTCGAAACCAAATTTTCTCACCCTGCCCATCTTGTAGTCACTGAGTTGCTGCTTCATGTTTCTCAATAGTACAGTGCTCCAGTCATACACTATGGGTCTCATACACTCCATTGCATAGAACATCAATGGCCGAGAGGCCTGGTGGAGTGAAGCTAATCTAGCTATCCTACCGAGTGCCAATAGTATGGCCTTCACTACCAGGACCTAGATCGCATTTGTCAGGATTTGTCTCCCAACCTTTTCCATGTCCAGAAAGCAGTACACCGCAATGTGCTCATTGATAATCAATCCACCTCCTGGCCTGTGATATCAAATATTTACAACCTCTCCTCATTTGGATGATCTAGTGATAAAGTATATGTCCTCAATCTCTATAATGAGTGACATCTTGTCAATGTGAAAATGATTAGAGTCTGGATCCCAGTAATCCACTAGCATCTGCAGGAGTCTTGGTTTGGCCCCCTTAGGCTGCTAAGACACCAAAACTTATACAAGTCACATGCACGCAAAGTTTGTTGGGCCATTAAGTCACCTTTCACTGCCTCTTCTGCATCACCATGTTCCCTCTCTCTCCATTCTAGAACCATCCTGCACAGAAAACAAAAATATTTCTTAGTATTTTTCTTTGAAATACTCATTCACGTCTGCATACATGACTATTTGCAAAATAGCCATTTATGTACGCGGTTTTGGGCGGTTTTTTCGTGTATGGCCAGCCCTATATGTAGGAAAACCCCTGATACCTACGTGGGCCAAAACGTGTACTTCAGGATGGCATAAAAAATGAAATGGACCATGAAAACTGAAAAAAATTGCATGAAATAGAAAGAGGAGGACATGAGGAGTTACCTTGAACAAATGGTGTCGAATTTCGTCGGACGATGCTCCTGGAATTTACATTGGAAGTTTTTAGCTCAAATGGGTAAAAATTTCAAATGATATGGAATTTTTGAATTTTTTACTATTTATAGAAATTTTTTGAAAAGTTTTACCCACTCTCTATAGTTTTGACTGTTTCTGACCATTTTGGACCGTTTCGGACTAATTTGATGATGTAGGAGTCTGTTTTGAGCGTGGTTTGATCGTGGTTTTGACCCATTCATGTTGATTTCAAGTATTATGTCTAAACTGGTATATAGGTTAGGTTTCACCTCCGTTTGCACTTTGCATGACCTTATGACCATTTCATTATAACCTTAGGTATGAACCCATTCTATCTTGTCACAGAACCTTCTTATTACTTTCAGAAGTGACATGATGTGAATGATAGAGCTTGACCATACATGGGTACCCTAGTTAGCTCCTATTTTGCATTTTGGTTCCCATGCCAACATTTTTCCTTTAGGGTGTGTTACGGAGAGAAATTCCTATGGCTTGGGGTACCACAACAGACAGCTTTGACTCCAGAAATAATCTTTCCCAATATGCAATAGAAATAAAATTTCTAACACTAAAGGATCAGACCTCATACCTTATTCCGGATGGTTGAAGTAGATCCCCGTTGAGCTTTCCAATCTTCAGCTTGAATTGATATAATACTTCCTCAACAACAAGTAAAAAATACAAGCATACTATATATCATGGTGTTAGATCTACTCTAGCATATATAATCCATAATGTAAAATCATTTGACATATTCCAATGGATACAATATCTAATCAAATACACATCATTGGACAGGAAAATATAGTTCTTATTAATATAAATCAGAGATTACAAGATAAATACAACCTCTGACGGCACGTCTGCGAACCGGAGAAACTGAATCCCCCACTTGGGTCTCCACAACCTCAATCCTCCATCTCACGATAACAAGCTCACTAGCAAAAGGCAAGCTTGGGAAGAACACAACAGTGCTCCAAGGGACAAAGGGATGTAGACTCAAGTACAAATTCTGACAACAATGGACTATAGTTTCTTTGCTCTCAATCTCTCTATATGCCTTCAATGTACCAAGGGGTTCCTTATATAGCTTCACAAGGGATAATGAAGGGTCTAGTCTGAGTGATCTCAAGGCATATGGAAGTCCAAGATTTGAATGAGTCAGATCCATGTCAAGGAAAACTCCAAAAGAATTTGGATTATGCACACATCCCAATGTACGCGGTTATAGGGGTCAAACCCGCATATGTACGCAGTTATCGGGTAAAATGCCACGTATATCATTTTTCATATAGTTTTAGGGATAATCAAGGAAACATCAAAGGATAAAAAATAGTCCATGGGGTCTAAAGAGTCTACCGCGGGACAGGGGGAGGCCATACAAAGTGTGATTCACCTAGAGTGGTGAAATCTGCTATAACAGATGCCCCCTAATGTGTGAGGTCAGAGGGGTCATACGATGGCTGAAATACATTATAAGTCCATCCCAGAAGTGGAGTGATGAAGGATCCCAAATGGAATACCATCCACCCAATCAGCATAGTACAATAATACAACTCTGCATATAACTGCAAGTACATATAGCAGTCCTGGATACATAAGAGTACAATGTCCATGAATAGGCATGATACATGATATCACATATGTGGTCATCGCCACATACAATATACATAGATCAGAATCTCCATGATGAAGATATACAAAGGACCATGATCTCCAAACTAACTGAAGATATACAATAGATCAAGATCTCCATAGTGGTTGGAAATGTCTGACATACACTCGGATGAAGTCACGATAGCTGAAATCTCATGAACACTGGCACGATCAAGGAGGTAGCATATAAGAGATGCCACCAATCTGGAAAGTCTTCTACACAAACCGCTACGAGTACATGTCCTACTATGTGAATAGAGGTGTCGAGGTCGAACATAGTAGTCCATCGTCTGATTACCGTTCATTGATGTATACCGTTAACAGATGCGAGATTACCCACTGATAATGAAAATGGGAATCAAGGTACTAGAGTGCAAACTAACAAGTGTGAATAGATGTGTTGAGGTCGAACACTTGAGAGAATCCATCGATCAGGGGACATTGATGTATTCCCAAGAAACTGTCGATGGCGAGAGAACTTGCCACTGATGACTGCAAGTCTCAAGGCACTCAAAAGGAATCTAGATTCCAATCCCAGAATAAATGATCTGAAATCGATGGGATGAAATCCACTAGAAGGAGGGCATTAAGGCATCCCCCATCATCCAACACGAGGTACTCAACAAGGCTGTATAATGTGGAAGAACTCGATCATAAGGTGAACGAACCAGTAACTATACCAGGAATGGCCAACATGCAAAGTCAAGATAACTGAGGAACGACCGACACAGGTTTCAACTTCCTTCGAACAAGAGCATAATGGCGTATGTTGACTGAATGAAGGTAGCATAGACTCGGTATACAAATTGAGAAATCTCTGTGACACAAGAGGCATCAACAGAGGCTCCATAGGGACTAGAAGCTTAACCAGTCGGTGGAGATAAACTCAGATAAATGAGTATATCTCCTAAAGTCAAACTATAACCCAACCAATGGATGTGATATACAGTGCTCTGCTCAAAGGCGAAACGACTCGACAACTGCCAAAGATAACATCTTTCCTTGTCCGACTTTTTGGTTTTTTTATTTTTTGGACTTTTTCAGTTATTTGAAAACCTTGAAAAAAGAATAAACTAGCTTTATAGTTACAAACTAGAAGGATACGAGTGTCATAAGGGTAAACAAACTAGTTTCAAGCAGTGGAACATACCTATGCTCAATGCAAGGATACATGTGTAGGATATCAACACTCGGGGGAAAATCCCCTCCCGGTAAAAAGGGATTCAAGCTGCGAAGGATATAAAAAAAGGCTCTGCATGGCTAGACATGAGAGAATCTCAGGCTATATGGCTGAAACGCAATGTCAAGGGAGCCAGCATAAAGCTCAATAAGGCAGGCAAAGCTCATGATAATGCATTCACAACTTGACATGAGGGAGTCCCAGGGAAAAAGGCCAGCATAAAGTTCAAGAGGAGTATGAAGCTCTTGCTCAAGGACATGGCAGGACTAAAAGGGATTCCCGTACCTAAGAGAGGACTCACGGCATGGGTACCAAATGCAAAGAGGAGCTAACTAGGAAACCCATGTATAGGAAAGCTCTACCATTCACATAGTACCACTTCTAACAGCAGCATGAAGGTTCTGTGATACCATGGAATAAGTTCGTACCTAAGGTTAAGATGGAACAGTCATAAGGCATTGCATAAGTCCAAGCGGATGTGATATCCTAAGCTATATGCCAATTCAGACATAATACCTATGATGGGCACGAATGGGTCAAAACCTCGGAGAGAGTGTACAAAAAGTGGACCCTACATGAACACCATATTAGTCCAAAACAACCCAAAATAGTCAATAAAGAATCCAAACTATAGGATATAGGAAGGAATGATCATGACAACAACACCCAAAGGAAACAATGCGGTGAATGATGAGACATAAAAAGGAAACTAAGGTGTAGACCCAACATTCACGCATATACTACCACCCCAGTGAGGTTGACCACTGGTGTAAAGACTGAGCGAAGGGAAAAAATCCTCCACAAATGGAGTAGAGGATGGAATGTGACCACTTCAAATCTATGAGCAGGGTAAGGGGTTGTGATTCCCCCAAGTCTAACACTAGGGTCCGTACTAGGACCAAGGACGGGTGATAAGATACCAGGAATGCCAAAAATAAAAGGACCTGAACTTAAGAGAGCATAAATATACTCAAGTAACTACGATCCCAAAGGCCAACTAGCGCACAAAGAGCACACTCCTAAGAAAATATACAGCCAAAATACAAGCAAATCAAGGGGAGGATATGTGAGCTCCTGAATGCAGCAGGTATGTCTCTCCTAGGAGAGGCTCAAAACTCCCATACACTACAAGTGGAGGTACATAACCAATTATAGTGGCCCTCAGCTTCAACGCATAAAGCGACTGTGCTGTCCAACCCCAACCTGGTCGGGACACATGCAGAATAACCTCTACAAGTACCCCCTTGATATCCTAGGTAAGGTCACTAAGTTCACCTCAATATAATCAAAGCTTACGCGGACAGTCGCAGGTAGGATTGACCGTATGGGCAGGGTAGTAAAGTCTGAAACTCTCGAAATAGCCCCCAGATACGAATACAATCCTGGAAATATCTCCGGTGCTACTCGGTTATGACTAGGGGTAATCCCAATCAATAACTACTCACACTGCCTTGTGTTTTACTCCCGTTTGAGAGGAGGATCCTGAGAACAATGGTTATATCAAGGATTTCACACACTCCCTGGATAGACACCTAGATTTTCTTGTTTAGTGATCTTGGAGAATTGACTTACAATGAACTATTCCAAGATCCTAAAACCTAAGCTTGTTGGTGCACCCTAAAAAATAAAAGAGCTTAATTCATTTTATTTAGCATTGATTTTAATTGGCTGTAATTACTCAAAGGGAAATGGCCGTGCAACTAGTGAAGTTATGACTCAGTAGTGAAATAAATATGCACATCATAACAAATAACGCTAAGTGCAATATTTTTCAAATGAGAAATAGGGTATGCCACTACATGAGATGCATAAATATATATTCCTTTCTGAATGCCAATGCAATCCTTCCTATATGAAAGCCTAAACACAACTCTCATCCAAGCAATCCAATGCAAGTACCTTCTCAAATCCATATCTAAGATGCAACTAAGAGTGCAACTACTTTGTATTTTTCAATATAAAAGAATGAAAAATGCAATACAAGTCATCTAAAACTCCCACTCTCTACAGCAAGTATAAAAGACAAGCCCAGAAAGACACCGAGACAAAAAGAGTAATGCACTAATGGCAAAACAAAAAGGATAAATGACTAAAACTACTTTCAAAGAAAAATCAATGAAAAGGCAGTCTCTGGTCACAAAAGAAGCATCCAACAGACAACATCAAACCCAAGGAAGACCCAACCACACTCACAACCCACCCACCAACTTCCCACAACATCAGACTCACCAAAAGGGAGGATGTACATGACTGTATAAAGAACAGTTGCGTATGTACACGACTTCTGGCCAAAAATCCGTGTATGTACGCGAATTTTAGCAAAACATCCGCATATATAGAAAAGGCAGTGGTAAAAAGTAGGCCAAGGCCAAACCAATAAAGCGGAGTGTCAATGGACAAACATACTATAAAATGTGACACATAAACAAGGAGAAACAAAGAGAAAATCAATAATATCAAGCCCATTGTGCCGATAAAAACCCCCAAATAAAAACAAGGAACATCCCCAGTGGAGTCGCTAATTTTGTTACGGAGAGAAATTCCTATGGCTTGGGGTACTACCACAACAGACAGCTTTGACTCCAGAAATCAATATTTCCCAATATGCAATAGAAATAAAATGTCTAACACTAAAGGATCAGACCTCGTACCTTATTCCGGACAGTTGAAGTAAATCCCCGTTGAGATTTCCAATCTTCAGCTTGAATTGATATAATACTTCCTCAACAACAAGTAAAAAATACAAGAATACTATATATCATGGTGTTAGATCTAATCTAGCATATATAATCCATAATGTAAAAGCATTTGACATATTCCAATGGATACAATATCTAATCAAATACACATCATTGGACAGGAAAAGATAGTTCTTATTAATATAAATCAGAGATTACAAGATAGATACAACCTCTGATGGCACGTCTGCGAACTGGAGAAACTGAATCCCCCACTTGGGTTTCCACCACCTCAATCCTCCATCTCACGATAGCAAGCTCACTAGAAAAAGCAAGCTTGGGAAGAACACAACAGTGCTCCAAGGGACAAAGGGATGCAGACTCAAGTACAAATTCCGGCAACAATGGACTATAGTTTCTTTGCTCTCAATCTCTCTATATGCCTTCAATGTACCAAGGGGTTCCTTATATATCTTCACAAGGGATAATGAAGTGTCGAATCCGAGCGATCTCAAGGCATATGGAAGGACAGGAGTTGAATGAGTCGGATCCATGTCAAGGAAAACTCCAAAAGGATTTGGATTATGCACACATCCCGATGTACACGGTTACAGGGGTCAAACCCATGTATGTATGCGGTTATCAAGTAAAAATCCATGTATATCATTTCTCATATAGTTTTAGGGATGATCAAGGAAACATCAATGGATAAAAATTAGTCCATGGGGTCTAAAGAGTCTGCAGCGGGATAGGGGAAGGCCATACAAAGTGTGATTCACCTAGAGTGGTGAAATCCGCTATAACAGGGTGTGGTAGTCCTTTGTATAGTATCACCATGAATTTTCGTAAGAGCCTCCTACTCCTCTTGATATTTTTGCTAGCCTTTTTCCCAGGACTCCCTTATGTCAAGTTGTAATTGCATTATCATGAGTTTTTCCTGCCTCATTGAGCCTTATGCTGACTTCCCTGACTTTTATTATCAGACATATAGCCCAATATTTTCTCATGTCTAGCCATGTAGAGCCATTTTATATATCTTTTGCAGCTTGATTCCCCATTTTTTCCAGGAGGGGACTTTCCCCCGAGTGTCGTTATCCTACACATGTTTCCTTGAATGGAGGTTAGGTATGTTCCACTACTTGGAACTAGTTTGTTTTCCCCTTGACACTCGTCTCCTCCTAGTATGTAACTATAAAGTACTTTTATTCTTTTTCAAGATTTTCAAAATATTTGAAAAGGTCCAAAAAAATCAAAAAACCAAAAATCCGGACAAGAAAAGATGTTATCTTTGGCATCAGTCAACTCATGTCACCTTCGAATAGAGGACTATATATCACATCCGTTGGTTGGGTTGATAGTTTGAATTTAGGATTTGTACTCATTTCTCTGTGTTTATCTCCACCAACGGGTTAAGCGTCCAGTCCCTATGGATCCTCTATCGATGCCTCCTATTTTGCAGAGATGTCCTAGTTTTATATATCGAGTCTATGCTGCCTACATTCAGTCACCATTTTCCTTTATGCTGTTGCTCGAAAGAAGTTGAAGCCTGAGTTAGCCATTCCTCAGTTTTCTTGACTTTGCATGTCGGTCATTCCCAGTACTGGTACTAGTTTGTGCAAATTATGATCGAGTCCTTCCACATTATACAGCTTTGCTGAGTACCTCATGTTGGATGATGGGGGATGCCTTAATTCCCTCCTTCCATCGGATTTCATCCCATCGACTTTAGATCATTTATTTTGGGATAGGATTCTAGAGTCATTTTGAGTGCCTTGAGACTTGCAATCATCAGTTGTAGTTCTCTTGCCATCAACAGTTTTGGGAATACATCATTGTCCCGTGATTGATGGATTCTTTCAAGTGTTCGACCTAAACACATTTATTCACACTAGTTAGTTTGCACTCTAGTACCTTGATTCCCATTTTCATTATTGGTGGGTGATCTCGCATTTGTTAACGGTATACATCAATGACCGGTAATCAGATGATCGTTCTACCTCCTTGATCATGCCAGTGTCCATGAGATTTCAGCTCTCGTGACTTGATTCTAGTGTATGTTAGATATCTTCAGCCATTATGAAAATATTGATCCATTTTATATCTTCATCTTTCATGGAGATCATGATCCTTTGTATATCTTCATCATGGATATTCTAATATATCTATATTGTACGTGGCGATGACCACACATGTCATATTTTGTATCATGCCTATTCATGGCCATTGTACTCTTATGTATCCGGGACTGCTGTATGTGCTTGTAGTCATATGCAGAGATATTTGTATCGTATTGGTGGATGGCTAGTTCTTCCACCTGGTTCTTGATCACACCACTTATGGGATGGACTTATAATGTATTTTGGCCATCGGATCACCCCTCTAACCTCACATATTAGGTGGCATCTATTACAGCTGATTTTACCACACATGGTAGATCACATATTTATGGCCTTCCCTATCCCTCTGCAGACTCTTTGGACCCCATGGAACATTTTTGTATTTTTGATGTTTCCAATATCATCCCTAAAAACATGCATTATTTTCCATACACAACTTTTAAACCCATTCTTGCATATATACGTGGATATGACCCTTAAACCCGCGTACATCAGGATGTGTGCAAAAGGCCAAATAGTTTTGGAGTTTTCCTTAATGTGGATGCAAGTCACTTGACTCTTGTCCTTCCATATTCCTCGAGATTATTCATATTTGACCTTCCACTACCCCATTGAAGCACTATATAAGGAACCCTTTGGATACATTGAAAGGAGAGGAATTGAAGAGCAAGAAAACTATAGTCCATTGTTGCCAAAGCTTGATTATACTTGAGTCTACATCCCTTTGTCCCTTGGACAACTTTGTGTTCTTCCCAAGCTTGCCTTTTCTTGTGATATTGCTATCGAGAGATGGAGGATTGAGGTGGTGGAAACCCAAGTGGGGGATTCAGTTTCTCCGGTTCGCAGATGTGCCAACAAAGGTTGTCATTCTTGTAATCTCTAATTTATATGAATAGAAATATCTTTTCCTTTCCAATGATGTGCATTTAAATAAATATTGAGTCCATGGGTGCTTTTAATTGCTTATACATTATTGATTATTTATGCTAGAGTAGGTCTAACACCATTATATAGCACACTTGTCTTGTTTGCTAATTGTTGAGAGAGAAAATTGCTAACACAAGTGATATTGGAAAAGCTCAACGGGGATCTATGTCAACCATCTGGAATAAGGTATGTTTCGAGATCCTTTAGTGTTAGATGTTTATTTCTCTTGCATATGGGAAGGGATTGATTTCTACAGTTACTTTGTCTATTTTGGTACCCCAAGCCACATGAATTTTTCTCTGTAACAATGTCAAAGGACCAAAAGAGTGGAATCCCCTTTAGGGACGGTTCCTTGGTTTATGTACTTATCCATCGATGTAAAACTATAAATAGAGAAGCATTTTCATTTGACAAAAAAAATCCAAGAAAACATCATCTATGTCCAATACCTGAACGTCATTTGTGTGGTGTGTCTTGACAAAGAGAATATTTGAGATCTGATCCATTGTCTGTTGTAGGGTTTATTGTTCCTTTGCTTGATTTCTAGGGTTTGATGTTGCTCCCTTTAGTTGATGTCTAGGGTTTTTAATACTCTTTTGACTTGCTGCTACCTCTCCTATTGTTTTTTAGCATGACTACCTTCTTGTCAAATATGTTGATACTATTTATGAATGAGCCATGATCTTTCCTCAACCATCTAGGGATATTGTGAGTCAAAAAATGCTCATCTTGGTTGATTAACTCATCAAATTTCATTATATTTTGGGAGAGGAAAAAATCTTGCCAAGCAAGGGGCTCCAATAAACTTACAGCAACCCAAAATAGACTTAACCAATCCTTGGGGATAATTCGATGGGGAATGCCATCCTTTTCATGGATAATGCACATTGTTATTTTATGAAGTATGGTGTCGGGCATGGCACCAACAATCATGCAAAATTTTTACCATTATGGATTTTGCTAAAAGTTGCAACAAAAAAGTAGGTAAGGAGGCTTCTAGTTTTAGGTGATTTCAAACTCCCAATGGAATGGGAAAATGAAAGAAATCAAATAAGAAATATGGAATTGGAACCAATTATGGGACAGGGTTTTAGGTTTATGGGTCAATTAGAGGATATCACATTGACACATATATATAGAATCTAGAGAATATAATAATCAGTCAAACCAACTACCGAAAGATACATCTCTTTGGAGGAATGAGAATTATCGGTTGATGAACTTAGAGATCACATCCCTTGGGAAGTTGTGTTTACTTCTCTTTTTTGAGTTTATACATGAACCTTCACAAGTTGAATCGTCGGAGCTAGTTTTTAGCACGGGAGCTATGTATGGCAGAATAGCAATTCTGTATATGACTCAGATTGGATAGATTGAGTATGGTTTTAATATTTTCACATTTTTTCTTAAGTTTGTATATGACATAGGTAAGGGTAAGGATGGTCTAGTAGTGTTATAGCTGATTTTACCACACCTGGTGAATCACACATGGTATGGCCTTCTCTTGTCCCTCTGCATACTCTTTGGACCCCATGGACCTTTTTATACCTTTGATTTTTCCAATATCATCCCTAAAAACATGCTTAAATTGCTATACGCAACGTTTAAACCCTTTCTCGCGTATATACGCAGGTTTGACCCCTAAAACCGATTACATCGGGATGTGTGCAAAAGGCCAAATTCTTTTGGATTTTTTCTTGACATGGATCTAACTCACTTGTCTCCTAGCCTTCCATATGCCTTGAGATCACTTGGATTCGACCCTTCATTTCCCCATTGAAGAGATATATAAGGAACCCTTCGGATACATTGAAGAAAATGTCAGAATTGAGAGCAAAGAAACTATAGTCCATTGTTGCCGGAACTTATGCTTGAGTCTACATCCCTTTGTCCCTTGGAGCACTTTGGTGTTCTTCCCAAGATTTCCTTTTTCTTGTGAGCTTGCTATCAAGAGATGGAGGATTGAGGTGGTGGAGGCCCAAGTGGGGGATTTATTTTCTTCGATTCATAGACGTGGCGGCAGAGGTTGTATTCATTGTAATCTCTAATTTTATATTAAAAGAAATATCTTTTCCTATCCAATAATGTATGTTTGAATGAATATTTTATCCATGGATGATTTCAAATGCTTATACGTTGTTGATTATATATGCTAGAGTAGATCTAAAAGAATTTGGCCTTTTGCACACATCCCGATGTACGTGGCTTTAGGGCTCAAACCCACATATATACGCGAGAAAGGGTTTAAAAGTCCCATATAGCAATTTAAGCATGTTTTTAGGGATGATATTGGAAACATCAAAGGTATTAAAAAGGTCCATGTTGTCCAATGAGTCTGGAGAGGGACAGGGGAAGGCCATAGAAGTGTGATTCACCAAGTGTGGTAAAATCAGCTATAACAGATGCCCCCTAATGTGTAAGGTTAGAGGGGTCATACGATGGCCGAAATACATTATAAGTCCATCCCAGAAGTGGAGTGATGAAGAATCCCAAATGGAAGACCAGCCACCCAATCAGCATAGTACAATGATAAAACTCTGCACATAACTGCAACTACATATAGAAGTCCTTGACACATAAGAGTACAATGGCCATGAATAGGTATGATACAAAATATGACATAAGTGGTTATCACCACATACAATATACATAGATCAGAATATCCATGATGAATATATACAAAGGATCAATATCTCCATAATGGTTGAAGATATACAATGGATCCAAATCTCCATAATGGTTGGAAATGTCTGACATATACTGGAATCAAGTCATGAGAGCTGAAATCTCATGAACACTGGCACGATCAATGAGGTAGCATATAAGAGATGCCACCAATCTGGAAGGTCTTCTACACAAACTACTACTAGTACAAGTCCTACTATGTGAATAGAGGTGTAGAGGTCAAACATAGTAGTCCATCATCTGATTACCGGTCATTGATGTATACTGTTAACAAATGTGAGATCACCCACCAATAATGATAATGGGAATCAAGGTACTAGAGTGAAAAATAACAAGTATGAATAAATGTGTTGAAGTCGAACACTTGAGAGAATCCATCGATTAGGAGACATTGATGTATTCCCAAAGAACTGTCGATGGCAAGAGAATCCGCCACTGATGACTGCAAGTCTCAAGGCACTAAAAAATGACTCTAGATTCCAATCCCAGAATAAATGATCTGAAGTCGATGGGATGAAATCCGTTGGAAGGAGGGCATTAAAGCATCCCCCATCATCCAACACAAGGTACTCAGCAAAGCTATATAATGTGGAAGGACTCAATCATAAGGTGCACGAACCAGCAACTGTATCGGGAATGGGCGACATGCAAAGTCAAAATAACTGAGGAATGGCCAACTCAGGTTTCAAATTCCTTCGAACAAGAGCATAATGGTGAATGGTGACTGAATGTAGGAAACATAGACTCAATATACAAAATTGGGACATCTCTGCAACATAGGAGGCATCGACAGAGGCTCCATAGGGACTGGAAGCTTAACCAGTCGGTGGAGATAAACTCAGATAAATGAGTACAGCTCCTAAAGTCAAACTATAAAACCAACCAATGGATGTGATATATAGTATTCTATTTGACCTAGACACCTCTATTCACATAGTAGGACTTGTACTCATAGTGTTTTGTGTAGAAGACCTTCCATATTGGTGGCATCTCTTATATGCTACCTCCTCGATCATGCCAGTGTTCATGAGATTTCAGCTCTCATGACTTGATTCCAGATTTCCAGCCATTATGGAGATCTTGATCCATTGTATATCTTCAGCCATTATGGAGATCTTGATCCTTTGTATATCTTCATCATGGAAATTCTGATCTATGTATATTGTATGTGGTGATGACCACTTATGTCATATTTTGTATCATACCTATTCATGGCCATTGTACTCTTATGTATCCGGGACTACTATATGTATTTGTAGTTATATGCAGGGCTGTATCATTGTACTATGCTGATTGGGTGGCTGGTCTTCCATTTGGGATTCTTCATCACTCCACTTCTGGGATAGACTTATAATGTATTTTGGCCATCGTATGACCCCTCTGACCTCACACATTAGGGGGCATCTGTTATAGTTAATGTTACTACACTTGGTGAATCACACTTGTATGGCCTTCCCCTGTCCCTCTGCAGACTATTTGGACCCCATGGACCTTTTTTATAACTTTGATGTTTCCAATATCATCCCTAAAAACATGCTTAAATTTCTATATGCGACTTTTAAACCCTTTCTCGCGTATATACGTGGGTTTGAACCGTAAAAATGCATACATCAAGATGTGTGCAAAAGGCCAAATTATTTTGGAGTTTTCCTTGACATGGATCCAACTCACTTGTCTCCTGGCCTTCCATATGCCTTGAGATCGCTTGGATTCAACCCTTCATTGACCCATTGAAGAGCTATATAAGGAACCCTTTGGATACATTGAAGAAAATGTGAGAATTGAGAGTAAATAAACTATAGTCCATTATTGCTAGAACTTATGCTTGAGTCTGCATCCCTTTGTCCCTTGGAGCACTTTGGTGTTCTTCCCAAGCTTGCCTTTTGCTTGTGAGATTTCTATTGAGAGATGGAGGATTGAGGTGGTGGAGGCCCAAGTGGAGGATTTAGTTTCTCTGATTCGCAGACGTGCCAACAAAGGTTGTATTCATTGTAATCTCTGATTTTATATTAATAGAAATATATGTTCCTGTCCAATAATGTATGTTTGAATGAATATTTAATCCATGGATGATTTCAAATGCTTATACGTTGTTGATTATATCTAACACCAATATATATAGCATGCTCGTCTTGTTTATTGATTGTTGAGGAAGTAATTTATCAATTCAAGCTAGAGTTGGAAAGCTCAATGGGGATCTACTTCAACCATCTGAAATAAGGTGCGAGTTTTTATCCTTTAGTGTTAGATATTTTATTTCTCTTGCATGTTGGAAAGGATTTATTTCTGAAGTCAAGTTGTCTGTTGTGGGAGCCCAAGCCATGGGAATTTCTCTCTGTAACAAGTAGCATACCATCAGGATGATGGAAGTCATAGAATCTAAACTGAGCTGAAAAGCTAGTAAAAGTGTATTTTGGTTTCTGATCTAAAATGTTAAATATATTGGTTTTTCTCTTGGACAAAAAGAAAACTTTGATTTATATTGTAATTTAAACTTATATAATTTATATATAACTTACTCTTGCATAAAGTAAACTATATGGATTAGTATAATAGTACATATAAATTCACTAATACGATAGTATATATACAAGTTTAATTTTATGCTCCAATTATCCAAAGAGCACCTTGATTAGAGTTCTTACTATGAAGCTACTCCCCAACAAGCACCCATAATTGACAAATCTGTCATATGCAAGAGTGGACTCAGATATCCCAGATGATCCCTAGGATAGACACTAACCACAAGACCCATAAAGCAAGGGCCTGAGTACTCCGTCAAATGTCATTGTCATTCCAACACACATATATCTCAACTAATGGATAGAACAATGATGTTCAAACAACACAGACATTTCGACTCATGTAGGGTACACTCAAAATGTAGGCAAAGATACACAATGCACAAAAAAACAACTCCAATATATATATATATATATATATATATATATATATATATATAGACAGTTATTAGCAATCAATATTAATCAACTACATTGTGGCTTGGATCTCATCTATAGGTTGAACAACCATCACTTATGGCTATTCATATTTTATGAAATTAACCAAATTTAATATGTCATTTTTCTAGTTACTAATTTTCATATTTATTCCATTAAATCTGGTAAATCCTATTATTTCTATATTAACCATGCCATACTTGAATCTAGTCTTATTGTTATCTTCACGAATATCGTTTGTGGTTGTAGCCATTGCAACATCTTTGACTACATCTTCTCCTAGGGGTGGGCTCAAACTTGCAAGTTGCAACATACTTGCAAGTTTTGGTTTTCATATAGAATGGGAAGACAACCTCACCCTGCAAACCATTCCATTCCAGAAAAATGTAACGCAAATAGAGAAACACAATGAAAGATGAAACTTCTAATCAAAATATGCATTTTATATAGCATTATTCCTTAGTAACTTACATACCTCTCGCCTTGGAAACCTTACAAGAGTTAAGTTCACAGATGGGTGAGAAAGAGTTGTGCCAATCTCTCTTGAAGAGAATGGTCAAGTTTACAGTTTACACCATATTTGCAAATTCTAGTTTTCAGATAGAATGGGAAAATAGTTTCACCCTATGAAATAATATGATAGGATAATCCAAATAGAAACAATAAGAAGGTATTTCGGGAAAAATAATTGCATTTAGTTTTTTTTAGATGTCTACCTCTCTGCTTGGAATTCCTGCAAGAGTCAGCTTCATAGATGAATCAGGTCTATTCGTTGGATGGAGAAACTTGCATGAGGGTACAAATATGCATTCACCATTTTTTATGTCGAACAGGATAATAAGGGGATATGTTGCTTCTCCTCCTCATCCATACTTGGGTAGCACAGAAGCCAAGGTATCTATAACAACATGAGCATGGTATTTGGAAAGATGTAGGCACTATGCGATGCTAGTGGCAATCACATGCCTACTAAATGATCTGGATATCTCCCCATTAAAAAGAATTATGGAATATTGAGGGATTTTAATGTGGTGGTCCCATTTGTGAACATGAGGTGAGGCAGGGGCAAGTGTCCATACTCGAATGGCTCTCTGCACAGATGAAGAAATAATGGCACCTCATTCTCTATCATTTTCTCAAGGATGAATTGTTTTCATTCAAACCCCACAAATTATTTTTACCCTTCTTTTGATTTTCCTCTTCAATCCTTTCAGATTTTCAAGATTTTCCCCTCCCATGTTAAAGAGATGATTGAGATTTAGGTTAAATAATGTGGTCAATAGTATTATTTATAAGAATATCCATAACCTTGGCTTCTACAAATGGATCCATGCATCTGATCTATCCAAAATTTTAAAACCCTCAGAAAAAAATACCGTAAATCTAACCTTGCTTCATGTGTGTGTTGAATTTGTTCTAGCCTTGTCCTTGGATCTACGAGCATACGACCTTTGAATCTGAGTGAAAATGAATAACATTGCAAGTCAGACAACTTTGTAATATTTCAACAACAGCTAGGAAGGCAGAGAGGAATTGAATATCGAAAAAAATGGGACATGCGTAGAGACACACCACCCAAATATGAGAGATGAATGAAAACATGCCTAAAAGGGTTTCTTCCAACCCCTTTTAGACTGAGGTTATTTCTTTTAAATTATTTCATTACTCATTGTGATTTGGTTCATGGAGGGTTTATTTTGGCTATTGTTGCGTTGAGTGAATTAATTTCAAAATCTATATAGTACATACATAATACATAATGCATTGATCTAATTTTTTATTGGATTTTTTTAGTGCATTTTGTTGTCAATATTTTTATTATGTTGGTGTATTGATGAATATAGATAAAATAATCTCTAACATTTGAGTCTCTTTATTATTATGTTCATGGGGGGTAATACAGTTTTCAGTAAGGTGGTATTATTCATATCGATGGAAGTAATTTTTTGTATTTATAAAGTCAAGACTATAGTCTGTAATACTTTTAGTATCTTATTAACTATTTTCTTGAATGGTATTGGCTCGTACAAATGATATCAGGCTCTTAAAATGGTTCCCAAGATGTGGTGGCAGGTTGAGATCATCATGGATTTATTAAAATCATTGCTCTGCATGAGATAATTAATTAACACCACTTTAATGTACCTAGCGGGTCATGTCAATGTAAGGTTGATTGTTGTAAAGATCATAATGTTCATAGTGTTACACTCAAAATCTGTCTCCAGCATGTGATAGGATCCCTAACACAGGAAATTTTCCCTCAAATCCCAAACTTGAAGAGAATCCTGCTTCAAATGTTGATTCCAACATATAAATTTGCAGCACCGCTTCTACCCTCAAGTAGATAAGTCGTACCATGTTCAGCACTGCACTATTTGTGTGAGAACCAAGTGGTGCCACCACATTGAACCTATGTTGTTGGCACGATTTGTACCCATCACCGCTCTGTCATAAAGGGGTATAAGTAGTGCCCTTGGTAAAAGGTGAAAAAAGGAGTTTTCTCGAGGTTTCTAGATCAAGAGCCTCGTGTCTAACCTTATCCCTACTCACCCAGGTTGGTTAAGATCGAGATACTTCTTTTTTGGATCTTGTAGCCACCTCACCCACCAATCTCTCAACCATCCTATCCATTTCAGCCCTATAAATACAATCTCATACTCCATGGTTGAGGGAGAGAGAAGAATAGGAGAGTTATGTTGTTGAATTGATACCCTGGCCTAATCCATTAGAGAGTAATTGTGGAGCAAGTTGGAGCTATCGGGGACAAGGTGCTAGTCTTGTGAAGGAGTGTATCGACACTAAGGCACATGGTTTTAAGCTCTTTCATTTATTTTCTAATGCAAATTTGATTTCCTTCCCACATTTTTTGTGTGTAAATCTCACATATATGTTATTGGATTCCTTAGTCACTAATATGGATGTGTAGATGATATTTTGTTACTTTGATGTCTTTGTATGTTTGATATGTCTTATAGGTATACAGGTCTTTCATCAGAGTTACATTCTAGGCATCTATAACGTTCAAGGAAGGTATTCAACCAAGTTATTCACTCATTTGTTCTAGATCTGAACCATTCAGACTAGAGGAACAACTTATGTCCACAGAAGGTGATATATTCCTAATAACAAATTTGGCAACTCCCTTGGGGAATAGATCCATCTTGTTCTTCCTTAGTTTCTGAAATACTCTTGTCTGAATCCAAGCTCTAGCCTCCTATATTTGCAATCATATCTACATCTGATATACTAAAAGTTTTGGTTTGAAACCTTCAGATCTCTTCATATCTAAGCCACCTTAACTTTCCAAGCTCTTTATTGTGGTTGATTCATCAATGTTTATGAATTTTTTGACATTTCTAACTTGATTTTTCACTCTCCTAGTGTTCTTGGTGATTACAAAGAACCGCACATGTGCCTTTGGCAAGAAGCAGTGCCACCGCCTGATTCTAGTTAGCAACAGGTGGTGCCACCGCCTGAATCCAGTGAGCAAGGAGTGGTTTTTCCTCAAAACCACCGGTCAGCAACTTCATCTGCGTGGTGCCAGGTAGGCCCATCCCAGGCTTTGATTTTTTCAAGTTTTTGTAAAGAAATTGTGATTTTTGGATTTGGTGTGTTTAATTGGTCTTGTCCAGACTTGTTTGAACTTGCATGAGTGATTGAAATCTGGAATTTTTATGTGCAAATTGCTTGTTTGTTCAAATAAAAAAGATAGATTAGATTCATCATTCATTACTACTTGTAATTTTGTTTTTTCTTCAAAGGAGTTAGTTGGAAACTATAGGTCGGATTAGATCTCTACTTGTTATAGAATAGCATTGAAAAGAAAGACTCCTTTAGATTAGTTTGCTTGTTTCAATTTCTCATTAAGTGTGAGAAAGACTTCTTTTTGCTTTAAAAAGAAAATTTGTTGAGATTAGTTCAGTATTTCATTGATCCTAAACCATTGGATCTCTGATTAGCCTCACAAGATTTCAGGACTCCTCTATTCTTTTGTCTCTTTTTCATCATTATCTCATCAAAAAGGAAAAAGTATCAATAGTTTAAGTTAGATCTTTCCATGCTTCAGAGAAAATAAAAAACATAGCTTGCATATGCATATTTGAGTGTTGTTTGTCTTTCTTCTTCATTTGAAAAGAGATCTTACCCTACTTGTGTGTTTTCAAAAGAGTTGATTTGAATAAACTATTGTTTGATTGTATGATCAAAAAAAAAAAAAAAAAAAAAAAAAGGAATTTTTAGTATAGTTGTTTGGGGAATTTATTGGTTTTAAAGCAAAATTGAAAATAAAAACAACCTCTCTCCTTCCCGTAACTAGGCATACTGAATGGTAAAGTGAATGAATTTCCACCTCATATCTGCATGGTTTTACTTTTCTGTCAAAACCTCATGCATCACCTAACCATCCACTTTAAAATTAATGGTAGTTATAGGCTTAAAATTTGTATAGAAATTGGAGTGCTAGGTTGGAGAAGTGTTCGGGTGTCGTTAACCATAGGAGCTGTCGTTACTTGTCTGCACTACATCACGGGACTCGTGTAGTTCTTCCACGTACCATCAGTATATCAAACAGCCTTTCACGTACCCTTGAGGTATATAGAAAGGTTCTTCAGATACTCGATTGTATATCGGAAGGCCCCTTGTGAATGGTTGTGCATTAGACAACACTACTATCGATTTGAGCTACCACGTACCTTGTGTATATTCGGAGACCCCATTAGGATATGCTATCTATCTGATAAAATCCCTTTGGTCATATTGTGTGGAGCAACACACCGAAAACAACATTCGGAGAGATTACTATGCATGTACCCTTGTGGTATATCGCGAGTTGCACCTACTTGACAATCCTTGTGAGAGACTGACCATTTGGCTCATGCTATCATTTGATTTTCTTGTTGTCCTGTATCTTGAGTAGAAGAAAGTTTTGGTGTGTCTTTTCTTATAGATTTGAAACCCTAGGTTAGATTATGAACTGTAAGATCTCGCTTTGAGACAGTCCAGAAGAACACAGGGCTTACCACCCAACTTTTCTCTAGTTATAGGAGAAGGTCCAATGGAAGCTACTGTCCAAGGAGCTGCAACTACTTCCCAGGTGGAGGAGAATATAGTTGTAGAAAGTGGAGACCAAGTCACTTCTTATACAAATTCCTTAGCTCAACAACCTCCTATAGCTGATATTTCCTTTCATCCGCAAGTGGAAGGTCATACCAACAACCCTGTTCGATCTGAATATGGGCCAGATGCTCCTTTTTGGAGAACTTCCATGGGGAAAACCATTGCCTCATTTGGGGTAAATAATCCCTATCCTGAACAATATTCACCAGGTGAAGAAGAATATAGAAAAATACAATCTTCCATTCACCGTGCTCGTGATTTTCAAGAGATAATGCAGAGATTAGATTCGATATTGGCAACCCCCATACCTCATAAAGAACCTATGTCGGCTCTTCTCCCCCGTAATACGGACCCTTGGACCCTATATGAAACTAAACCTTCTTATGAAGGTCATCCAGTACATGGTGATATTTTTTACAATCTAGGTTTGACCTCTAATTCTTCCCCTGTGGTAGTAAGTTCTAGGTCTATGTTGAGTCAACCAGTACTTGATGTGGCCATTAAGAAACCTTTAGTTCCACTAGTTTTAGTACCTTCTAGCATCGAGGGGCAACCCCCGACATGACCTACGTTACCCACTAATGGGATTGTTGTGAATAATAGACAAACCTCTATTGTAGGAAAATCCACAATTTATGTTCCCCCTATGAATATAGTGAACCCTCCATTGAGTTCAAGCCAACCCTCAGGGGCACAACCTAGCGTTAGTCAAGCTTCTTGGGGGTATGGTTACCTAGAAAATCTAGTACCTATAGGAAATATGAATTACCAACCTACCCCTACAGGCATGTCATACCCTAGAATTCCATATCTTGAAAATACGTTTACTCCATGGGGGAAACCCAACTGGTCCTACATGCCAGGTATGGGGGTGATACCTATTCATACAGTTGGCGGTGCTGAAGGGCCACCTTATGGTGTTACTCCTCCTGGAGGTCCCGGGGGTCCTGGTGGTCCCGGGGGTCCTAGTGGTCCTCCTCTTGGTGGTCTTGTAGGTCCTAATGGTCCTCCTCCTAGTGGTTCCAAGGACCTTGGTGGTCCTGGAGGTTCTAGTGGTCCTCCTCCTGGTGGTTCCAGGGGTCCTAGAGGTCTTGGAGATCCTCCCCCTAGTGGTCCTAGAGGTCTTGGAGGTCCTAGTAGTCCTCCTCATAATCCTCCTAATGGACCTAGGGGTCCTGGCAACCCTAACTTTAGAGGTTCATCATCTCATCATCCTTTTCAGTAGCCTATGTATCAGTCCACTTACGGTCCTACTGGTGGTTACATGTCTTATCAATATTACCAATATGTTGAACTGAATCGTTAGTTACCTTTCCTAGAAACTTTAGACTTTCTCGATTTGTCCAAATTGATCAATGACCCCATCCAACACAATGCTTTGTGGCCTCCCATTCTAGTCAAGTTACCATTGGATATCCCAAAATTCGATGGTAAGAAGGGAGATGATTCTAAAAATCACATTATGAATTTCCATCTATGGTGTTCATCCAATTCCTTGATGGATGATTCTATTCTATTAAGACTCTCCTAGCGCACTTTGAATGGCATGGCCATGAAGTGGTATATTGAACTTCCACGACACTCGTTTCTGTATTTTAGTTCCTTGGCAACTGTTTTCCTCACACACTTTCAACTACCCATCTGATACAAAATGGGTATGGACCTTTTAACCTCTCTATGTCAAAACACCTCCACACGCATTTCTGATCATATTCATGAATGGAGAAAGCAAAGAAGGCTCATTCAATCTCCTATCCTGGACCAACTTTTGGTTGATTAGTTCACGAAATATTTGTTGCCACCCATTTCTTGAGATGTGGCTATGGGGGGTGTTGTTTCTAAAGAGTAAGCCATTAGTCACGTACAGTATCTAGACTTGGTCTATTCCCAGTCTAGGACTTTGTATGACCTCATTCCTCAAGCTCCCTGATCTAGCACTGACCCAACTAAGCCACCTACAGAAACTCATGTTGATGGAGTTATTGGTTCAATCCAACCCCCATCAACAGTTAAAGTTTCTAAACAATCCAATCCTTCCACTACTGCTCCTTCCAACCCTATGGTTTCCTCTAAGGTGAATGCTATTCAAAGTATGCTATTATCCGGTAATAAGAAGAAAGGAAAAGGTAAAAACAAGAAACCCAGAAATCAATAGTAAAACCCCAAACCTACGGCCCCAGAGAATGACAATAAAGGGAAAATGAAAGCTAAGTATCCCTGCCTATTGTGTGGTGGCGATAATTTCACAAAAGAGTGTCCTCGACGTGATGAAATTAATAAGTTTTTAAAGAGTAACATCGCACCGGTAGTTCTCGCTGGTCCTTTTTCTTCTCAGCAACAACTGGTAGACCACATGTCTAACCAAGGAAATTCTAGTTCCACAAAGGAAATTTGAATGTTGTCGTCGGATACTATTAATCTAACAACTCAAATTTAGTCAAATGACAAACTAGAGGAGAAGAAAATTGAGAAACATTCTCCGGATAAAGCTCTTTCTACTTGTTCTCTCGCATCCTCGTGTAATGGTGCCTTAATGATCGAGAAGCCTAATCTCGACATGATTTTGTGTCCACCCAAGAGTACTAGAAGGTTGTTTTTAACCCTAACACCCGAGCTGCATAGTTTTGTAATGTAATAGAAGACCTAGCTCAGGAACCATGTGCAATGTCTACCTTATAAGTGCTCCAAATCTTTCCTACACAATGCAAAAACTTGTTAACCGCTTTGGGAGCTACGGAACCGAGTGACATGAATCTCATTCATTTCAATTAGAGAACCTTAAACCTAGATTACCCCACCAACTCACTTTTCAATTCATAACTAGTGTAGTTAGGAAAAACGTCTTCAAGACTGTTCTAGATGAAGGTGCTTCAACCTCTGTTTTGTATTTGTCATGTAGGAAAGCTATTGGCTCTCCTGAGCTTGTAAAATCTCCGACAACACTAAAATAATTTGACGGGAGAGGTTTCTATCCCTACTGTCTCATGCCAACCCTTTCAATTGAGCTAGGGGGAAAAATTGTTTCCATTCAAGTGGAAGTAGTGGATGCTCCATTAGACTACAATCTTCTCCTAGGAAGAAACTAGTTTTATGCTATGACCGATGTCACTTAGATGGTATTTAGAACCCTCCAGTTTCCGCATTTGGGAAAAATTGTAACAATTGATCAACTTGATGTCTGTATGCCGGATGTTACCACTCCTACGATGAATAATATCCCTTTGCTAGGTCAGTCCCCTCCTCCTTACTAGTCGATTGGGGTAGGGATGTTGAAAGACTCTACCCTCATGGGCATGTTTCTGTCAACCCCTTCTAGCACAGAAGCAACAACAGTCAATATGATCTCTTCATTTGATTATGATCCTAATGGTAAAAAAGTTGTTGAGACATCCTCCCTTAGCCCGCATGAAGCAGCTTATGATGCCATCCAATCTATTTTCGATGTTCCTACAAATGATCTTCATCTGGTGGCCCTGGATCCTTACCACCTGCCCTACTGGTTAGAACCTTCACTTCCTACTCTAGATTATCTCTCCCAGACTTTTCCATCGGACGAGTCTATTATAGAGATTATGACTACAAGTACATCTGTATGGGAGGATCACCATCATATATCTTCATTCCTCCCCAATACCAATGCGGTAGATAATGATTTTGTATCTCTCTTGGGTACTGATATTGTCGATGATCTACAAACACCTGTCTTGTTGCAAGATTCTGAGTCTAAAGGCAATTTATGCAACATTACCAAAACGATTGCAATTGACATATCAGTCAAGTATGGAACTATTGAACAGGTTCACATCAGGAAGAACTGTTCAATAGATGAAACTAAAGAATATAAAGCACTTTTTAAAGAATTTTGAGATATTTTTTCCTTGTCCTATGAAGAAATTCCTGGGATAGATTCATCCATTGTAGTCCACAAGATCAAAACCTATCCTACGTCCAGACCGGTTAGGCAAAAATTGAGACAAGTCCTTCCGTGAAAGGCTACGGCTATCAAAGCCGAAGTCGAAAAACTTCTAAAAAAAGGATTTATCTATCCTGTACCCCTGACAAAATGGGTATCTAATATTGTTCTTGTGAACAAAAATAAGGGAACTATTCGACTCTGTATCAATTTCTGAGATCTGAATAAAGGTCGTCCCAAGGACAACTTTACAACTCCACACATTGATCAAATTATTGATAACTATGTTGGGAGTGTCATCCTCTCATTTATGGATGGATTTTTCGTCTACAATCAGATTGAGATATTGTCCACAAATCAACATAAGACATCATGTATATGTCTGTGGGGAACCTTTTCCTACAAGAAGTTACCTTTTGGCCTTAAGAATGCTGGGGCCACATTCCAGTGTGCCATGTCCTATGCATTTCATGACATTAAGAATATTGTGGAGCCTTACCTTGATGATCTCCCTACACACTCACAGCTATGGGAATACCATCCTCAACATCTTAGAGACATTTTCCTGAGGTGTCGCCATTTCAAGATATGGTTGAACCCACACAAATGTGTTTTTTTGTGTTGATACGGGGCGTCTCTTAGGATTCGTAGTTTCCAAGGATTGTATTTGGATTGATCCATTAAATATTAATGCAATACTCACTTTACCTTCCCCAACTAAACTGCTTGAACTCCAAAGTTTGCAAGGGAAGGAAAAATTTATTTGTCATTTTGTTTGTAACTTCACTGAGAAAACGCATAGTTATATGCATCTCCTTAAGAAGGACAATCCATTCTTCTTGGATGACTAGGCCCCAGGTGCCTTCAATAATCTCAAACATGATCTGACTCATTCACCCATCATACACCCCCCAAATTACTCGAAGGATTTTCTCTTGTATGTTGTTACCTATACTACTACTATTGGAATGGTTTTATCACAAGAGGACCAGAATGGCCTGGAACACGTGATTTATTATGCCAGTAAGAATATTATAGATTTCAAAACTTGATACTCCTGTGTGGAGAAGCTAGCATTAGATATGGTCATTGCTGTCCAAAAATTTCATCACTACATCCTGCTTCGCACCACTACTGTACTCGCAGAACAAAACCCTATGTACTACATTTTGACTCGCCGGGTGCTAGGGGGAAAATAGTCATGATGGATTGTTATCCTACAAGAGTTCAATTTTGAGTTTTCCAAGGCTACATCAAACAAGTCATTAGTTTTTTCCGAGCTGATGTGTGATCTTCCCTATGCTTTAATGGATTCTGAGCTGAGTGATTCATGCCTGGATGAATTTTTGTTCCTAATAAGCACAACTGACCCGTGGTATGGATATTTAATCGTTTATAACTAGACACAACATTTTCAGCCTACTATATCTTGTGAGGATCATCGCCGTATTTGTCAGCATGCAAAGTACTATCTTATCCTCAATGATACCTTGTATACACATGGTATAGATACCATTCTTTGACGATGCCTCACCCATGACGAGGCTGAACTAGTTCTTAATGAATTCCATTCTGGAGCATGTGGTGGTCATCTTTCTAGGATGGCTACAGCTCAAAAAATCCTATGCGCTGTCTATTTATGGCCTTCTATTTTTAAATATTGTCATGAGGTTGTTAAGAAATGCCCACCCTATCAACACTTTTACCCGAAAAAGTGCACCCAGCCTGCTCCATTACACCCTATCATTACTGTTTTCCCTTTCGCCAAATGGGGGATAGATTTCATGCATTGTAAGCCTACCTCAGCCGGGGTTCATGGTTACATCATAGTAGCCATGGATTATTTCACTAAGTGGGATGAGGCTATGCCTGCATATGCATAGGATGGTAAGACTGCTACCCTCTTTCTTTTTAACAATGTAATAGCTAGGTTTGGAGTTCCCATGTCTATTGTCACTGATCATGGATCACATTTCCGGAATCAGATGATGGTAGAGTTAAGTGATAAGTTAGGTTTTCTCCATGAAAACTTAACCCCATATTATCCGCAAGCTAATGGTCAAGTTGAGGCCATTAACAAAGTTTTAAAAACTATGCTATGTCGGATGGTTGGAGATCACAAATCCAGTTGGCACCAGACTCTCTTCTCGGCTCTTTGGGCTTATAGAAGTTCAGTGAAAACAATAACTGGTTTTACACATTTTCAATTAGTATATGGACTAGAAGCTGTCCTACCTATTCAGTGTCAGATTTCATCTTTGAAACTTGTCGTTGAACTTCTCCCTAATAATTCTACTGAGGAAGAAAGGTTTTTATATTTAACCAACCTTGACGAAACTAGACGAGATGCCGCCTTAGTTAATGAGGCACACAAGAAACACGGCAAGGTGCAATACGATAAATCTGTCGAACCTTGTGTGTTTAATGAAGGTGACCTAGTCCTGACTTATGATCAGAGACATGATAAGCTAGGAAAAGGGAATTTTGAATCGATGTGGTATGCTCCTTTTATTGTTTCCAAGGTTTTAGAAAAAGGGCTCTACAAACTCATGGATTATGATGGAATCACCTTTAGGAAACCTCGCAATGGATTATACCTGAAGAGGTACTATGCCTAGATCATTCATGTCTGGTACCTTGTATATATGTACATTATTTGACTTTTCAATTTGTTTTGGTAATTTCAATATGGTTTTGATTTTAATGTCTATACTGTTTATACCATGTTTTTGTTATGCAGATTAGATGGCTTTTTATGGCTTTACCGATGGTGCTTGCCACCATACCCTGAACCTTGCCTCGGTTGCTTGGGTTCTGTATTCCGTTGCACACGATCTAGTGAGTTCAAGAGAAATTTGTATTGGTCCTCCTACCAACAATATCACCGAGTATGAAGTAGTCATAGGTCTCTTGACTGAGGCTACATCCCGGGACATTCATGACTTGGTAGTATTCATGGACTCACAATTGGTGGTTTGTCATTTAAGCCAGGTTTACACCATTTGAAACTCTATACTATTCCATCTCTATCGAAGGGTACATTTATTAGAAAGGTCGTTTCAAGTCATTACTTATAGGCATATCCCTAAGGCAGACAATGTAGTTGTTGATTCATTGGAAAATTATATCCTAGACTCGTATATTGCTCATTCATAGCATGAAAAGTTAAACATGGTTCATAACATTGTAAATAAATAGTTAGGACATATAAAAAATTATGTAAATACATTTCCCATTTGAAGCATAAACATCGGAAGAAAAAGTCTGTATATATATGTGTGTGTGTGTGTGTGTGTGTGTGTGTGTGTGTTTTTACAAAAATATGTCACGACACCTCATCTAAAGCACTTTGGCTTTCAGGAAGCAAAAAATCATACAAAAATATGAATCTATGGAAGCTTTCAGTGATACATCATGTAGGAGCTAGTGATGCTCATGGTAGCACATAATGGCCCACATTACTTTACGTAGCAAATGGCTGAAATGGCATGGCACCCCTGCTGTGTGCCTCTAATAACGCATCGAGAGATCATTAATGGATGCATCGGATATGTCCAATGTCAACCTCTCTAGGTTCTACTCCAGCTCTCCCATAGGGTCATAACCTCATTGAACAAATCAAGCTCCTGCTCATCTTTCCAGTGGAGATGATCCCCCATGTCATGCATCTCCTACATTTGCATGAAAATTTCAGGTCTCATTACTATACATAAAAAAATAAAAAACATTAAAAGACAAAAAACACAAATAGCTATCTTAGGGTTTTGTTTATTACCCATGTCTCCCACTGTCTGCCAGTTGGAAGTGGTAGGTCAGGGTCTCCCCTAAAATTAGTTCCTGCATAAGCATAATCCTCAATCATGAGCATCTGGTTACTAATCCATCGGAATAATGGAGCCCCGAACTTCACCTTCCCTCTTCCTACTCCTGAACAAGCCATGATCTTAACCCACCTCAACATACAAGGATCTCTCGCCCTCAGTTCAGTAAAAACCACTTGAGTTCAGCTGAGGGACCCGCTCAAAAAAGAAAAATGCTAAGATAGAACCATAGACAAACTATTTTAGTTCTCCCTACCGACACTTGTTCAACTAGTCTTTAAATACCAATAGCAATTCCTCTTCCTAGTTGAAAACTATAGGTGCCATAGCCTCTATTGCATACAACACATGTGCCCTAGAATCTTGATGAGGTCCTTCGCTCCCAGCTAGCATCTGCATGGTAAAAAGAAGAGTGCAGAGAGGAAGATCCAGTCTACTTCTTTGATGGGAATCTTCTTCCATGAAGTTCTAGTACCAGGAAAGCAGTGCCAATCAATCAACTCCTGAGTAGTCACGTCCCCTCCATGGGAACCAGTCAATGAAATTGGGGCGCCTCATCTTGACAATCCAATCAAGAATTACATATATTCTACCTCAATGGTCAACACATCTGCCCCCACCTCGAAGTATTGTTGGTTCGGATTCCACATATGGAGTATATACTCTATAAATCTCTCATGAGACACCATACTAAGTGTGCAGAAGAACTTGAGGAGGCTGCAATTCCTTAATTCAGCTATACATCCCTCATTTCTTTCAGCACAGGCATCATCATTATCATGCTTTTGTTCCTTCCATATCACCATTTTCAACCACTAAAAACCTGCCAAAAACCATTGATGGATAAGTTAAAAGAATGCCCAATTATTAAAATCAATCAAAATCTTGTGATTTTGCTTTTCCACACATTTTTCTAAGATCACGACTGACACCGCCTAAGCCCTGTTTGCACAGAGTAGTAGCATTGCCTGAGCGCAGTGTTAGAAGCGTGGTTCTCATGGTGCACCTCCTATCCCATAAGAGGCAGGAGCAGTGCCCGCATTTTAATATTAGGGCCCGCCTAAAATGGCCAAAAACCATCCTAAAACCAAAAATAAATACTTAAAAGCAAAATCTTAGAGTTTTGTCTTTTACCTGGCTCTGACGGCGCTAGAATCGGAAGGTCGGATCTCCCAGAATTAGCAGTTGAAGATATGGTTCAAAATTTCTCCAAAAGGCTCTTCACTAGTGGTAAATAGTTAAATGTTTTGATTTTTACTATTTGAAATGCCTTTTGTATAGATATTTTAGGGTTTTTTAATGTCATTTTAATATTTTAAAATTGTTATCATTATAAAATCCATCCGTATGACTCATTAAAAGTTGTTTTTTGAGAAATAACGTTGTTATTGAGTTTTGCAGGGGTATCAATGAAAATGGTAAAAGTCTATGGGGAATTTATTTTTGACTTTTTCGTACTTCCTTAAAATAGAGAAAGCCCCTAAGCGTTTGTTTCGACACTTTGGTCACACTCTCAGAACTCAGTATCAAAGTTTTGAGTCTTTTTTTCTAATTCTTTTTACACTTGTAAAATTCTTCATCATTTAAAAAGAGACCTAATGGAGTGTCCT
Organism: Pseudotsuga menziesii; assembly: GCA_001517045.1. Taxonomy (NCBI): domain Eukaryota; kingdom Viridiplantae; phylum Streptophyta; class Pinopsida; order Pinales; family Pinaceae; genus Pseudotsuga; species Pseudotsuga menziesii. The sequence goes on along the minus strand of LPNX010476946.1, from coordinate 420,142 downwards.
TTAAGCTCTTTTTGAACTCCCTAAATATGAAAAGATTGTCGAGTACTTGTCTTCTTCATACTCGTAAAAGTATTTGAAGAGTTGTCTCTCCGATGATAGGTTATCTCTTTTTCAGTTCAGATAGACTATTTTTATGAAAAAGGACCCTTTGGAGTTTTCTTTTGTCTTCGTTCAAACTCTCTAAATATGAACGATTTCAAGTTTACTTTCATTGGACTCGTTAAAATAAACACTGAGAGACCCTTTTTTGCGATTGAACCATGGGGACTTCACTTAGTGAACCTCTCACGTAGCACATGCGATCGTGGGATATTAAATAATACGCTTAATTTCGAGAGATATTGACCCAATTTTTTTTTGTTGAAACCCCCTCCCAANCTCCCCGCCCCTTTTTATACCTCAATCCTTATAAAAAACCCTACCCACCCCCACCTTAAACCCCTCATCCCCCAATATTTGCAATATATTGGTTTGATTTTTGATAATTTTAAAACCCACAATATGAACTAACGTGATAGGATATTGGCCAACAAGTGAAGCCCCCATGGATTGAACTCCCTCTTTCCTAGGTTCGTGAAATGTATGGGAATGGACTTGTCTTAGGATAAGCTTAAATGAGTGTTTGTTAGCCTCTTTGAACTCATAAAAATGAAAAGAGGCACTCATCAATCATGATGGGGGAATTAAGGGAAGGGAATCATTTTTGCAAATCCAATGGTATTCGTTTATCACCTTTGAACATGGCACTTGTCTGCATATCATTTAGTCAACTGGGTATCTAGCTGACCAACAAGTTGATCCACTTTCATGATTCATGTCACTCCTTTGATTCTTTCAAAAGAATGCATTGTTCACTATCACATTGTGTGTATGTCTGATCTAATCATGCTGCCAAGTCTTTTGTCATGCCATCCAATGTTCAAAGGAAGAAAGAATTTTACCTCTACAGTTAAAACAACCCTTGTGTTAGTACTTTGAGTTAGTCCTATGGTTATGTTATCTACGATATTCCAAAACTTTGTTCCAAGTTTCGTGTCATCGATGTGGGATTTATCATGGCCCTCTTTCAACGAGACTATTCCTTTCAACATCAACTCATCATCCAGGAAATAGTCTTAGAAACAAATTTAGTACCTTGAGATCTGTATGCCTCAATGGCATATTCTCTTGCCATCGACAAAGGTTCACATCATTGGCCTTTGATCAGAAGACTCTGCTGGGTGTTCGACACCAAGACATCTATTCACATTCAGTAGATTGTACTAGGGTACCTTGGGAATCATTGACATCAATGGTGATTTCCATTGCACTTGTTAACGATTTATACCATTGACTGGTAATCAAGTGGTTTCTACCATGTTCAACTTCAGAACATTGTAATCACATCGATAGAATCATACTTTGTGGAAGATGAGATGAAGACCTTGGGTATTTGTTAAGCTCTCATAGCTTTCTCCCTAGGTTGCGATGGAGTATATTGTATGAAGTACTAGCATGGATCCACATTTGTATGGTCGTGGCTATGCTCAAATTTGTGTTTATATGACATAGATCTACATTGTATATCTGGTAGCTATGTCCAAGTTTGAGTCTTCTATCACATGGATCTACATTTTCTTCTAGTATCCATGGTTGTCTATTCCTCTCATGGATCTGTCTTTTATTGGTTTACAACCATGACAAAGTTACATCTATTCATGAGTCAAAGTATTGATGTATTGCAAGTGCCTGTTCGATGACACTCTTAGATCAAGCTGGCTCTTACCTTGAAGTGATAACTTGCTCTATCAAAGCTCTCACATATCATATCCCTCTAGCCTCATGCTTTGCGGGGCATTCTGTTAAACTCAAAATATATCACCAGCATGTGATAGTATCCCTAACACAATACATTTTCCCTCAAATCCCAAACTTGAAGAGAATCTTGCTCTATATGTTGATTCCAACATAAAAATTTGCAGCATCGCTTCTACCCTCAATGAGATAAGCGGTACCCTATTCAGCACCGCACTAGTTGTGTGAGAACCAGGCAATGCCATTACTTTTAACCTATGTTGTTGGTGTGGTTCCTACCCATCACCGCTCTGTCATAAAGGGGTATAAGTGGTGCCCTTGGTAAAAGGTGAAAAAGGAGTTTTCTCGAGGATTCTAGAACAAGAGCCTCATGTCTAACCTTATCCCTACTCACCTAGGTTGGTTAAGGTCAAGATTCCCCTTTCTAGGATCTTGTATCCACTTCACGCACCAATCTCTCAACCATCCTATCCGTTTGGGCCCTATAAATACAAGATCATACTCCATGGTTGAGGGAGAGAGAAGAATAGTAGAGTTACGTTCTTGAAATGATACCCTCGCCTAATCCATGATAGAGCAATTATGGAGCAAGTTGGAGCTATCAGGGACAAGGTGCTAGTCTTGTGAAGGAGTGTATCGACACTAAGGCTGTAAGCTCTTTCATTTATTTTCTAATGCAAAGTTGATTTCTTTCCCAAATGTTTGTTGTGTAAATCTCACATATATGTTATTGGACTCCTTAGTCACTAATATGGATGTGTAGATGATTTTCTGGTAGCTTTGATGTCTTTGTATGTTTGATATGTCTTACAGGTATACAGGTCTTTCATCAAAGTTACATTTCGGGCATGTATAACGTTCAGGGAAGGTCTTCAACCGAGTTATTTACTCATTTGTTCTGGATCTCAACCATTCAGACCATAGGAATAGCTTCTATCCACAGAAGGTGATATATTCTGGATAGCACACAGTGATCTAGGTTTAGTGATGGATCAATAGGGCACCACCACCATTGAAAGATGCAACACAATACACGCCTTAAACTAAAAATTAACCCTAATTATTTTCCACTCAACATATTACACAATTGGTTCTGCTTTGTCACTGGTTTTGCATTGGTCACTCCCACACAAACATTCTTACCACTCCTTGTATTTGATTCTAACTCCTAAGAAAAATACATAGCCACCATTACATGGATTTGACACTATTATTACCAGACTGCTTTAGAAAATCTACTTAATTCACTAACTACCAGATCTAGCAAGAACCGGCAAGTACATTTTCAAACCCCATTATGGGCACGGCTAATTACATGTACCAAGCAGGTCATGCCAGGGTAAGGTTTATTGTTGTAAAGATCATAATGTTCACCATGATCTAGGGTTAATGGTGGACCAGTAGGGAGGTACCGCCATTGAAAGAAGGAACACACTCCATGCCTTAAACTCAAAACAAACCATAATTCTCTACCACCCAAGAGATAGTCATGGTAGCTTGGCTCCTTTATCAACTTTCTCAGGGTGGAGTTGAGTAGTTTGATAGTTATTTATTGGTTGAATAACAATAAACTTAAAATTTTAAATCATTATGTTTTATCATTATGTGAAGTATGTTAAATCATTATGTTTTATATAACCAACATACTTATGATAGTATTATTTAATAATGAAAAGATGTAACCCAAGAGGAAAAAAAAGAATATTATTATATTTGTTAGAAACCTAAGACCACACCTACTTTATTGGTTGTGCCATCTGTAAAGAATGGTAAGTAATAGAAAATAGATGCCAAAGATTGATGGGAAGACAATCTGTATATTTTTAACTAGACTTTTTCTCAAATTGGGCATCACTCAAGGAAAGAGAGCGAGTGTATCCATTCCAGCAATCGGTGGCTTCGGACCAAACCAACCGTTAACCCCATAAAAAATAACGAATAGCGGTATTTTAATCGAACTTCATTTTTCTAATTATTAAAGGATGTGGTTAGTTATGCCCCTTTGATTATGAGATATAAAGAAATAGTTATTGTGATTTTATTGATTCTTAGTTCGCTTTATTGTTTGTGCAATCCTTGAGAGTGAGTGAGAGTCATTGATGATTAAAGGTTTTGTTTTTTTATGGTATTTTTCCCTTTTTTGTTTAATTCGTTTGTGATGGTAGCATGATGATAACAAGTGATATTATTTATTTAACCTTATCTATTGATTAACACCCTCATTTTAGTTGGACATGTGACATTATGAAGCCTTGAGAGGAGGGGATTCATGGATTTGCGTGTGACTACCATTTTGATCCATTTCAATCCCTAAATGATCTGGAAAATGGAAAGGAAAAAAATCATAAAATGTTTCAGGTTATGAAGTGTGAGGGAAAATGAGTGGAGGAAACAATACAATGGCAATAATCATGTACATAGTATAATGATACATCAATGTTTATCCTACCCTAAATTGTATTCTTACACTAATCAAATAATGAATTATAGTCAATGGTGACTTGTTCGGTTAATGAAAGTAGGATATTGTTATTGTCCCCACTCGGGTTCAAATTCCTCCATTAACATAATCAATATCTTATGTGCATTTTTTTTATGGCTCAAAATGACACATCTCTGCCTGTGACCACTTTCCCATGATTCCGTCGCATGTCAACACTTCCATGACGACACTTCATGAAAGTCACTGAAAAAACACCTAACTTGGAGGACCCATATCTTGATTTCTATAACTCCGTTTGACCTCATCTTTGTGCCATTGGAGATATATTTCAGTTGGATAAAAATTTCTAGAAGACAACAAAGTCTAAAAATGCCCAAAAATACCCTAGAAATGAGTTTTTCATGTGTACACAACTTTCCTTAAGGAAAACCCACGTACGTACACGAGCTGCTATATATAATAGTTGCATATGCATTAAATACACAAATTTTATACATTGAAACCCACGTGTACTCCTCGTGTATGCGACTATTGTCTCTGCAACCCGCGTACGCCTCCTGAAAATGTCAAAAAAATATGAATTTTGAATTTTGGGTAGTTTGGGTAGTTATGCAACTGACACCTTCAGTCGTAACTACTTTGGCTTCGCCCCTAACTCTTCTTTAAAAATATAAATAGAGGTAGGGAGGTCCATGAGAGGAGACTTGAATATTTGCATTGTTATGTTGGAGGATTTGGAGCTCTCTTTTCCCATAGCTTTTCCCTAGAAGCATTCTCCTTGTGTTGCAGAGCTTGGAGGCTGAGTTCCTTTGAGAAGAGAAGCAGCAAAACCAGATCAAGGTTTTGTGAGGTGTCGAACTTGAAAACAAGGTATATTTGTACTTGTTTTCAAGATTAATAAAGATGTGATGTCCTTCTTCTTCCCAAATCATTGTTCAATGTGTGATTGAATCTCTGTTTATGATCATATTATGATGTTAATCAGATTATTATTTCATGTTTATTTGATTATCATTGCTTTATATGTGGTCATATTTGTTTGAGGAAGGTATAATTCGTTTTGCAGGTCTCTTGGAGCAAGAGGAGCAAGAAAAGCAAGAAGAGGATTGAAGGGCTGCTTGGATCAACCTTCATTTGGATAAGGTATGAACCATTCTAATCTTTGAAACTTGCTTGTATTTACTTACAGAACCATTTGCATCCACCTTTCAACCCCAGTATGTTGATGGCCTCTTAAACCCTAGCCATAGGATACTTTCCTTTACAATAGAACTGGCGACTCCGCTGGGGATAGACTTGCCTATTTGGGGTTTATCTGTCATTCTTTCAATCTTTTGCATTATTTCAGGTCCTTCTTGCCATGTAGGAACACTTTATAAGTCTGATAGAAGACCTCCCCTACCTGCCTAAGGCATTGTTTGACTTTTTTGGGAATTTTTCCACCCATACGCGACTTGTAGACTGAACAGTCGCGTGTCTGGTTTGATACACACTACTTCTTATATTGTCGACCTGTGTATGATACGCAAGTTGTCAGTGGTACAACCCGTGTGTGCTTATATACGCGACTTGTTGTATTTTCAACCCGCATATGACACGCAACCTGTTAGTAGTGAAACTCATGTATGCCCCTTTAAACAGTGTTTTTTCCTCTTTTTTGGTTTTTCTTCTATTTGAAGGTTGTTAGGTAGGTATTTTGGTGTCCTCTGTAGGTGCATGACTCCAGGGAGTTAGTGTCATCCTTTTTTATTGTTCTTTATCTATGTGGTAAGCCTTTTTATAGCATTAGGGTTTCTCTTTTCTCATTCCCCCTAACCCCTTTGCTTTGTTTGTATTTTGGCTAATGTTTCTGGTTAGCTTATGTCAGTGATCTTTAGCTTAGTTTAGAAGCTTGTTGGTGTTGGTTTCCTTATTCTTCTATTGGTTAAATTCACCATGCCAAAATAGTTGACTTGTTTTTTATGCAAGCCTTCCTTCCAAGTAGGGTTTATATTGACTTTAGTTCATTCTAGAGTTTGTTTGGTGGTTGTATAGCAGAGTTCCTTTTTATTTGTTCTTGTTATATGCATACTTTTGTTTGTAGGTAGTTTTACTTTTGCATTTATAAAAGAAAAAGAAAAATAACATATACTTGTTTTTGTTTCTTTCCCCCCCACCTCCTTCTTTGGCTTGACCTTGTTGGACAAGGTACTGAGCAACCTTTGTTTGTAGGTTTATATTGATACTTGGGACTTCTTGACCTTTGTTTATGTCAGTCTTATTGCTCAGTCTCTTCATTCCAAATTTGTTGGGTTGTTTACCTTTGTGAGCCTTCCTTTCAGGAGAGGTTGATATCCAACTTTAGGGAAACCTAGGGTTTGTTTGTGGGGTGTAGAGTAGTTGTCTATTTGATTTGCTTACAGTACTTGCTTGCATTAGTTGATAGGCTGTTTTTCTTTTGAATTTATAAAAGAAAAAGAAAAAAAACACATGTTTGCTTTATATGCATGTAGATTAGTTTTTTAGTCTAGATTGCATGGCATATCATTGTTTTTGAAAAAATAAAAAAGATTTTTTTTTGTGGCTTTCAAGTTTCTATTTGAAAATGAAAAGAGAATAGTTTTTTATTTTTGCATTTCATATATCTTTGCTTAGTCATTTTGTTTCAACTTTGAGTCAAAACAGCACATATTTTCATGCCATTTACCCTCTGACTAAAAACAACCCTTAAAATAAACGATATAATTTAAAAATTATTAGTAAGTTTTATTTTATAGGGTCATACACCAACTAGCTCAAGATATACTTGTGGATTAGGGAGTTTTAACTCTCCACAAGTATTAAATCTCAGATGTAGTTGTCGAATCACTAGGTAAACCCTTTTCTGTGTCAATTGTATCTGGGAAGCTCCTCTCAAATGGGAGTTAAGCACGAGGCCACGTGGAGGCTTGGACTGAGGAGATAACCCTTTGATTCCTTCTCAAAGGGTAGACCAAGGTTTTTACACATCTAAGGATTCTATCTTAGACAATGTTTCGGGATTTACTACCTTGCCCATGCATATGAACCAGGATTATGACTGTCCCCCTAGACTGTCAACATAGTTAAGGTAGCCTTTAGTCTCTTTGACATCTAGGGTTCATACATAGGTACACCAAAAGGCTATTTTTGGTTTACCTTGGACAGACTTGGAAGGTAACCCCGATAGAAGGTGTGGGAGGGTGGTGGGTGATTCCTCTGCTTGTGCCTAAGAACATATATAGGGATTCCAAGTAACTGTCTATTAGATTTATTTTGGAAAGTCTATCTTATAGATGTTTGTCTGTTTGGCTTTAGGAATTTTTTAGTGAGTGCTGTGTGGTTTGTCTATACTTAGTGTGCCTTCAAGTGTGTGCTTGGTCCTTTTTGTTTCCTATTGACCTCATAATTTGTCTCCTCATTTGAAACTATGTCTAACACCCCTTTGAGCACTAACGAAGAGATCCCCATGCTGGGAACTCCTTGTATTATTCCTCTCACGTGGAATGTTGGTATTCCCTTAATGGCCACCTTGAATCTACCTGGATTCACCCTAGGGATACCGGTGTGGTTGTTTTCCACTCCAACTGTCCTGAATGATCCTAATGCTTCTCAAGTAATCTCCTTATATCAAGGGCATCAAAACACCGCTTCCCCTTCACCTGTAGTTGATTCTCCTCCTCCTTCTACATCATGCAATGAAAGTACTAATACTAGTAACTGACAGTCTAAAAGGAGTAAAAGAAGGAGGAATAGGAAGAAGGAACATAATCAAGGGGGCACTCATTCAACCTCTATAGGTCAAGTTGAACCTCACCACCCAGCCTCTGAAGTTCATGCTGGGGGCACCTATCCAACCTCTGCAGGCCATGTTGGATCTAAGCACTCAACCGCTGCAAGTCAAGTTGATCTTCACCATCCAGCATCTGTTGATCATGCTGGTGGGATCCTTCCAACCTTTCCAAGTCACGTTGGATCCAGTCACTCAACCTCTACAGGTCATGCTGAAGGCACCCGTTCAACCTCTGTTGTTCAAGTTGAACCTCCCCATCCAACCTCTATAATTCATGTTGGATCCATCTACCCAGCCTTCGTTGTTCATGTTGGGGGCACACACTCAACTGTTGCAAAGCATGTTGATCCTAACCATTCAACCTCTGTTGTTCATGTTGGTGGTGCCCATCCAACCTCTGTAGGTCATGCTAGAACTAGTCTTTCAGCCTCTACAAGTCATGCTGGGGGCAGTCTCGCAGCCTATGTGGTTCATGCTGAAGACAATCCACCAGCCACTGTGAGTCATGTTGACACTACTGAAAAGACTAACCATTCAAAACACAAGCCCAAGTTTCCTTGTAAGCTTTGTGAGGGAGACCACCTTACTTATAAATGCCCTTCTATCATGGAGGTGCGAAGAGTTTGGTTTCATGGTCATCCCATTTTTTAACATTCTTAATATTTTCAACAACCAGCCTCTCTTAGTCAGGTTGGACCCAGTCACCCAGCCTCTGGTGTTCATGCTGGGGGCAAGATCTCATCCTCTGCAAGTCATATTGAGAGAAAACAGTCAGCCACTTCTAGTCATGTTGACACCGTTGAGAAAATTGGTCTTTCAAAGTGCAAACTTAAGTTCCCTTGTAAGCTATGTGAGGGAGATCGTCTTACTCACCAGTGCCTTGCTATCACAAAGGTGCGAAGAGTGTGGTCTGAGACGCAAGAATTTCCTTCTATTGAACAACCTATAGTTTCTCAACAACCTACTCAACCTTTGGTTGATCAAGTGGTCGAACCAATCTCAAATTTGGTTGATCCCACTCTTCTTTCAGAGAGTGATCCTGATGTGATTGAACCAATGTCATATTTGGTCAATCCCACTCTCCCTTTGGAGAGTGACTTTCACGAAGCGGTTGAATCGATTCCATTGTCGATCAATCCCACTCTTCCTTTGGAGAGTGAAGTGTCTGCTAGTCACATTTTATTCACTACCTGTTCAGAACTTACTGAACAAGGGGGAACTGAACTCGCTTCAGATCAACCCCCACCAAGCTCTTGGATTGCTTCCTTTGATTGGGATAGCCTAGTTGAGCCATGCCTTCCTTTTAATGCACCTTTCCAAATAAATGTCAAAGTTGAATAATACACAATTTCTCATTGTATTGTTGATGAAGGAGCCTCAGTTAGTATTTTTTCTGCTCGTGCTTGGCGAGGCATGGTATCTCCTAGCTTTATGTCGACTACTAGTCAGTTACTGGCATTTGATAGAAGAACTTGTGTAGCCTTGGGAATTATTGCTCAAACACCTGTTACTTTGGGTGGGAAGACCGTCTTAGTTGAATTCATGGTGATAGAAGACCCCTCGGACTTCAATATGCTCCTTGGACATGATTATGTCTATGCCATGCAAGCTATGGTGTCAACATTTTTTCGTGTGATGTACTTTAATCATGGCGAAGAAATTGACACTATAGATCAGTTGGATTTTCTTGATCCTTCTCCTAACCCAACTAGAGACCAATTATTTCCTTTATTGATTCCCAGTGTTTCTATAGACACTACCATGCCATAGGTGAACTATGTGGCCTCTTGTCCTTTGTGTTCAATTGCTACTGAGAAGCAACCTCTGTTTTCATGCTTACCTTCTCGGGACTTGGTCCTAGCAGTTGACCACGCGAGTCATCCTATATAGACTGTGGGGCCTAATCTCCACTCTGTTAATCCATTTGAAATTTTAGACATGTGTCCTATCTTAGATGATCTCCTTCCTTCGGATGAAGTCTTCCTAGATTCTTTGATACAGTCTGACCTTCTTTTGGATGTTGGTTTAGTTGTGACTAAGTCTAACCTTGATTTGCTTAGTAAGCCTGATTTTTCCATGGATTGGTATTCTTATGTTGGTCTTGTTGAGTTTTTGGACTCTCCCTTTGAACAACAAGCCAGTGATCCTGACGAGTTTTATTTTGCTTATGAATTTTTCAACTCCTGTGATATTGAGTTTGTTCTTGCAGACTCTATATCCCTTGTTGATTTTTGCTCTCCTTCTGAGGTTGATCTTATTGATTATAAACCCTCGGATCTTGGCACTATGGAGTCCTCTTTCATTGATTCTACCTTGACTACATCTTTTGTAGAATATAGAAAAGCCACATGTGTTTCTACCAAAGTGACCCGCATCGAATCTTTTCTTCTGAATATGAACCTCATGTTGTTGTTTCTTGGAGACAGGATTTTTAGTTGGATTCAAAACTATTTACTACACTTTTCTTATTTTTTAAGCTGTAACTACAATTGCATGTGCCCTACTTGCGCTTATGAGTATGATTCCACCTTCCACGCTTTTAGCTCTTTGTATAAGCCCTCATATTTTTTCTCATCATCGCTAAGCCTTGTATCATTTTTCCTTTGCATACTGACACCTTTTACCTTGAGGAGACATTCCCCGAGTGTCTTTACCTTGCTCATGTTCCTTGCATTATGCATATGTTTGTTCCTTGCACTTGGAAATAGTTTCGCTTGTCTATGACACTCGTCTCCTCGCATTTAGAGAATTCTTTATGCTCTCCTTCGAGCTCATTAAAAATAGTAAGGAGGCCATGAGTTGAACTTTCTGAACTCGTTAAAACTTCACGGGAAATATTTTGAGTTTCTTTAGGCCCAGGTCTAACTCCTCAAAATAGACTTGACTATCGAGTAAAATTGTCCATTCAGGCTCATTAATAATATGTGAATGGGCATCCACATTGGTGGTAGGTTATCACTTTCTCGGACCATGTGGAATAATACGAGAAAGGAACACTCTCTTTTCTTCGGAATTGAGAAGAGTATTCTCAGGCATAGGTTTATCACTTTTCTAGACCTGAGGGACTAAACTTATGGAAAAGGAACCCCTGGTATGAGCTTAGTTTTCTCTTTTTCATGCTCTACACCAAAACAAGAAAAATATTTCGAGTGTACTTTATGTCTTTGTCATGCTCGCTAAACCTTAAAGAACAAAGCATCGAGTTTACTATTGTAAGCCCCATTTCTCGTAATCAAATGGATCTTTCTGAGTGATCTGGCCTTCCTTCACACTCGTAAAACTCAGGCTATATGCTTCTTTTGAAGGAGTGTTGGGTAGGTGGTAATTTAACCTTTTTCGGACCTTCCTAACTAACTATGAAAAAGGTGCGCCTTACTTCTTCGGAAGCTGAGAGAGTTCTTCTGTGGTTTGTTTTATACTTTTTCAGCCTAAGGAGACTAAATTGGATGAAAAAGGACCCCCATGGAGTATTCTTTGGAGTTTTTAGACTCTCTAAACTATGAAAACACCGTCGAGCATGTACTATTTCGGGCTCGTAAAATCCACGAATCAGTTCTTTATCAAGCATTCTTTTGTCTTTTCTCTGAGATTGCCAAAAATGAAGATGGTCCCAAGTTTGCTTTCTTGGACTTGTTAAACCTTTAAAAGAAAGAGGGGAATGGAAGTTCACTCACATGTTTTTTATATCATGGTAGCAAGTCTTGTTTCCTTTAACAAAGCACCAGTTTTGAGCCTATCCACAGTTTGGTCCTAGTATTTTGACCTTATCCCGATTCAAAGTTTCTTACTCCTCGAGTTGGTCTCTTTTCCAATTATATGGGGAATCTGTCATTGTATCCTACATTGTATATTTCTGTCATTGGTTCCTTTTGTGTCAAAATATTCCTAAGTCACTTTTGTGTCGTGCTCACTATTTAAGGATTAAACCTTTGTCGGCCATTCTGCAGTTTCCTTGACTTTTTGTGTCATCCATTCCCTGGTATCAGTTCATTACATCATTTCTTCAGCGTTTCTTGTCAAGAAATTCAGTACCAATTCCATATCCAATTAGTCTTTGACTTACCTCATGTTAGATGATGAAGGATTCCTTAATGCCTTCATTCCAATGGATCTCTTCCTATCGACTGCAACACCTCTTTCTCTGGGAATGAGATTTGGATTTTTATGACAGTACCTTGGTGATTGTTGTCATCAGTGACAATTTCCCTCGCTATTGGGTAGTGGGAATACCTTAATGTCTCCTACTCAATGGATTCTTCAAGTGTTCGAATTCAAGTCCTTGTATTCACACTTGTTAGAATGTACTAGGTACCTTGGGGACCATTTTCAATAATGGTGGTTTCCCTCACATTTGTTAACGGTTTTCAGTATTGACCAGTAATCAAACGGTTTCCTCCATGTTCAACTTCAACTCTTTTATTTTCATGGTTAGGATTCGTACCTTTTGGGCGGTTTGGATTAAAGACCTTGGGCCGATAGTAGCATTGTCATTTTTTTCTATTGTCTGAGTTGCGCAAGACCTTCTTACATTTTATATGACATTTTGCTGAGACATAGATCCACCTTGTATTTTTGTGGCTATGATCGATTGTTGAGCATGGATCCACCTTGTTCATTTGTGGCCATGACTCCTTTAGATTTGATATGGCACCTTTTTGCATATTGAACGACCATGATAGTTTCATTAGTTATACATATGTTGCATCCGCATGTATCTTTATGACGATGTTTTGTATATGGAATTGTATTTCCCAGAGATTAGTTTTTCTGACAATTATCTCTCTTTCAAGTACCTTTGTTCGATCCTTTCGATCTTGGATTCTCTACTCTCTCCATACTCAGATGTTTCCTTTATAATGCATTTTGGCTATCGTCTTCCCCTCTAACCTCATACTTTAGGGGCCATCTTTTATAGCCCAAAATGACACATCTCTACCTATGACCACTTTCCCATGATTCCATCGCATGTTGACACTTCCATGATGACACTTCATGAAAGTCACTGAAAAATCACCTAACTTGAAGGACCCATATCTTTAGTTATATAACTCTATTTTACCTCATCTCTATGCCATTATAAATATATTTCAGTTAGCTAAAACTTTCCAGAAGACACCAAAGTCTGAAAATGCCCAAAAATATTCTAAAAATGAGTTTTTCATGTGTATACGACTTTCCTTAAGGAAAACCCACATATGTACGCCAATTGCTATATATAATAGTTGTGTACGCCTTAAATATGTGACTTTTCTGCATTGAAACCTGCATGTACTCCTCGTGTATGCAACTGTTGTCTCTGTAACCCGCGTACGCCTCCTGAAAATGTCAAAAAAATACAAATTTTGAATTTTGGGTAGTTTGGGTAGTTATGCAACTGACTCCTTCAATTGTAACTACTTTGGCTTCACCCCTAACTCTTCTTTAATCATATAAATAGAGGTAGGGAGGTCCATGAGATGAGACTTGAATCTTTGCATTGTTATGATGGAGGATTTGGAGCTCTCTTTGCCCATAACTTTTCCCTAGAAGAATTCTCCTTGTGTTGCAGAGCTTGGAGGCTGAGTTCCTTGGAGAAGAGAAGCAGCAAAACCAGATCAAGGTTTCATGAGGTGACGAACTTGAAGAGAAGGTATATTTGTACTTGTTTTCAAGATTAATAAAGATGTGATGTCCTTCTTCTTCCCAAATCATTGTTCAATGTGTGATTGAATCTTTGTTTATGATCATATTATGATGTTAATCAAATTATTATTTCATGTTTATTTGATTATCATTGCTTTATATGTGGTCATATTGGTTTGAGGAAGGTATAATTCATTTTTCAGGTCTCTTGGAGCAAGAGGAGCAAGAAGAGGATTGAAGGGCTGCTTGGATCAACCTTCGTTTGGCTAAGGTATGAACCATTCTAATCTCTGAAACTTGCTTGTATTTACTTGCAGAACCATTTGCATCCACCTTTCAACCCCAGTACATCGATCACCTCTTAAACCCTAGCCATAGGATACTTTCCTTTACAACAATTTTCTTGCAAAAAATAGGTGGGACTAGGGGAAATTTTTAAGCAACTTTAGCGAAATAGAAACCCCCCACTCATGGCCTCTTAGAAAAAAGGGTGAATTTTGTGGCATAGAAATATATTTGTATCTATCGAATATATAAAAAATAGAAGAAATGTTGATACTCATGTTGATGATAAACATTTAATCCAAAAATAATATTTAAAAGCATTATCAATATGTAATGATATTAGTGCAATCAAGGAGGTCGGGTGACTGCAGATGGATTCAAAGACCCCCATTAGTAAATTTTAACATTGCATATGCATTTGGAGATTGGATTTAGAGGCCCCAATTAGTATATGTTAACAATGTTGATGGATTCATAGACCCCCGTTAGGGGGTCTCTCAATCCACCTGTGGTGTCAAAATTTGTTAATTTTAACACTTGTATACCAAAGTCGGCATGGTCTACAAGCCATAAAATTTTATTTTACAATGTCCTTAAATATTATTCTTCCTCCTTAGACAATATCTAGGGCCTCAAGAATCATGCTCAATGCACAAAACCTTACAATGATGCTTGTACAACACTTGTAGGCCAAATATTTTGTTCACATGGTTTTACAGTGGTTTTGCTTGATGTGCATGGTCCATGATCCATAAAAAAATATTTTAGTCCCTAATACATTAATGTTCCTCCTCATATTTTCCTATAACAATTAAATTAATGGTTTATTTTCTCATATATTTTCTAGATGACATCATCAAGCAATGAATTGTTCCCCTTGGGATAATTGACCACTCAAATCCGAATCCATACTCTTCCTCTTTATCTCTTCTCATTCTTATTCTAGAACCAACATGCCTTGACATATGCATTTGTATTTGGTTTTGGAATTATTTTTGTAGTACTTCTTGTGTTTCTAATGGGTAGTTAATTAACTCTTTCTCTACTTTTAATAGAGCAAATATAGGAGTTTCTTTCACCCTCCAATTATCTAATCATATTAGTTGTGCGATCAATCCCCATTGGACAACGTTTTGTTCACCTATACATTAGTATAAGCAGAAATAACAATCAAACAAAATAGGGATCTCCAAATCAAGAATGCAAAGGCATGATGACAGGTACAAATTTCATTAAAAAGGGATAAAACAGGATAAAACAAGAATACATAACTAAAATAGACATAACAAAACCATTTAAAATTTGATTTTCGTTGTAATGATACAAGACATTCATAATTTGTGGGAGAAAAGTTTAGTATGAATCTCAAAATTTGGTTCTTGAATATTGTTGTTTACTGATCGCAATAGATGAAAATATATTTTAATTTGAATTATTACATGGTTGGAAACTATAATTCAAGATATAAAAAAAAAAACATACACAAATGCAAGAGGAGTTTGATTATCTACACGTAATCATTAGCAACATTTTGATATCAAAAGTGTATGCAAATCAATCTTATGATTGCTTTCATGAAGTGGTAAGAATTGGAACAAGATATCAATACATGTTAAGAATTGGGTTAATTTTTGGAACAAGAATGTTAGGTAAACTCACCTCCAGAGCATTTATTCCACTAACCAAAGAGACAAAAAGTAAACTTTCATAAGCCAATATTTTCTTCTCTTGCAAAGATAAACATATTCATTTACAATATTTTTCCATATTTACATGTTTAGCAAGACAAAACAGACACAGTTCCAAAAATAAATAGTTTATGATAACTACCTTTCTAAGACCAAATCTACCAAATCCACTTTTCAATAGATGCCCCATTGCTGAGGAATGATACTCTAACCCAAGTATATCACATTTTGCAAAGGCCATTGATAAAAACTTTGAAATTAATCCCTTCTTTGTGTAGAAGTCATATTTGAAATTTTCTCTAAAATTGATTTCTTGTCCCTATGAAATTCTCGGCCTATCTGATCTCATGTGATAAAGCTCTTGCAATATTTTCCTCCTAGATCATTTGTAGGTTGGAAGAAAGATGTGATTAGAATATTCTGAGTTATATTATTAGCACCTTTGTTAAATAGTTTCCATTTGTGTTGAATCCACTTGCAAATGAAGATACCTACATATCTCTGGTCCTGATGATGCATTAAAACTTAAAAACCTCCACCAAAATATCTCAAAAGAAAATGATATCTATAGCACATATCATAGTAAAATTGAAACTGGAGATAAAATGTTCCTATGTTTTTAACTTTCTATATACCACTCACTGAGCCAACAGACTCCCTAAATACTTCTTGCACACCCCATTTATTTAGTTATAAATGTTGGCCATATTTTCTAGTCCCTTAACCTATTTTGGTATTTGGAGGACAATTATTATTAATAAATTACATTCATTTAATTTCTAATCTCTGGGAATGCAATGATCCATCTCAATCCAAACTTGATGAGAGCATCCACAAAACTGACCCAGGCGAAATCGCTTAAGTGAATGACAAAAAAAACCCAATGCAATGAGCCTATCGAATGTGTTAGGAATTTTTAGTCAGGTTTCTACTTTAGAACCTTTTGATTAAAACAACTTCTTTAGTAAAGGGGTTTCTACCAAAACAAAGAAAGAAAAATATTATAATGGGTTTCTGTCGAAATGAGGATGCAACCAAGATCATGCTTGATGAGATACTTAAAATGGCTGAGAACACTCTATAATATTTCAATATTAAGGGACCAGAGATAAGAATTCAACATGGTTATGTATGCACTTGATCAGAGGACAGGTCCTCTTTTCACAATTGTAACTATAATGTGTTGATGTATTTGTAACTTTGGAAGATATTCTGATGTATATTATCATTGTATGTTGTTGTATCCCCATTGGGGATGTGTTTTACCCCCTTATGGGATGTCTAAATTGTGTCTAGACCTTAAGGTACAACCTCTATTGTAATTCGGGGAAATAGTCCCCAATGTAACATCATGTAATATGTAATTGTGGTCTCTCTAGGAGAAGTGGGCCCCATGTTATATGAGATGTAGGCTTGAGTCTTATATTTGGTCAATGACTTGAAAGTGTATTAATAGGGAGGTGCTCTCCCTCATTTATACACACCTCACACACTCTCTAAGGTGCATGAGAGAGAGATAGTTAGAGGAGGATATAAAGATAGCTGCTGAACATTTCTTATTACTGATTTTGATCATCTTACTCTTCTGAAGAAGTTTGTGGGGTTTTCTCCTTTATGGTTTCCCCGATGAAACTATTTGTGTCATGTGTATATTTTATATCCTATGAATTTTGATGTACTTGTTATTATTTCAGATAAATATCCTAGATAATATAATTAGATCTTAAGAAAATATAACATGGTATGAGAGCCTATCTGAAAGAAGGCAGTGTGCAACTGCGGGAACTAGGACTTCCTAGTTGAATATTTTCTCTTAACAGATCATCAAGCAAGGAGGGCTAGGATAAATCGCCTCACTATCATGAATCTATTGGTGGTATCAATTTATGAATCAGATAAGTTTCACTATACAACTGAAATACAATTGCAATGGCAGTTAATGGAAATTAGGGTTTCATGCATGAAAACCCTGGAGGACTAAATATAGTAATCCTAGAACTTTCTCTATAATGTGATATTGGAGAAGGATCAGAATTATAATTTTTTACAGGCCAAAGAGAAATTAGTTCTATAAATTTTGTAAATGTTTTAGCCTCATATACGCTATACTTCAGAAGATATGGTTCCTTTGAATCAGGGTTCCATCGTCCTTCAGAATACAGTCATAAACATGTGACCACCAAATGAAAATTTGCAAGATGTTGTAGGTAGGGCATGTATTGTAGCTTCTGTGGTACACTTTTTCAAACCAGAATGTGAAACAATGACATGTGTCAGTCCGTACAAGTTCTATATGTGAATAGTACCCAAAACAGTCACCTTGGGAAACTCAATATAAGTCCCACTTGGAGAATACACATCTGCTCTAACCTATGGGGTTGGAAAGAGAAGATATCAGGATATCTCAGTGAGAAGTTCTAGAATATAAGGACCTGAAACTTCAGAGATATAGTAGATTCAATATCGGTCATTTCTGTAGAAGAAATTGGAAAAATAGGCAATTCCTATTCCGAGAGCTTCCCTCCACTTTTTTTAGAAAAGGAGCCCATTGGAAAGCTCACCTTGAAGAGGCCCATCTTTCTATCCAATCACAAGGTTGAAATTCCAAGTTTTGAAAATTAGGGTTTCTCTGACAAACCCTAGATCAGCTAGCTCTGGCACCAGGACAGACACCTCAAATCGGTAAGCTCTAATTTTTTTCTATTTACATCTAAGGTTCCCAATGCAAAATGACTAATCACACCTAGCTTAATGACAAGCTTGGTGAAGCTGACAAATTTTGAGTATGGAAGTATAGGACCTCCGTGATCCTTGAAGAAATTGACTTGGATCAGTATTTCAGTAAGGAATTTCTAAGAGACATAGGGAGATGAGGCTAAGGCGCCAAGAGAATGATTGCATATTCTATTAACTTATCATCTCATCCATCATGTGTCATCCTTGAAGAATCCAAAAGGAAGTGTTTGATGCTATGACGAAGAAATCAAAGAAGAATAAGAGATTGTAATAACCACCTTGAATGGCCTCCCAAGATCATGGGATTCATTCATTCGAGGAATGTGTGCCAGAAGGAAGTGATTACCTTCATCAGACTCTAGGAAGAGTGCACACATGAAGAATCTTGACTCATAATAAGATAAGAGAATATGGGAGCAACTGAACATCAAGCTCTCATGATTCAAAGAAGATCCCTCAAGCAATGAGGAATATGAAGGACTCAATTATTGAAGAACCTCTTATCCATCTTAACATTTGGATAAGAAATGATGCTATTATGAATGAAGAAGATGATGAAGCTAAAGGATCAATAAGGATTATACCCATGAAACAAATAAAGATAAACATTCAATTGTCATTTCATGATATTGTTTGGTTATGCATTTGTTTATATTCAGTTTATGTGTTATGCATGTTTGAGTATTTGCATCTATACTACTGAATTGCACATGATGGGTAAGAATTCAATAATCTTGTACAACATTCCATTACTACTCATCTAGATTAAAACCTCTTTTTTCGAATATTAGGAGTAGTACACAGTCTTAATAACGTTGGGTTAGAATGCATCTTGAAGTTATTATATGTATACATGATATGGATGAATGTTGTAGCATTGGCTAAAATAGTCACATGGCTATGTGACATATATTTGTGACTATTAATATGTTTTGGAAATTATGATATGTTTCTAATAATGCAAATGAACTTGACTTGTAGATCATTCCAAATAACAAGTAATGAAAATTTAGAAGAGGAACCTAAAGCTTCCCGGGAAAAGACACCATAGCGAAAGAAAGAGCTTCAGAAGAATATAAAGAGAATGATAAATCCACCTCAAGAGATGAATACTACCTTGGGCATGAGAAATAATCCAAGATGAAGAATAGTATGATGATAGTTCCAAATAAATAAAGAGGCCTCAGACACACTCTATTTATGTGACACTGTTGAGGGACAACATTGATGTAGAGTCTTCCATCTATGAAGAAGTAAACATGAAGAAAGGGAAGGAGAATATGATCAAAGAATACCAATTAAAGAAGAATGATTTCTAGGATATGGTGTTGAGACCTGAAGGGAATTTTGTAGTGTCTTCCATATGGATATACAAGATGCAGCATGCATTATATGGAAACATCATGGGATACAAGGCAAGATTTGTAGCACGAGGCTTCTCACAAAAAGAAGGCAAGAATATGAAGAGACATTTGCACTAGTGACAAGTCAAGTATATGTAGAGAAGCCACTGGGAGATGAGACACATGACATGAAGAATCATGTGTGAAAATTAAAGAATTCCTTGTACAAGCTCAGAAGGAACCCATGGGATAGAACATACAGTTACATAAGGATATTGAAGATCAGCCAGAGTGATGAGGATCTTAACCTTTGCTACAAGATTTAAGATGAAATCCTATAGAGGATGAAAATCTCACAGATGGGTGCGAGAAGAAATTTTCAACAAAGCTCAAGATATAGGATCTTGGTGTCCAGTGACCCTATATGGATACATAGAATATTAGTAGCAGAGGAAGCTACTTATCACTCCATTACAGAATGTTTAAATACATAGAGTACGAAAGGCATAGGGAGAATGATGCTATGCTTCAGAGGGAGTGACTACAAAATATCCTAGGGTTCAACATGGTACGACAGGATGGACAGCTTATTGATGGCTCTAGGATTTACTGAGAGTAAAGAGGATTCCAACCTTTAATTCAAGGTTGAAGGCAGAATACCAATGATGCTCTTGTTATATGTCGGTGACTTGTTCTTGACAGGAAAACAGGAACTCATTAAAGATGCAAGAAGGATACTTTCTACCAAGTTCAAGATGAATTACTTGGGTATGATACACTACTTTCTAGGCATGGAGGTGTGGAAGAGTGCGGATGGAATCTCCCTTGGACAAGGGAAGTATGCAATGGATACATTGAAGAGGTTCAGGATGATGGACTGCAAGGCCATGACCACACCCATGGCATCGAACCTAAAGCTATTGTGTGATGCTTCATCAGAGTGGTTTGATGCCACAATGTATCATTATATGATTTTTTCATTGATTTGATTGATGAATACAAGACTAGACACATTATTTGTTGTGAACGACCTGATCTAGTTCCTAAAGGATCCGAGACATGCTCACCTAGTTGCAAAGCATGCATTGAGGTACTTGAAGGGTACAGTTGAGTATGGGTTCAAGTATGATACGAATCAGAAGACTAACCTGCATGGTTATGTTGATTTGGATTGGTAGTGCCATTGAGAAGAAGAGAAACTTGGGTTTCTTCTTTAGTTTGAGATCCAGCATGGGATAATTGTTTGGCAAGATGAAGTCTTGCATGGCATTGAGTACAGCTGAGGAAATATATGTTGCAACTTGCTCAGATATTTGTGAGGTAGTATGTTTCTTTTGAAAGATGCTATTTGATTTGATTGATATGAATTTCATTTCTCTGAGAGGAGCAGTGAAGCTCCAGTATGTGATCCAAATCAATATCTCTTGAAAGAGGGAGTAATGAGTTCTACCATAGCTAGTGAGATAGCTTGTCTGAGCATAAAATACCGGTCCAGCTCATAGGTTCTTCAGACATAATCAGTCATTTAGGTTGTCCTCGAATGTATCAGTATTGGCAAAGCTCACGAGCTATCCTTGGATGTAATCATTCCTAATGTGATTCTATGATAGAAATGGCTAGAGTGAAGTTTGAATACTTCAGAGAGAATCTTGGTGTTCTTCATATCGAGGCTCCCTCCAAAGGCAAGTGATGAGTCTGAAAGACACATATACACAGAGCCTTTCCGACATGGTGGCATACTAGGATTCCCATGGTCCTGATGTAAGTGCAAAGACTTTCTGACATGGTGGCAAGATAGGCCTCCCATGGTCATGATGTAATTACAGATCCTTTCCTAAATGGTGGCAAGTTGGTCCTCCCATGGTTGTGATGTAAGTGCAGAGCCTTTCCGACATGGTGGCAGTTTGGGCCTCCAATGGTCATGATGTAAGTGCAGAGCCTTTCTGACATGGTGGCAGGTTGGGCCTCACATGGTCATGATGTAAGTGCTGGAGCCTTTCATGGATGGTAGTAGGTGTGTCTTACCATGATAGTGATTGTAAGTGTTGGATCCTTCCCTAGATGGTAGTAGGTGTGTCCTACCATGCCGGTGGATGTAAGCATTGGATCCTTTCCGAGATGGTATTAGGTGTGTCCTACCATGCCAATGGATGTAAGTGTTGGAGACTTTCCCGGATGGTAGTAGTTGCGTCCTACCATGCCGGTGGATGTGAGTGTTGGAATACTTTCCCGAATGGTAGTAGGTTTTTCCTACCATGTCAGTGAATGTGAGTGATGTTTTATGTGTATCTACGTTGTGCTCTGTGTGCTGATGAAATGATCTGAAGATGATGAGGTAATAGTAGGGTACATAGGTATTAAAAGGCATGCAATCAGTTCTGGGACGCTCTTTCAATTTTTCCAGTGGCATATAATCATTCCTGGGAGATCTTCCAGGTTATGCAAGAGGCATATAATAAGTCTTGGGATGTACCTACTTGATAGCTTTCTCGTAGAAATGATGAAGACCTAGCTGAGGGCTAGGATTACGTCCAACATGAAAAAGGGTTTGCACTAGAGATGAATACTTGGTAGAGGACTAGGCCTACATCCAACATGAAAAGGGCTAGCACTGTAGAAACTTCTGATGACACATAGTATGGGGTGATGATTAAATTATAAGAAGATGATGGTAGCAGCTATGATGAAGACTCTATGACTCTGTGATGATGTTGATGTGATGAATACTTGACCATATGTGTTGATGATTGTGTAGAGCGAGCATACATTCCTAGTTAAGAGGGAGTGCTGATGTATTTGTGACTTTGGAATATATTCTAATGTATATTATCATTGTATGTTGTTCTACCCCCATTGGGGATTTGTGTTACCCCTTTATGGGATGTCTAAATTGTGTCTAAGACCTTGAGGTACAACCTTCGTTGTAATTCAGGTAAATAGTCCCCGGTGTAACATCATGTAATATGTAACTGTGGTCTCTCTAGGAGAAGTGGGCCCCATGTGAGATGACATGTAGGCTCAAGTCTTATATTTGGCAGTGACTTGAAAGGGTATAAATAGGGAGGCGCTCTCTCTCATTTATACACATCTCACACACTCTCTAAGGCGCATGTGAGAGAGAGACATTCAGAGGAGGAGATAAAGATATCTATTGAACATTTCTTATTATTGTTTTTTATCATCTTACTATTCTGAAGAGGTTTGCGGGGTTTTCTCCTTTATGGTTTCCCTGATGAAAATATTTGTGTCTTGTGTATATTTTATATCTTATTCATTTTTTTCTACTTGTTATTATTTTAGATAAATATTCTAGATAATCTAATCAAATCTTAAGAAAATCTAGCATAATGTAGCCAGTTTACATGAATTGTAGGGAAACAAAAGCTAGTGGTATGCAATGGGCATCAAGAGTCTACCACATGAGATCCATAAAACTTCCTACTTTGAAACTTAAATCTTTGAGATTGTACTGAGAGTTTGATCCCTACAATATGTAGTGTTTTATTCTTGTTCTTTAAATCTAGGTTTTCTTTTTATACTTTGGAGATGACTTTTGCACTCCCCTATTGCTCATTTTGGCTGGTTGTAATTTCCAATACCATTGACCTATTTCTAGTCATCTATGGGAATTATTAATATAATCATTTCAATATAAACTTATAATGTATGTGTTAATTATAACCAGTCTCCTTGTCCAAGATGAAAATATAATACTGCTCCTGGACAAATATTTTAGTACAGATCCAACCCTCCTGGAAGAGAGCTACAAATCATCATTGATTTTGTGAGGCATGATGATGATGTTAATACTAAGAGTATTTTACAAAAGGTTCAAATTTGATTACATTCCAAAAGAATAGTACAATCCTAGCTATCCCAACATATTTTTGTATTTTACATGGAAATTACACAAACAAAATGTGTGTAAGAATGGAATTTTGGTTGATATTTGTTGATTGAATCGAGACAATGTAATTGAGGATTGCCTATGATAATGAAACAAACTAAGAAAATAACTAGCTATTGACAAAAGAAATTGATAATAAAATACAACAACATTAAGAAGATAAAACATTCAGAGAGACAGTAATACAAGATCAACATTATACTGTAACAAATTCATATGGATTGCAGAAGCAAAAAACAATGGAGACTTCATTTTTAAGTGTTTATTTCCCTTATCAAGAGCTAGTGCAGAGTGCATCGATTCTTTATAAATGAAAATCAAGGAATGAGGAAACTACTAGTTTGTCAGATGTTTAATTTCACTTTTAGAATATAGACCGAATTACCACAAACTATAAAATTCAGATTCACCAGTGCAAACTAGTTGCGCCGAGAGGCACTCTACAGCCCAGTATGGAGGATATCCTGTAACGTTATGTAACGTTATTATTTTGTTACTAACAAAATAATAAAAAATAAAATTTTAATCATCCACCAAAATAAATGTCGGCCAAAAAAAGAACCTAATATGCGGCATATATATGTTGTAATGTTCCTACCTAACAAAACAATAAAATAAAAAATTTAATTATTGGCAAAAAATATGTGGGTAAAAAAAAACACAATATGGGGGAGATGTTGTAATGTTCCTACCTAATAAAAGAATAAAAAATAAAAAATTTAATTATCTGCAAAAAAATGTTTCCTTGCACATGGTTTTCAAACCATGTGCAAGGACTCCTAAACAACCCATCGTTTTGTTGTACATGGTTTATGAGGGCCTTGAAAATGGTTTTAAAACCATGTGCAAGGCCTCCTAAACAACCCATAGTTTTATTGTAAAGGATTTAGGATGGCCTTGCAAATGGTTTTAAGACCATGTGCAAGGCCTCCTAAACAACCCATGGTTTTAGGAGGGCCTTAAAAATGGTTTTAAAACCATGTGCAAGGCCTCCTAAACAACCCATAGTTTTATTGTACATGATTTAGGATGGCCTTGCAAATGGTTTTAAGACCATGTGCAAGGCCTCCTAAACAACCCATGTTTTTAGGATGGCCTTGCACATGCTTTGTATTTTGGTTTGAATAAAATAAATGGCTATTTATAGGACACACCAAAGATGAGAGCTACTTGAGTGAAATAACTAAGAAGAAGTTTGCACCTAGAGAGATGTGATCCCTCTCAACGCTTGATAAAGCCTAGGATTTGGATCTAGGATGGTACATCAAACAATGAACATGGTAAAACAAGCCTTGATATGATACAAATGAGTTAAACACTTGAAAAAAGATGTAATGATAGACTCCAGAAAGAGACATTATTAGGGGCAATANATATATATATTGTATGTATGTATGTATGTATGTAAGTATGTATGTATTACATTTTGTGTCATTGGCGAGATAATACAAGGGGCAGAACAACCCCTATGAACGGACTAATACAAAAGAAATTAACTTCAAGGCAGACTCCATCATCACTAGTAAGTATTGAAAAATTTCGTAATTTAGTTTAATTTTATTTTATTTGATCAATATATTAGAAATCATTGTCTATTGGGTGTAGAGTCATGCATCAAAATATGATCAAGATTTGGTACAGAAAACACCAATGGTTCCATCGAAACTACAAATTGACAAAATGAAAACACCAATTCAGGTAAGATTGTAATTATTTAATCTAGGATCATCAATCTTTAAATTCTTATTTCCATGCATCTTACTTTGTCTCATTTATTTGCAAGGTCAATATAATTCCAATGAGTTGAAACCAACTTCACAATTGGGGCTGGAAGGAAATAAATGCTTTCTCATTGCATTAAACTCAAGGGTTAAAGTTGCAAGGGAGACAATACATAAGTCTTACCCAAATGCAATGGTATAGTGTGTCCCTGTTGGAAAAGGCTATTATATTGTGAATCCAATAGAAATTTTAGATCCTCTATTTGGAAATATAGCTCTACCACGTCCCAATAGTGCATTATGTAATCTAGAAGATTCTTTGTGCAACTTCATTCCTTGGCATATTGATGGCATTGAATTGTGTAACTAGTGGGTATACTATGTGACTAGTGATTTCAATGATGTTGTATCAACTGAGAATAGTTGATTTATTGAATATTTATACTTAGATTAGGACATAGTTTATAAAAATTTTGTAGTTCAGGATTAATGTTTACAATTACCTAAAATTTTGGGTACAAGTTGCAATTATATGCCATGGGAACAATTTCTGATTTTGTAATACATCAATATTATATACTCTTTGTTCCATGTGAAATGAGATGTTGTGTTGTGAATGTGTGCAATGAGCAGTCTATCTATCATATTTTCATTAAGTTCAAAACCTTAGCTAATCTTAGAGGTATAAATATTTTGGGCATGTTGGGTATTTTTTATTTTGTGCCTTTGGCGTCTACTTAGCATTAAAATTAGACTGGTGTTCTGGGAATTCGAAATTATATCTCAAATGTCTAATTTAATATATAAATGGTACTTCCCACACACATGGATAATGACTGAGAATTACTATATAACTCATTTTGCATACATATGTATATACTTATTTAGGACACACATGCACATGACAAAGATAGAGTGAGTACTTGATGTTGTTTACTTCTACGGTTCCTTGGATTTATATTCATATATTTATTACGAGTTGTGATACAATTCAATTATATTTATAGATTCAAGCTTGGGTCCTCATCATCTTTGTGGTGAATTCAATTTTTATATGGGTTATCTTGGGTAAGTTAGTTCCTTCCATTCACCCTTCTTAGCATGGCCTATACAAAGTTGCTTGTGAAAGAAGTGGCCTATATCATGGACCAAACTAGTGATTTGTAAATTTGGAGAAGATGGAAATGTTTCCTGAAATGGTTATACCCTACATTTTTCCTTTTTTCCATTGGAAAAATATAGCTCTGAAGCTATGTAATTACCTTAGAGAAGGTGGGAGTTGTATTTGTTTCACAATTTACTTTAGGGTTTTCTTTTTGGTTTCAAAGGGATATATAATTGTGTGACTTGAAAGTTTTTTGGTCCATGGCATTACAACATTTGCATTTACAGCCAATTGGCAATCAGTTTCATATCATGTATGTAACAAAGGTTACCAAAATTCTTTGCAATTGACAGATGTCTTTTCCCTATTTCATGGTGATGATACTGAAGTATATCTTAGTTTTTAAAATCATACTGGCCCAAGGACAGTGAATCATCAGTTCATTGAATGCGTTAGATTGGTTAAAGGATTTTAGTCCATTC
The DNA here is from genome assembly GCA_001517045.1 of Pseudotsuga menziesii. Lineage (NCBI taxonomy): Eukaryota > Viridiplantae > Streptophyta > Pinopsida > Pinales > Pinaceae > Pseudotsuga > Pseudotsuga menziesii. Next base: position 393,226 of record LPNX010476946.1, on the reverse strand, counting down.
TTTCCCCATTGCAACACTGATGTATATTGGCCTGGTTTAGATACAAATTTGTTAAATTTACATCTGGAGATCAGAGCTTTCCTTACAAAGGTCTATCTTTTTGTGTGGATACCATTTTCAATTTTAAACAATGTATATTGAGGTCCTTTGCTCCCACTATTATGATTTTCAACATCAAAGGTTGAGGCTACTGATGAGGTGCTCTCATCTTGAATCTAAATGGAAGGGGTTTAAGAATGTCTAGTTCTGCCAGGTAAGATTATGGTGTTGGACATATTGTAAATTAAGTAGCTATGTTCTCAACAGCTTTCAGATGTTATGTTGTCACTTCGTTAAATTTGGGAGATGCATCTTGTAGTAGGGATAGCTTTTATCAATCTTGTTTAGGGTTTTGGGTTTTTCTATGTTCATTGGTTTTGTTTGCATGGCAGCTAAGTTACCTGAAACTACCTACTAGCCCCAGTGAAATACCATTCCTAATTTCAAATACAAAAACATAGGGGATAGGACTCTAAAATGCCATAAATCCATATCATACTGGTATGGTACGTTTCAGGATGACGTAATACATTTCAGTAACACAATAATGTGTTTCATCTTAATTTCAATAAGTTTCAGTAAAATAGTGATACACATCTCAAGGAGGGGGGAACGTTTCAGGCAAATTTTAATTCTTAAAATGGATTATTAATTGTTTTAAATGTGTAATTTGAACCCTTCGCCTTGCTAAATATGCCACATTCCATCTCAAAAGCATATAATAAATCACTGAATCAAATTTATCAGCTACAGTTTTGTGTTTTCAGTCTGCAGTGGCCATGTTTGCAATCTGCAGCGTCCAAGTTTAAAAACTAAGGTTCCAATAGAGAACTTGGATCAAATCGTTGGTTCACCTGAGCATTAAGGTCCTACAAGCAATGTACTATTAGAAATATCCTAACATACTGTAATGATATTAGGAAGGAAATATAACCACTCATATTTGAGCAACAACTTTGAGTTTTATTTTTCTCATTCTCAATAAAATATAGTTTGGACTTAGATTTTTTTACAGCACTTTAGATGTTTTATAATGTGACTGAATTGGACATTATCACATTGATTGTTGATAAATATTCCCTATATAAATGGATAATTATTTTTTCAAGTTACAAGGTTACACAATTTTAAATATTTTTTATTATTTTTTAAAATTGATGTTTGGTGATAGTCTGAAAAATGCACAAATTGGAAGCCCTTTGTGGTTTGTCATCTGTTGTTTCTTTCAGGATTAAAAACAATGACATGTAACATGTTATATTAGAAAAGATCATTCACATCAACAGGGTTTTTATTAATTGAGGGAAAAAGTAGGTATGAAGTGATATAGGATATATGATTTGTTTTTAATAGGATAATTTTGACCTAATCTCATCCTTACAAGAAATTTCCAATTAGTTTTTCAACTAAGAGAATATATTTTAAAAAGAAATTGATAAAATGAAACAAATATATATTAGCAAATGTCAGTATGGATCACAATTTACTTCATGAATTTAACAATAATTAGGATTGAATGCTAAGGATGTACAATTTGATCACTGCACCAAAACTACAAGTCACTCATTAGTGCCACATGCTCTTTTTTCTTATTTTCTAAACATGATCTAAATTTAATATACTTGTCCTTTTTTTAGGATTTTGCAAATACAATTTACTAAATAATCTTATCTTACAATAATGATATGGAAATAGGATTACTTTTTGCAAGTGTCTTGAATAATGTATTTTCTTTTCAATGATAAATGGTAATATAAAAATTGAAATTGTTATGTCTTGTGGTTTTCAAATTTTCACACACACACACACACACACCTATATATGTTTTTTACCCGACATATCCTATCCAACATTTTTGAAATTTTTTTGTATATGTTCCGCCCCCCATATTTGTATCCCTTTTTGTATATGCTTCAGTACAACTTAGTATGGCAGTGTTGTTGGGTGTTTTGGCTTGAGGATCCAAGAGGAATAGGAGATATCGGTTCCAATTAATGAAAATGCGTAGGATTCAAATTTATCATTTCATTGTTAATCTAAAGTGGCCAAGAAATTTTAAAAGGTTTGTCTTATGTTGGTATGCAAGTCATACATGCTCTTTATTTTTTCTTGAACAATATCCACTTTGGAAATGGGTGCAAGATTAAATTGGTTTATCCCATGGATTCTGCAAGTGGCCAAAAACTTTAAAAGGTTCATCTTATGTTGGTATGCAAGTCATATGTGCTCTTTGTTGGAAATGGACGTAATTAAATTTGGTTTATCCCATGGATTCCTCCTAGATAATTCCCACGGCATTGACTTATTAATGATTTCCTCCAAGATAATTATCGCACTCGATGACCCATTTACTTGCAGATAGAAGGACAGGGTTCCAATGTTTTTCACGGGGATCACTTATGGGAAAGTATGTTTACCCTAAAAGATTGAATTGTGTTTAGCAATCCAAATACCCCAATCTATGATAAGAGGAATATCTTTAATTGAAATATTGGTTGGATTTGTGAGCCAACCTTAAAGATCCAATTCTGCCATTATCAACCTACAAAATTTTAATCTATTTATTCAGAAATATACCATTTAATTATTGAATGAAATATGTTATTTGTCAGCTATTAACATGACCAAGAGTTATGTTTTCAAAATAGGCATATTGCATAAGATCTAAAATGATAATTTTATTACGAAGAGAGAAAGGCCCATGTAACACCTCGGTTTTGACCCCATTGTCAATTTATTGTTATGTTTCAGCAATTAAAAATAGATGTCGATGATTATCATGCTAGCCGATGGCACAATATATTTTGGACATCATGTAAATATGCAATTTAAATAAGATACCCACAACCAGCTATGTCAATGCAACATTAAAGAGATGGGGGCATGATTTCCTAAGGAATAGGGAGGGAAATAATTCAAACCCTTGATCCAATAGGGTAAAGCCAAATGTCAAAGGGAGAACCCAAAAAACTGTCAACTACCCATTTGTTCTTTTGTTCCCAATCATTTATTTCTTCCAAAATTGGTTGAGTTAGTTAATGCATGGGGATGGGAATAGTATGGCAGTCAAATTCGAATTTGAGAAGCCATAAGTTTTTTAAAAATGTGTTTTGACTTATTGGGCAAGTAAAAACCCACAAATGTCTACCCAAACCATTATGCATTCACGTCCTCCTCTTCCTCATGTGTTTTGGAGCTCGAGTGTGTTTCCTTCACGTTTTGGTAAGTTTTTCTTCATTTTCCCAATTTCTGGGAAGTTAGTTTTCTTATTCTCAATGGATGGGGTGTCTCCCTCATGAATTCATGAATTTCCTCATTGTTCTCCAAGATGGAAATCTATTTTTGGTAATTCCCAATGGATGGGAGAATAGATACACTATTTGAGGGTTTGTAAAGGTCTTTTTTTCCTCACTAAAGCCATTGAACATTTCCTGGAATGGTATTGCACTCATGGTGTTTTCCCCATTTTTCCATATCTGTTTTTGTCTCAAGGACATTTTTCCTCAACCCCGAAACTTGTATTTCATTGTGTGTGCATCCTTTGCTTTGGTCTGAACTGGTTTGGAGGGGAATTGGGTCAAAATTTGCTTAATAAACCTAGTGAAGGAAGGAACCTCACAGGGAGATCAAGAGGGGATGGCTATTCCACTTTGCACACCATGAAGAGCACTAGAAGGGAAAGCATAACCCGACGGACTTTATAGCAGAGAAGGGGATGATTCCANTGCCCCCAAAAGTCTTGAGAATTGGACTTTTTTTTTGGGGGGGGGGGGGAATTAAAAACCACCCCCAAAAGTCTAATTTTTAGGACTTTTGAGGGTTTTATTTAAGAACTGCCCCCAAATACCTAAAAACAATTTTTTTGGGGGGGAGGGGGTTAGAAAAACCACCACAAGCCAAAACCGACCCTAAAAGGGTATTTTTTTGTAGTGTCACTATTTGGAGGATTGCCCCACCGTTCTTGAAAATATCAATAATAATAAAAATGTTAATGTATTTTCTAGTGTGAAAAAATGCGATGTTGTACAAACTAAAAACTTACAAAATGTCACTCATCAACGCACAAAAATGGGAATGGGTAATCCAAAAATAACTAAATTAAGAATAAATAATATTATCCTAACCACGTTATACAAAAATAATTATATAATCATGCGACGAACATATTTCAAGAATTAGTTGCACAATAAGTAAATGATGATGCTCGACAGAAGATGTCTCAAGAATTAATAAATTTAATAAATACGGATGATTCTGTTGCAAACATTAATCGACTTATTGTACAATCTTAAGAGTAAATATGGCATAGAAAAACAAGTTAAAAGAATGTCCATCTTGAATTAAAAATATAAAAATGATGCTAACACTGTAGTCGACCTGGAAATTAAAGGTTACCATGTCAAACAAGTTGTCCTTAACTTTGGATAGTAGGTAAATATCATGACTAGGGACACATGGGAACAATTAGTAAAACCATTACTTAACGAATCTGACATATATTTGAAGTTAGTAGATCAAGGACTAATTGAACCCATTGGTGTCTAGAATAATCTAGACACGACTATTAAAGGTATTACTACAAAGGTCGACTTTGAAATAATTAATCCTAAGGAAGGATCTAGTTCCTTTCTAGCCTTAGTAGGTCGACCATGGGTTCGAAAGATGAAGGAATAAATTTCGCTAGATAGAGAGAGAATAAAACTTAAATGAAATCGATAGAAAGTGATTTTCCCAATTCATCAATCACAAGGTGAACCATGGAAAGAACCTATAAATGAAGAAGTCAATTTCTGACAACTATACCAGATACAAAATAATGAAGATTATGTCGAACCAAACATATATGGAGAACTTCACTTAGGAAACCCATATTCTATCGAATATAATTCACACACAAAATTATACGATTGGGAAATGGAAAATCATGAACTACAAGCAAGGGAATGTTGGACCATCCAAGCCATTCCGAAGAAGCAAAAACGTTAATTTTTCTCTGTGTCTATAATTCGTAAAATATTTGAAAGAAAAGTTTGGGATTATCCATCCCTAGCATCAATGAAAAAAGAAACATCAAGCCAAACCTCACTTAGGTATAAAGAATGGGAATCACCAGTCCTTCACATAAAATAATTATCTAAAAACATAGGTGAACAGGTCCGACTTCAAATCTTAGTCGAAACATTTATCGGACAAGCCGCTCAATGGTGGGATATGTACCAATCAATACTACAAACATGATCGATGGCTTCAACATACTTTGTCAAAATATTTGGAGGAAAGAAGCTAACTAATCAATCACAAACACCAGTCTTCACACAAGGCCATGATCCTGAAAAACACATTATTACATATGAAAAAGAATGGAAAAGACTACGATATAAAGACGAACGAAAATGGACATGCCTATTCCCATCGACATTAACCTATTTACCAAACAAATGGTACAAAATTGAAGAAGCTCGAGGTGAAATGTTCTAATTGAAAGAACTAAAAGAAAAATTCATCAAGGAATTTAAGTTTATACATGAAGATGACCAACTAGTCGAAGCTACAAACAAAATAGAAACATTTATAAAACCAACTTTTAGTAGTAGTTCAACAGGAACTCACAACCGACTGAACGCCTCATGTCATAATATTTGGTTAACTAAAATACCACAGTCGACAAGACTTCGAATAGAAACTAAAAATACAAGAGGAAAAAGTTTTCAATGGAAATATGACCATCCTGAAACGACAAGAACAATCAAAACAATACTTAAGGTGGAAACAACAGAAAAAGAAGATCCTGAAATGTTAATAGAAAAATATTTTCCACTGGAATTCTCACAATTTAAAGAAGGAAGTAAAAAAATCAACTAAACTAATGCACCAGAGTGAATGGATGTGAAAATAAAAACAAAAGAAGTCGACATATCCAATGATGCAATACAAAAAATGGCAAATATTGGTGACTACTGGAATGAGGAACCAACAACAGAAATCGTCAAATTAATAAAATAATTTCAATATGTTTTTGCTTAGGATTATAAGGACATAAAAGGACTGGTAGAAGAAATCGGAAAAATGAAGATCGACATAAAACCCGAGGCAATACCTATGAAGAAAATATCATATAAACTAGCAAAAAAATACAAATAAATTGTAAAAAAGGAAATCGATAGCATGGTAGTAGCAGGAATCATCTACCCTATTGACCAGACAGAATGGGAAAGTCCAATGGTTGTTCAACCAAAGAAGCATGAACCGACATGCCTAATAATTTGTGTTGACTTTCGAGAATTGAACAAAGTAACACTTACAGACCCATTTTTGACTCCCTTTGTAGATGAAATTCTCAATGAAGTTGCAGAACATTAATGTTACTCATTTACAGATGGCTTCTTAGGTTATAATCAAGTACCCATTGCCAAGTAAAACCAAAAGAAAATAACATTTGTATGTGAATTTGGTTCATTTTCCTACAAAGTTATGCCATTTGGTCTGAATAATGCACCAGCGATTTTTTCATGAATAGTTGTTAAAGCTTTTCAAGTATATATATATACAAAACAATGGTTGTGTATTTTTTTGATTGGACAATCTATTCTATGTTGAAAGATCATTGTAAATGGCTATGATTTATGCTCGAACGATGTCGACAGATACAACTATCCCATAATATTAAAAATTGTATCTTTTCAACACCGATAGGAATTCTATTTGGACACATTTTATGTAAAGAAGGCATTAAGTTCGAATTCACTAAAATTAAAATAATTCTTGACTAAAAACCACCAGTTAATCCGGAACAAGTATGAAGCTTACTGGGGCATATAGGGTACTATAGAAAATTTATTTGACACTATTCATACATGACATATATGTTAGAATAATTATTAAAAAAAAACTAAGAATATGAATGGATAGAAAAATGTGATATATCCTTCGACATTATAAAGAAAAAACTAGTCGAAGCACCTATTCTACGATTTCTGAATTGGTCGGTAAAATTTCATGTAATATTGACACATCCAGCATAGCAATAGGTGTGATATTAATGCAACCAGGAGACGATGGAATGGATTATCCAATAGTATACTATATAATAAAACTAAATAAATCCAAATGAAACTACTTGACAACATAAAGGGAAGCACTAGGAATGGTTTTCGCGCTTCAAAACTATCGACACTACTTGCTAGATAATCCTTTGTGTTTTACACTGATCACCAAGAATTAAAATACTTAGCCAATAAACCCTTACATCATGGTAGAATATTTCATTGGTTACTACTATCCCAAGAATTCGAATTCAAAGTTATAGTTCGACTGGGGAAAGCAAATGTTCGACCCGATCACCTACCGAGAATCGACATAGGAGAAGAATTGAATAGAATAGAAGACGACCCACCAGATGCAAATCTATTCAGAATAGAAGTTGTACCCTATGAATTATAAGTTTTATCTAATTCCTAGTAAATGGACAAGCACCAAAACGAATGAGTGATAAAAAGAAGAAAATATTAGCAATGAAAGTTGCACCTTATAGTATAATAAACGGGCTCCTCTATAACCTAGGTTTAGACGAGGTAATTCGTCAATGCATTCTTTATCATGAAAGAGAAAGTATAATGCATAAATCACATTATGGTCCAGTTGGAGGACATTTTCAGTTAGACATGACTACTAAGAAAATCCAACAGTCAGGATTATGGTGGTCGATATTATACCAATATTTTCAAATATTTGTAAAAAAATGTGATCATTTCCAACAATTAGGTTGACCTATACTAAGTACTGAAATGCCTTTAATATAAGTAAACCAAAGTTTAACATTTAAAATTTGGGTGATCATATTTATAAGACCATTTCCAATACCATCCAGAAGGATAGGAGCACACTATATTATTACAACAGTCGAATACGTCACTAAGTGGGAAGAAGAAGAACCTGTCGAAACCTGCTCAAGTGAAGTATCTACGAAAATTATATATCAAAATATTATTACTATATTTGGTTGTCCAGTGACCTTGATCAGTGATATGGGGTCACATTTTATAAATAAAACAATTGCAGCTTTGACAACACAATTTAAAATTGAACATAGAAAAAGTACAGCATACCATCCTCAATCCAATGGTGCCATCGAATATTTTAACAAAAATATGACTAAAGGCCTACAAAAAATATGCAATACTAACAAAGATGATTGGGATGAAATACATTCATGCTATGTTATGCGCATACAGAGCAGCATACAAATGATCAACATATTAGACACCATTCTGAATTGTCTATGGACATGAAGTAGTCGTTCCTTTGCACTTTCGATAACAAACACCTATAATTTCCTACTTATTACACATTGATGTTGAATAGGATAGGAAAAAACAAATCACACAATCGTCTAAACTAGAAGAACATCAACTGATCGTAATACAACACCAACAGATCAAAAAACAACAACAAAAATCTTGGCATGATCAGAATATTAAAAATAAATACTTGTCGATTGGGGATCTTGCATTGTTATATAATATTCAAGTAAAAGGAAAAGCTAAAAAAATACATACATAATGGATGGGACCATACATTGTTAAATAAATCAATGATAATGGATCAATCCGACTAAAAATTTTACATGGTAGTGTATTTCAGAAACTTGTTAATGGTGCCAAACTAAAACGCTACAAAAATTAAAATTGAAAAAAAAATCAAATACTATAAAAACCTAAGATCAAACATAAAGAAAACAATATAGAAAATTAATATTATAGGACCTTGTATGAATTCTCATGAAGGAAGTAACAAATTACTGTTTGAAAGATATAATCATTGACATTATCCACATGATGAATACAGGCACTTCCACCGACATTTCCACAACCTCAACACACATTGACATAAAGAATGATCAATGGTCTAATCAAGTCATAATCATCATCGATAGAAGGAGCACCAAAACCAACATGCATTAAAAGAACCTTCGACATATCATCCTTCGCAATCAAATATTCCATCAATATATCCATCTACCATGACTCCATTTGTGCCAACTATTTCCACTATAAATACCACAACATATGAGGAACAAACATCATTCTGTGAAGCACTAGAGAATCAGAGCAATCAAAAACTTGATACCAAGCTACCTGTCTGTGAAATAGAGAATTAAAATGACATAATGACACCTAAAAACACAACTACAAGATCTACAACAAACAAAATGAAAGAGTTGGAGAAAGCCACAACTCTGTTGCTACAACGACTGCAAAATGTTTGCAAAGAGAAATTTGTAGAAACATCATGGGCAAGGTTATGGAAGGAAATCAAGAAATTTTCATACAAGAATGGAAAAATGATGGAGGAAGCTCAAAATCTAAGTGCAAGCACAATCCTCAGTTACATAAATGCACCTCTATTGGACAGTTTTACAGGAACAAAGGACATAATAACACAATTCATTGTTAGCATATACCACAATGGAAAGTTCTATTTTGAAAAACCTATCGAAATATATGGTGACATAATCGACAGGATTACTAGGATTTCGAACAAAGGAGAACCAGTACCTATGAGATCAAACCCATGCCTAGTGGAAAAAATAACAGGAACGCCAGCAATAAATAATTCACAGGTCTTAATAATCAATCAAATTCAATATACCACACCAAAGATAGTGGCAAAGATTATTTATGCGGGTCAGACAAGAACATAACAAGGTTCCGATTTAAAACTTGACATGTTATAAGCAGTAGTGAACATAACAAAGAAAGGGAAACTCTACGTGTGGGAAAATTACCTAGCAGAATTAATTAAGAACACTTGTGCAAATTGTCAAGAGGATGCCACACCAATTAAATTTCCTTCCTTAATCATCTGGATTGCAATGTACCATCTTTGACCAATCAGAGATCCAGACTTCAATGAACCAACCAAAATTGGTATGTGGAACTTCAAATATTTTTCAATGGATAGTAGTCAATGGGAAGTAGATCAAGCCAAGGTTTTTTTTGGATACTTGTTTTCATAATTTAAAAATTAAAACGGCCAGATGGAGGGTACCACAGAATATCTGACGATGTCTGCCACCAACATCACAAATTTAGTTAGAATTAGACCACACCTCGATGTGGTACCTACCAGGGGATGTAGTACAGAATTTTACCCATCATTCAAAGGAATATTTGTTGAGATCAACTGACAATTTAACACTAAGTTGGACATACCACCCATAGAAAATAAGGTTGGTCATCCTATAATCAAACCTTTCATTGACCAAGAGAAAGAAGAGTATTATTAAGTTTGACTTCATATCAGTACGTTTACTTTGGATGATATTAGCATAGAAAAATCCAACCCTCTAGAGGTTTCCATAATACCACCAACATAACAACAGGAGGAAGAAGTAGTACAAACATGTGAAGAGATCCATTCCGGAAACCCTCTTCCTAAATATGCAGCGACAATGGAAAATATCTGTCAGTTAGTTGTTGAGTTGTCTAAGGATTGAAGAGAAAGGAAGAATCTGGTAAGAGGAAAGGGGAACTGCAGGATTATACTTTTAGAATAGTAAGATGATGATGATGAACTATATGCTACTGCTGCACAGATTCTAGAGGATGCTTCCAAAAGTAAGGTACTAGTAGAGGAATAGTTCAGAAAGTTCATCACAAAAGAATGAAAACAACCTCAGTTAAAAGAAAAAAGGGAAAACAATGTTACCCCACTTGTTGTTAATCCAGTTGACCTTAACACTACCCCACCACCTCCATCCCCAGCTCAAATAGTCAAAGAATTTTTACCTACTTTGACAACCATTACACTGACAACCGCTATAAACCCATATTTTCAAGCATTACCAGAAAACCTTTGTACCAGAGTCAACAAAGACAGTGATCTTAAGGATTTAATCAACCAAATTCCATCTATTTTCCCCAATATTCAACATATAATGATAACAAAACTGGCATTCATTTCAGACACCCCACAACACATTCTAGCCAGTCCCCAAAACCCCGCATAAGGAATTACCCTCTTCTACAATGTATCCTAAATAAGAAAAAGGTAGAGAGAGATAAGAAAAAATGAGACAGAAAATTAGAATATAATGGTATTTTTGCAATAAATTTTGATCTTGAAGTTGTATTTGGGAGACCTTGGTACCATTGGCAGGGCCATAGTGAGGGATACAACTTTCATGTGCTGATCTTCACGTGATTCCTCACGGTTTGGATGAGACATGTGTTTTTGTAAATATAGTCATGAGGAACCTCAAAAATCATCTTTTCAAATATTCTTTATGAATATAATCTTTTAAATCATATTTGATAATATGCTTTTCGAGATTCATCATTCCCATATTTACAAAAAGACATGACTCAGCCAAACCGTGAGGAATCTCGCAAATATCAAAGCACGATAGTTATAGTCCTCAACGAGAAATTTTTAATAGTAGCAAGATTTCCCCATTCCAACTTTAGGATCAAAAGTTATTACAAAAATACCGTAATATTCTTTTTTTCTCTCTCATTTTTTCTTATCTCTCTCTAACTTTTGCCTATTTATGATACATTTTGGGCTTGGTAATTCCTTATGCCAATCAACCGCAAAATTTTGCACCAAAACCACAAATTGTGGGACATATCAAATCCACTTTCTAGAGAAACCCAGATAAAAATGCCAAGATTGTATAAGAAAAAATATCTTCATTCATTCCACAAACCAGTGAAAACCCCCCACTTCCTAACCCAATCGACGAAGAAGATGAACCTGCCATATACGAAGATCTTGTCGACCTCAACACAGTCGAACCAATAGCACCAAACCAAGGAATGGTCAAAATATAGAATCTGTCAAAGCCCCTGAAACTATCAAATCGCCAAAAATTGTCAAAAATCCTCTACCTATAGATTCCATCCCAACTTTTCTACCATCAATATCCGAGCAACCGCCACCTCTCCCTTCACCCACACCACCTTCACCTCCACCACCATTACAAACATAACCTATCATTCCTCCATCAGAAACCCATGTAATAAACCCTACTTTACCAATTACTACTACAGAGAAAATACAGGCCACACCTCCGCTAACAGAAGAAGCTGAAAGGGAAAATAGAGAATAGGAGAGACGAAGAAGAAAAGAAAGAAAAGAAAGAAATAAAAAAGAAAAGGAACACCAGAAAAAACTACAACAGGATTAGCAGTATATACCAGCAATGATTCATCTAGCTCAATTAGGATCGCCAATAGCAATCGACATGCAGAAGGCAAGAGAACAAGAGCTAGACTTGTTGGAGGACGCAATCAATAAATACTCAAGAAAAAGAAGAGAGAAAAGAAAAGAACAAATAGAAAAAATAAAGACAAAGCATGATGAATTCCTAACAAAATGTGAAAATATGGCAAGGCAATTCATTTCAATCCAAGAAGGGGTCGACAACGACAAACCCTTGGACAAATCATACCAAGTATTTGAAAGTGTCGTGTCAAAATTTCAAGCACACCTACAATCAAGGAAAGAATAATAGGCATAAGAGACTACTATATTACTAAGAAATCCGTATGCATCATTTTCAGCATCCTACAATGTACTAAGAGAGCATATCACAGGATCCAATGTGACAAAACAAGTCTTGAGAAATTGGTTCAAATACTATGACCAATTGTTTCAGCAGGTACGGAGTACTTGTGTTCTCATTAGTTCACTCAGAGCCGCCAAGCGAGCATGGAAGCAATGGCAAATAAAATTTAGGAACACCTCGTTCTAGAAATGGAAAAACTAGACAAATTGGAGAAACAAGAAAATCAATGGATTAGCCAAGCCATACGAAGCCTAGTGTTATACCAAAATCCTATCGCCACCATGTGATAAAACCCTTATCTCCCATGTTTTTGCTTAATTCCAGCACTTAGAGTGGAAACCTACTCTGTTTGTCAATTCTACATGAAAAAACGCAGCACTGCACTTTCCTTGTGGCCCATGAGCGGTACCTTGCTTGCACTTCATGTATCTTGTTTTCCATAAGCGGTGCCACCGCCTGTGTTCTTTTTTCCATAAGAATTTCTCATCTAAATCGCTCTATCATAAGAGAATAAAAGCAGTACCCTGGGTAAAATGGGAAAAATATAATTTTCTCAAGGCTTCTATATCATGAGCCTTGTGTCCTCCCTTATCCCTATCATTATGGGTCAGTTGAACTCGAGATCCCCCATCATAAGATCTTAGATCCACCTCATCCACAAATCTCTCAACTATTCCTATCCATTGACCCTTATAAATACAATCTCATGTCCATAGTTGAGGGGGAGAACTATAGAGGTATTGTTATGTTGTTGGATTGACCACTTAGCCCAACCCATTGGAGAGCATAGAGAGCAAAGTTGGAGCTTATGGGGATGAAGTGTTTGTTTCGTGGAGATGCTTGTCGACACTAAGGAAATGGTTGTAAGCTTCTCCATACATATTTAATGCAAATATGATTTCTGTCCTACATTACTGTTGTTTTGATTTCACTTTTTCATGTTGTTAGATTCCTTAGTCACTAACATGGATAAGTAGATGACTTTCTGGTAGCTTTGATGTGTTTCCATGTTTGATCTATTTGCAGGTACACAGGTTCACTATCAAAGTACCATTCTATATGTCTACAACATCCAGGGAAGGTCTTCATCCTTTGTCATTCACTCATTTGTTCTGGATCTAAACCATTCAGACCAGAGGAACAACTTCTGTCCGCAGAACGTGAAATATTCCCGGTTACACCTAGTCAGTCTAGAGAAGATCCTCCCTTACATGAAAATATTACTTGAGGCTGCTGACAGAAAAAACAATTTTTTGGACCCAATGTGAGCAATATTTTTAACATATAAATACATCAAAAAGTATATAATTTGTCGAGTCTCACAACTTTAACTATAGACATCCAAAAGGCACTTCGCACTTGGAGGAATTCCAGCATCAATTGGAAATTACTACAGAAGATATTGTAAAAGTCTGCATTTAGAAGCAATTGTCTATTAGGAAGGATAGTCCATAAAGAGAAGTATATAACTACTCAGGACAGAAATTTTGTCACCTCCTTGTGATGGGGGAGATGTTGGAGGATCTAGTTGGCTAAGCCGACTAGAATAACTAGTGGACTAATTGTATATTAGGTCGAACTAATAGGTCGTGTCAGTTGGTTGAAACGATAGGTAGTTTCTATAACTGTTTTGTAAACACACACACACACACACATGTGTGTGTGTGTGTGTGTGTTTTTGAGACATATAGATACTTGGTTCGGTTTGTTGTGTGAACCCACATGTGTAATTGAGTAATATAATCTATTATTTTGTCTACCATTCGTGTCTGTTGTTTTTTTATTGTTATATGATTCTTTATTTGTATCATTGGTAACCATGCAATCTAATTGAATACAACAAGGGAACAGTTTCCAAATTAGATAAATAGCATGGACAAGGACACAACTCGCAAGGTCCCTACTTGCCAATTACTCAAGGAGGGCACATATGTGTCTAGGGTTAGAGTTTCTATGTGGATGAATTTCTCTCACGGGTCACCTAACTACTTAAAAAGTCACAAAAATATTATAAAAATACAATGGGATATATATTACTCAGTTTGATTAATTAATGATTTGTGTTTTTGTGAAGCATAGCTTCTACTGAGTGTTGTGCCTCTGACTTTTGGGAAATGTTCCCCAAATCCTTCCTTCCTCACTCTTCTTCCTCCCCTTCTATTTCATTCCAGGTGTTGGAGATATAATATATAGCACCTAAGATTCATATTATAAATCCATGGCAGCAACTCTCTTTAGTGAAGTCAAGCTCTAGTGAATTGAAAGCCTCACCTATGCTCCCATCCATTTTGATGTCAAATTTGGGCTTCCTTCCCACTGTTTTGAGTCCGAATTTGAAGAGATCAATGTTCCAAATCCTTACTGGTGAGAAATAGACCATAAAATCTGTTTAATATCTATGTAATACTGTAATGATTCTTTCCAATCATCTCACATGTTAAGTTCTCCATGATTAAGCTCTAATTTGTCCTTAAATGAGGGTTTTTTATCAATTTAAAGAAATGATAGATGAGTAATGGCCATGAGCATGAATTTGAATGGTTTAATGTGTTAACTCAATATATGATATGCTCTATTAAATTCCATTATCATACCTGATCTATTTATGATACGAAATCTATTCATTTTTGTACACCTATGCTAGATAAATAGTCAAAAATTACCTGTTTCACAATTTTGTTAATTCAAAGAGTTTTGTGGATCCATTTTCCATTCTACAAGTTTATGGATGTTTTTGAATGACCCTAATATCCATCCATACCATTAAATTTAAATTTATTTGGACATGTACATTGTTTTGGTAGCCTCCACTCCATAGAGCCTCTCTGGACCAAAATTGCCAATTTTATCAAAATCATCCCAAACAACCTCAGATCACTCCATATCTCTCCCTTGGTGTCTGAAAAATTATTTGAATAATTTTATCAGTCATACCACACTTCTAAGACTTTCCTCTAACCCATAGTTGATTGGACATGAGAAAGGTGTGTTAGCACCTGGCTTGCACCAATGCTAAGTTTTTGAAGGGGGATAGCATATGGGATCGACCCCATGCCGAAATAAAGGGATGAAAAGGTGGAAAGGAGAAATCAAAGATAAAATCCAAAAAAACATGAATAAACCCTATAGACCATGAAAATTAACAACGCAAGTGCATAGCCAAGACAGATAGATGATGAGAAAAATTTCATCGAAAGGAAGGTGCACGGTCCATCAAACTGTGGAGGATCACAAAATTTGCATCTCTCTTTAAGAATTGAAGACTATGATCCTCTGGCACTCATGATCTATAATAGGAACATGCTTCATGGAGACAAATTGCACAGCAGTTAACATTATAGAGCGCCGCAAAGGAATAGTAGGGCTCGCGCTTATGAACGACTAGGATCTGATGGCACACTTGATCCACGGTGGAAACATATTTTTTGTGGAGAAATTGCATGGTGTTTAATGAAGGAGGTATTTGTGAAATTATTAGTGGTCCATCATATCTCAACAGTAGAGATCTGATGCAGTCCAGATTAATGGCATAGAGCGTCTTCGTCGACTAAAGGTGCGAGGACGATAACCAGGGTAACGATCGTGAAATATTGTAAAGGGACACAGCATGAGATGGGTGATTTCTGCATGCATCATATATACGGTCAAGAGCAATGTCATGTGACACAAGGTGAGCAAGGGAAAAGGGGGCAGCACAAATGTGAAACTCAGTTGGAGTATGGCCAAGGTTCAGTGACGTGGGTCATGCCTAATAAATAGAAACCGTTAGAAAGAGATCGGTCATCACCATCAGAGCAAGCGAGTATGCTTCTCTTATTTTGCATTGTCGTTTTAGGACCAGTGTTTCTGCTATAGTGTAAGGCCAATTCTAGGTAAATAATCATGGTTATCCTACCACCTCGGAATGTTGTTAGGATTTGAATGATGATCCAGGATTTGATTCCCATTTTTTGTAACAGAAATGGGATCTGTTTTGGGGTTGATCCTAGGATCCATGGAAATATAATTGAGAGCTCAATTGATGAGGAAAGGGTTGGAATTTTCATTCAGAAATAATTATGCTCTCATTTTGTCTCTGTAACTCTCTTGGAAGTATTAATGAGAAATATGCTCCTATGTTTCTGAGATTCATCACAGTGGTTACATTTAGTGTGTGTTTCTTGTTTATGAATTTCACTTTTGTCTACTTCTGCTAATGCACTCTAGATTAGTATACAAGGAATTCACTCTCAATTAAGTGCTCCTTGTATCAAACGTTGCATTTGTTATTGTTTTCTAGTATATTATTTGGACTTCATCTCCTATGCTCCACTACAAATACCAACCTTTGTTGTTTATTCTACTAAAGGCGGTGCAAAAGATTCATCCACAGATAGGTGCCTCTTGCTTCCCTGGGATTTTCTCATTTTCCCCTTGCCACCCTTTTAATATATTTGATTTTTTGTGACACTTACTTTGCCTCATAATATAAAGGAAATTCGCTTTCTCATTTTTTCTAAAATACCCTTGATTAATTCGATATTTTACTCCATTGCCCAATGATTTTCTTGTCTATCTGTTCTACCATTTTTTAAATCTATCAATGCCTTGTTACCATCATAAATATAGCCTTCTATGAGCTCTCCAAAGCTTTATATATGTGTGTTTCTTTCCTCTGTGACAAGAGAGAGCCCTATTTGACTGTATTGTCTAGAATACAGTCTATTGGTTGTTTAAATGGTTGCCCCTATGACTTCCTGTAGAAACCACGGGAAATTTACAGGGTGCTAACATCTTAGCATTGTTGTTGGGGATCCTAATTGCTATTATATCCTTGAGAAAAATGACATTATTCAAGCTCTATGACCTGGTTGAGAAGTTGATCCTAGACACAAAATTGGTTGCGCATGCTCTGGCGACTCCATGAAAATGTTGAAATCAAATCCACTGGGAAATACTAGCAACCAGAAGAACCCATACAAGAATAAATCCCAATTCAGAATCCTTTCAAGAAGTCTGCGATCCTAAAAATTTGATCCGAAGGGCCAACATGCTGCAAAGGTTAGTCAGAAATTCGAATTTCCCCACTGAAAGTGCTATTTATTTCAGTGATACATCTGAACGTTGTAATGAGGAGTGTGGATGAACCTTACCCAAATATAAATCTGAATCTAGTCTCTCTAACCTAGGGTCTGACACCTCCACATTTGACTTTCCCTGTATTTCCTGGTCACCCCAGACTTTAGAGCCTCTAGGAAAGGGTTTCCCACACCTGCTAAACCCTGAGTTCTTTACATTCATTGCTAATCAATCCTTGTCGAATTTCTCCATCACAAGGAAATTTCACTTCACACCTTCGTCCCCAATACTTTTGGACAAAATCAGCCTTCATATAGGAAATTTGTCGATCCCCACCACCTTTATGTACCTCTCAGCTTACTGACTCATATCACACCAGTCCCGATCCCTTTTAGTAAGCCCTATTATAACTGAAAGAATGGAAAATAGATTTTATCCTATACATCTTCCTGTGGTTCTTCACGATCTCCCCCTAGGATACTCCACTAGGCTCAGACAGTTTTATGGAAAAAGAGGGTACTCAGCCGAAGAACATCTGGGGTGGTTTTCGAATTAGGTTGACCTAGAATATGTAGACCATGACGATGTTAAGGTCAAACTATTTTCCTAGACCCTTTCTAGAGAAGCGAGGAAATGGTATAAAAACCTCACAGATGACTCTATTATGAGTTATTAGGCCCTCGAGGATGCCTTCAGACACAAATGGGAAGATAAAAATAACCGCAAGCAATATCTCTCTTATTATCATTCCATGAGGAGGAAGGAAAATTTAGTTTGTCCAAGAATTCTTAGACAGGTTCATCAAAGTGTACAATTCTATCCCTGCTCAATTCAAACCTCCCATAGGCTCCGCACAACTTCAATAAGTGGAATCGTTTGATTGTGAATTCTCCTTGTGGCTAAGTAAAAGAAGATCAACCTCCTTAGAGGCTATTATGAAAGATGCCATAGAGGTGGAGGTGAACCTAGTCACCATAAGAAAGAAGAAAAGAGATGAATGGGAATGGAGAAGAGAGGAAAATGAGTGAAAGGTTGACAAAGAACTCGAGCATCCCTCCACCACGAACTCGTAAGAGGACAGAATTGAAACAATGCTGAGAACCATAGAAATAATGATGGAGATTCTCTCTCTAGATGGTCGAACTCCTCCCAAGGAGAATCAAGAACAACAAAATAGGAACCAGAATGCTAGAAGGTTTAAAGTTGTCCAAAACAAGTAGAGAAATCCCCCTGACCCTGTTATAGCCAATTTTACCACACATGGTAGATCATTTATTTATGGCCTCCCCTATCCCTCTGCAGGCTCTTTAGACCCCATGGAATTCTATTATCCTTTGAATTTCCAATATAATCCCTTAAAAACCCCTGTTTATTGTTGTACGTGATTATTAACCTCATACGCACGTGTACACGTGACTTTTGACCTCAAACTCGTGTACATCGGGATGCGGGCATAAAGCCAATTAGTTTTGAGTTTTTCCTCATATGTCTTTGAACCACTTGAATCTTAGCCTTCCAATTTCCTTGAGAATGCTTGGATTCGACCCTCCATTACCCTTTTGGAGTGCTATATAAGGAACCCCTTAGAGATAATGAAGAAGGCGAATTGAAGAACAAAGAAACTATAGTCCATTGTTGCCTCAGTTTACTTATACTTGAGACTGCATCAATTTTTCCCTTTGGAGCACTTTGTGTTCTTCCCAAGCTTTATTTTTCCTTGTGATATTTCTATCGATAAATGGAGGATTAAGGTGGTGGAGGCCCAGGTGGAGGACTTGGTTTCTCCGGTTCGTAGACGTGTCAACAAAGGTTGTCACTTTTGTAATCTCTGACTTTATTAATAGAAATATATTTTTCTGTCTAGTTAATGTGCAATTAAATGAATGTTGAACCCATGGGTATGTTTAATTGCTTATAAATTGATTAATATATGTGCTAGATTAGTTCTAATACATAATTATATAGCATTCTTGTCTTGTTCGCTGTTATTGAGAGCGAATTGCTAAAGCAAGCATGAATTGGAAAAGCTCAAAGGGGATGTACTTCAACCGTATGGAACAAGGTACGATTTGATATCCCTTATTGTTAGATGTTTGGTTTCTCTTGCATATTGGGAAAGATTGATTTTTGTTGTGTAGCTATCTCTTGTGGTACACCCTAAGCCATAGGAAGTTTCTCTCCCTAACAGAATTGGTGACTCCACTAGGGAGAGATCCTAGTTATTTTTCTTTGGGTTTTTTTTTGGTATTTAATGTACTTGAATTTCTCTTGATTTCTCTGTTTCTATGTCAGGTCTGGGGGAATTCTTTCCCAATAGGGTTCTGAAGAAGTAAAGTTTGTCTTAGTTTGTCTGTCAGCCCTATTTTTATGCCTCTTTATTCCTATACACAGGTTTCGCATTCACATTCACGTATACACGTGGGTTTTCCTTGAACAGTCACATATGTTTTCCTTTTGAGCCTTAGTTGGAAGATTAAGTGTTTTTGGGCGAGTTATGATGATTGTTGAGTCTTCTTGTATGCTTCTGGTGTATGTATACCATGGGGACTTCACTTAGTGAACCTCTCACATATCACATGTGATTGTGGGATATTAAATAATACCCTTAATTTCCAGAGATATTGACCCAAAATATTTTTGTTGAAACCACCTCCCAATACTTAAAATATCCTCACCACCCATTTTTATACCTCAATCCTTATAAACCACCCTACCCACCCGCACCTTAAACCCCTCATCCCCCACAAAACCTGCAATATATTGGTTCAATTTTTGATAATTTTAAAACCCACAATATGAACTAATGTGATAGGATATTGGTCAACAAGTGAAGCCCCAGTGCTATATACACCCTCTGTTTCTGACCAAAGACTTATTTTAGTTTATTTTTTAATCTTTGTTCTTGTCATCCATTTATCCAATTTTTTTGTTTTGATATTAGTGAATTAGGTCTCTTTTACCTTAGTGCCTTGATTGGTTGTTGTTTGTGAGTGATTGTCGGTCTGGGAGTTGTAGAGTCACTTATTTGCTTTCATATCTCATTTATTGCAAAAAATACAAAAACATTTTTTCTTTTGCATAGTTATGCATCTCTTGCATTTTGCATTCGCATGGTACTTGCACTAGGTTTGCTTATTGCTATTATAGTTAGATTTTCATATAGAAAATATTGCACTTACATTTGAAGGAGAAATATTGCACCTCATGTAGTGCCATACCTTGTTCTTCATTCTACACATTGCACTTGGCATTGCTTGTTAGGTGTGCATATTTACTTCAATGCTGAATCATAACCTCATTAGTTGCACGACCATTTACCCTTTGAGTAATCACTACCAACTAAAATCAACGCTTAATAAAATGAATTACACTCTTTTCTTTTCTAGGGTGCATCAACAAGAATAGGTTTTAGGGTCTTGGAATAGTTAATTATGAGTAAGTTCTCCAAGACCACTAAACAAAACAATTAGGTGTCTATCCAGGTGAGAGTCTGAAACCCTTTATATAATTAGTGCTTCTTAGGACGCTCCTCTTACATGGGAGTTAAGCATGAGGCAGTGCACACGATTTTGATTGGGATGACCCCTGGTCACTTTCTGTGAGCACCGAAGATTTTTCCAGGATTGTATTCATATCTTGGGGCCTTTAAGGTATTGATTGGTGCACCCTTGGAGTACCAGTTGTGATTTCAGGCTTGGGGCTTTGCTACCCTTCCCATACGTTCGATCCCTCCTGCGACTATCAGCCTGAGCATTGGTTATATTGAGGTAACCTTAGTTTCCTTACCTAGGTTATCGAGGGGGTATTTGCAGAGGTTCTTTTGTGGGTGTCTTGGCCAGGTAGGGGTTAGACAACACAGTCGTTATATGCATTGAAGCTGAGGGCCACTATAATTGGTTACAAACCTCTGCTTGTTGTGTATGAGAGTCTCAAGCCTCTCCTAGGAGAGACATACCTACTTCATTCGGTAGCTCACTTATCCTACCCTTGGTTTGCTTGTGATTTGGAATTAAATTTTCTTAGGTGTATGCTCTATGCACACTAGTTTTCCTAGGGTTACGTAGATATATTGATTCTTTTATTTTTGTTGATTCATTGTGGATTTGGGTGCATCACCTTATCGTTCTTGTCGTTTAGCAGGGCTTCTGCCTTCTATGTCTCCTCCTCCTTTGGGAGAGAGAAGTAGACAGTCCAGACGAAATACTTCTCACTTTGATTCACACACCATGGGCGATCATGACTCTGAGATTTTGGAGCAGCCCAATTCACCTCACCCTTTGTGGGAGGATGAACCCCCAAGAACATATGGGACTCCATCAGGGTCTCCTCATAATTTGACTGGGCTGTCACATGAATATTTTTCACACTACACAGACCATGCACATGCACATCGCCGGTATTGGATTCCATGCGATGAGAGTCACCACGAACGCATGAGCACTAGAAATATTAGGTATGGCATGCTTGATGTTCCTGATTCTAGCATGATACCACGTGTCGAGTAGGATGTTAACCCTGGTACTGCACCTAGGGTAACCTCCATTCCTTTTCATGCAAAAAATTTTTGGTAGAACTAGTCACATTACACATTCCATCCCTATGGTGGAGGTTCCTTCACACACACATCCTAGGCCTACCACTAGTGTTCCTATTCAGGGACTACAACCTAGAAATTTGAATATTGGGGGCACGAGTTATATTCCTTCACATATTCCATCATCTTCAACACCAATCCCTTCAAATTATTTCTTGACCACGCATCCTCTTCCTAACCCTAGA
The DNA here is from genome assembly GCA_001517045.1 of Pseudotsuga menziesii. NCBI lineage: Eukaryota > Viridiplantae > Streptophyta > Pinopsida > Pinales > Pinaceae > Pseudotsuga > Pseudotsuga menziesii. Next base: position 370,782 of record LPNX010476946.1, on the reverse strand, counting down.
GGGCCTTCTGGCTGGATTTCAACTACTAGCCATGTCTGTTCCCACTTCTACTAACATCATAGTGTCACAGGACCATGTTCCTCCTTATGTGTCAACAGGACATGTATCTTCCCATGGACCATCTCATGGTCCATTTTACATAACCTTTTATGGAAAAACCTACACACCTTATGGGTCCAGGTATCAACCCATGTATCAGTCACCTAATTATCGCTTTGTAGCATCCCAGTCTCAAGGCACTCCAAAATACAACATGAAACCCTATATGGATCAAATGGGAGGAGGTTATTATCCCACTAGACAAGGCCATGGTGTATAAATAAATCACCCTTATGTGAACCAGTCCTATCAGGGAGCATGGAACCAACCGGCTCAACATAGGATCTCTTTCTTACGACTTTGAATCTACTCGATTTTTCGAGATTGAGGAACGATCCTACATCTCATAACCCGACATGGTGAGCAATTCCTACTAAACATCCTTCGGACATTCCTAAATTTGAAGGTAAATCTGGTGAAGATCCTGGTGAGAACGTCACGACCTTCCATGTTTGGTTCTCCTCTAATTCCTTGAATGATGATTCTATCTGTTTGAGACTATTTCAATGCACACTCATGGGTCCTAATGCAAAATAGTATATAGAGCTACCTGAGGGGACATATTATTCATTTAATGACCTTGTAATGACTTTTCTTAACCACTTCCAGCTACCTGTGTGTTATGACACCGGTACCGAACTCTTGTTGAAATTTCAGCAAGACAAAGCCACCCACATTTCAGTTCATATTCAAGAGTGGCATAGATGGAAGAGGTTGATTAAAGCATTTATACCACCATATTTTATTCTACAATGGTTCCTCAAGTCGTTGTTACCTTATATCGCGATGAATGTTTCCACATCCAGAGTTCAAAATGAGGACCAAGTTATTTTTAGGGACCAACAGTTATACTTGATTTAGGCTCAGTTTGGGATCCTTTGTGAAATCATACCTAATGCTCCACATTCCAATTTTGACCTTAAGTTCAACCAAGCCCACATGCCAATGGTATTGTTGGCTCCGCAAGTACCAAACCTACGGATTCAGTTACAAAACAAGTGAACCAGTTATCACTTAACCAATTTGCGTCGGGGAAAGCTGGGGCTTCATTACTTCCTACCCAGTTGGCGGATGTACTTTCGGTGGAATCATCAAACCCGAAAGGTAACCAACAACCTAGAAGGAATAAAAAGAAAGGAAAAAATAATCGTAAGGGTGGGAATAAAAATTATAATGAGACTAATGACAAGAAGAATAACAATAATAATGCTGGGGGGGACAAGAAGACTAAGAGGAAGGTAAAATTTCCTTGAAAGTTGTGCGAAGCTGACCACCTCACTCACTTGTTCCCTCGTATGGAATGTTCATCAAAGTTCATAGCACAGGGCCCAGCTGTGTTTACAAATCCTTCACCAAATTATCAAAATATGAACTCGAGGACCGTTGATCCTGGTTGCATGTCTAGTGGAACTCAAAACCCGCCAGATGCTGCTAGTGGTCATGGTTTCATCAACATGGTGAAATATACTAGTGTTGTGATGCATGCGAAATATTATGGTTCGTCGCAACCAAACCTTGGGAAAGAACCTACTCCACCTGAGAGTCCTTTGCAAATTGAAAATCCTACGGATAAACTTGAGGTTCTAACTCACATTCCTAATGGAGTCCTTAAGTGCTTAGGGCACAATCCTAATGCTCGAGCTTCCCATAACTATTCAATTGTCAAGGATTTAGGCCAGACTCCTTGTGTGATGTTCGAATTAGAAGTACTTCAGACTTTCCCTTTGCAAAGAAAGGCCTTGTTGTCTGCTCTTGGGGTTGGTGATGATAGTTCTCCTTCCGTGATCAAATTTGAAACTAATGGAATACAGCCTCGCTTGCCTTACTATGTGTCTCTTATGATTCACATAGAGTGTTTAAATAACACCGTCACTAGTACAAAATGAGGAATTAGCTACCACATGACTAAAAATTCTAGTCACCACAAGTTTTTCAAGTGATTTACTACTAAATATGAGCAATTTTAATTTACCCAACTATAAATGACTAAAATTAATGACTAATTTAGTCACCAGTTAAAAAATATGACTAGATAATAAATGACAGAGTTAAAAATGACTAACATAAATGACTAATTTAGTCACAACATAAAAAATGACTAGCTAGAAGAATATAAATTAGTCATTTATGTTAGTCATTATTAAATGTGTCATGAAAAATTGCAATTTTGACAATGAAGTTTAAATTTTGTAAATTTTCTATGTTCTATCTATAATATTGGTGCCATGTACCTCAATATTTAGAGATCCAACAAAGCAATTGCACTAATTTTCTCTTGACCATCTTTATCCTTGATGCACCATTGAAGCAAACCGTTAAGCGCGCGCCAAAGGAAAATTAGGTTCCTTATACAATTACGAATTAGGTAGAACCAGTACCATATCGATACCTATAAGAAGCATCATAGCTAGTTGTTGATCCTTAAATGTAAGAGTGCCAAGTCCCATACTAAGGTGCTTTTCTAACTTCACTATAGCTATCATGATCCGTGACTGTTGACTAGTATTGTGAAGAAGAGTGTTTGGTGATATTATAGTACTCATTCTTTTTTTTGTTGCTGCTGGGATTGCATTCCTTCCTTCCTCTAATATTCCCAATTAGTTCCTAAGTATGCATGTTAATATATTTAACACCATTTACATACATTCTAGACCTAGTAGAAGCTTGTTTTTGTTGTTTGGATTGTGTTTATCAAAGCTTGTTTTGTTGTTTGGAATGTGTCTATCAAATCTTGCTTTTGTTTTTTTGAATGTGCCCATCATTAGAGTGAATCTTATTTGGTTTGAAAAGATGGTTTCAACTTTGGAGGATGAGGAATAAAACATAGTGGAATGGGAGCAAGAGATTAGAAGAATTGCAAGGTAGAATAGGTAACATGATTTGAGGGGGAGGTATATAGAATAAATTTCAACCCAGGTATTTGTAGCTTTTGATGTTTTGTGTACATTTCATTGTATATGTATTGGGATATATACATAAATGAGACCAACATGGGGGTTGGTACATAACTTCTGAAGATTTAAAAATTTAGATAATGAAAGAGAAGAACTCGTCTCTCCATATGAAACAATGTCTAGATAAAAATTTGAACAAGTCTAGATTTGAATTCCTATTTATGTATATATCCTGACGCTCCCATTTAATTTTACACATCTTGAATTTGTTTTAAATGAAAAAACCTTTCTTTTTTCAAAATTTTACACTTTAAATTTTTTTACCTAATAAATTAAAATTTCAATTAAATTTTAATATACTCCAAATTAAAATAAACTTAATTATACAAAATTAATATAAAACTCAAAATCTAAGTGATAACATAGAGAATAATTATATATAAGAGCCATCGATGGGAGATTCCATATTAAAAGAAGGGATCTTAGTATTAAAATTTTACTTTGTATGATGTTCTCAACCATTAATTTCACACCCCCTTTTATAAAAACATTTGGAAAAAAAATAGTGGACTATACTCATTCATAATGGATTATATTTCATAAATGGCTAATGAATTTAGTGAAAATTTTATACACATGCGCTGAATCTCTTGAGAATCGTTTCTGGATAGTCTACAATAACAATTGGGAATCCAATTACCAGAGGTAGGTTCATCAATATATTCCCATTCTTTCTGTTAAATGTAATTTCATTGCATAATATTACTTTGCAATGACAGATTATATTTCATAAATGGCTAATGAATTTCGTGAAACTTTGATACACATGCACTGGATCTCTTGAGCATCGTTTCTGAATCATCTGGAATAACAACTGGGAATCCAATTACCAGAGGCAAGTTCATCAATCTATTCCCATTTTTCTGTTAAATGTATTTTCCAATTTATTCCCATTTGCAAAGACAAAGGTCAACTTGATTTTCCACTACCTCGATTGCTCATTTTGGCATGAACTTTGGAGTGTATTTATCTCTTATAAGGATCCCATGTGTTTTACTACAATCTTGAAGCAATTAAGGTTTCATTATGGAAATTCCTACAAAAAAATCATTAAAATTTATCCTTTCAGGAGGCACTTATGGGTGGATTCTTTTATGGGGGTATAATTAGAAATATTTTCTGGTTTTGGTCACTCCAAGCCATTGACAATGAGGGATAATGGCCATTTTTTCTTTCCACATTGTCATTCATACCTATCAAACCTTGTGTCATTGGGTAGCCTAAAACCCTATACCCTAGGTCCAAAACCCAACATTGTTTCTTATCCCTCTAACCTTAGACCTAGTTTCCCGTTTCATTTTTTCATTTCATGTTTCTTGTAGCATTAATTATTCAATGGGGGATAGAAGCACATTGTGTTATTTATTAAAAAACTTGGATATTTATCCAAGTGGGGAATTGGATCTATAATTTTTTGGAATGCCACTCTCTTCCCAAGTACCAATTGGAGGACCCATGACCTCCTTTACATTTATTTATGACTATTTTGATGTATTCGTAGAGGATTTTTCATAGAATGCTTTCCATATTTGTGAATTTGTAAGTTGTTTACAAGTTTGATGTTTATTGAGTTTTATGCCCATTTTTTGTTATATATTTCCTCACTCTATGCCAGATTCTTACTATTCAGTTTGTTGAGTTGATATCAAGTCCAACTCATGCATACTTGCATTCATGATTAGTATAGAAGGTTGTTTGGAATTTTTGTTCCACCTTCAAAATTGAGTAAAATTTTTTTCTTCCAATATATAAACAAAACTACTAAATAAGTTATTATAGATTCCGTTCTTATGCTAAGAAATAATATTTTTATGTTTCTTTTTTTAGAAATAAAAATGTGTTGATAGTCCTTCTATGAGGGGTAAAATGTCATTAGTTTCTCAATGTATTCTTGACATTTGCATATGACATAAAATTTGAGGCTATTACATTGGTTATTGCCACTGGGTGGAAAAGACATGGATAATAATGTCTAAAATTTGAGTATACATAATAGAGATTTTGTGGTACATAGTGGTCATTATTTTTGGAATATGCTTCAAATCCCTATTATATAAATGATATATTATAATAAAAAAGGGAGGTGGAGGGAATGTCCTTGAGTTACTACCAAATCTCTAGCCAATAATCAGTAGTCATAGCTAAGAGCACAATATCAAAATAACAAACTAACTACCATAGAGTCCAACTAAAGTAAAACCATTCCCCATAAAGCAGCATGTATCAACCATCACCCTCTAACAACTTTGAAACATTGAAAAAAAGAGACCCCATCAAGATTAAGCACCAAGGGATGCCCACCCATTTGGGGATGGATGATAATCACATGATAATCATCATTCTTATGTGAATTACCCCAACCGTAATTCCATGGATATTGAGCAAGTACATTTATGGACCAACCTTTTTTCTATTTATGGCTATGAGTACCCATTCTCAGAGTTATCCAATGGAATATTTAGTAACTTATCATTTCAAAGGGGATGTTTCCTTTCATTATTCTCCCAACATGGCCAAATGTATAATATTTATTGGCAGTCTCTACCATTAGCCTCATTTCTAGCATCTACTCACCTAGGAGGAGTCTCATCTATGTCACTGCAACTGCCTAGAAGAGGGCCTCTGGTGGAACCCTGCTTATAGAGAAAGGTGAAATCCCCCAATGGGAAATCCATTGTCTGAGGTGGTCCAGTTCCATAACCACATTATCTACTTGTAGTTGAATTTGCAAGGATGCAGTTGTTATAATCACCCAGTCGGAGAGAAATCTATGTTAGTTGATTGGATACCAAAATAATGTTACACCTTTTCAAAAAAGAAAAAAATTGATAGTATGCCAGGATTTAGTGAAGTTGATTATGAGAAATTTTCTAGGAAATGGGAGAGGATGTAAAATGGCCTTACAAGGATTCATCCCTCTTCAAGGCCACTTGAGCTTTGTTACAGAACTAAAAATCTGCTTTGTTAGACTTTAAGATACCATGAAATACCTAAGGAACTGGTGCAATAACTCCTATCCTTAAATGCGACAGAAGACGATCCAACAAAAGGCCATCATAGACTAAAGACTAGGTTAATAAAGTTTTATTGATTTTAAGAGTGACCTTCCAAATCATTTTAAGTTCTTGACACCAAGTTAAGAGTATGGATTTAATTTTCCAGTCTTTTTTATGTTTGCAATCCGTCCTAAGAGTGTTGCTTAACCTTTGGTAAACATCCACTAGTTTATACTTATGGAAGGTCTTTGAGTGATCCCATATCTATTCCTTCTAGCTATGAGTCGGTTTCTTTATACTAGCATCAAAAGAGAGGGATTTCATTGTGGCCAATTTTGAAGTCATTAAAATTTTGATCTTGTGAAAGTAAACTCCCTTCTAAAAGCAACGACTGCCATGTGTGCCGTCACTTTTTCTACTAAATTTTGCATGTTTTTTTCCAACTCAGAAACAAAGTTAAAAGAAGTTGAATTAAGTTACAACCGCAATTCCATTTTCGCAGCCAATGTTTATGTGCATTAATCTCATGACAGTTCTCCCATATTAATTTTTATGTGCTTCCAAAGCTTCATATTTGATTTTGTATCTAGGATGAAACTTTGTTCTTAATCCTTAGCTCTGTTAGGTCAACTCTCTTCCAAGTCATTGGCTAAATATTGGCAATTTCCAAGAGTCCTTATACCACCTAATAAATTTGGAACAATACATAGAATATTAGCATGCCCTACTGCACAAGGACACAAATCACAAATCAAGAAATGGGAGAGAATTTCACTCCCTCTTTGAGATGGCTATGTTGGATCATTTTGTGGGAAGGGAGATGATTTGTAGAGTGCCTTGGATGACTAGAACTGATTTAAATCAAAGGAAAATGGATAAAGTGCAATGATTAAAATTTGCAGTGGATGTAGAATTGAAGAAGCAATGTCCCTAGGTCCATTGGATTTCAATTCATTGGAATCCAATTTCAAGAGTCATGGTTACTTTCTTTGTTCTCTCAACACACCATGTACTTCTAGGAATTCCCAACATCATGTTTCTTGAACTAGATTCTTATTTTTGATACGATGAGTGCTCCCTTGCACTACCATTAGAGTTGGAAGAATTTCCAAATATAGGCATATAATAATGTACATTCCATCCTACTAAAAGAAAAATCACCTATATACTAGATGGAACATGAAACATACTGGGTTGGCGCAACTCAGAACTAGTGCTAACTCAAATTGGAATTGTGTCTGTATACTGATCACCTAAAAGAAACCTATTGGAATGTCAAGAATTTGGCTACACGTAAGGTATATACCTTCCAAATTTCTAGATGTCCATGTGATGTAAACTTGGTTCCTGTTGATGTGTAATGTTATGTATTTCTTGAATAATTCTTTGGGATATTCTGACTTTCTAACCATATAAAATCCCATGAAATATGGACCAACATCACCAACACTAGCCTTCAGTATGACTAGTTTTTATACAGAACTAAAAAGAATATTGTGTTAGTATTAGCAGAAATACTTAAGATGGTATTGATCGTTTGCCACCTAGGAGTTGTAAGGTGGAGGTGGACATCATCCCATTGTGAACATGGAAGGACATGTAAATATGATGGAATTGAAATTATTTCCAGTGTCTTTGTTTTATAATATCCTCATATTCCAACCATAGGGTGATTTTCACCTCCATTAATGTTCTCTGGAATACATCAAACACCATTGCTACAAGAAAAGGTGACTTGTTTAGATTCCGATCCAACCAATGAAGCTAGCAGAGGACAAGAACTTAATTCCATGTATATTTTCCATTTATTTGTAATTGGTGTCTTATTGGGAATGAAATTACAAGAATCACCATCAAAATTAGTTCCATAGTTCCAAATTGAATGGAGATGCATATGGTCATCTATGACCTGGTTTTTAAGGAAATCCACAATCACACTTTTAGAATGAATAACATGTGTGTTCACTGTTTTTTTTTGTTGGGATTAAGGCAGACCCGGGTTCTATACTTTTGTCTTCGCACCAACAAAAGACCCACAGTGTTGGCCCTTTCGGCAACAACCTGCGAACAGGTTGCAGTCTCACCTGAAACAGCTATGGGATGCCGCAAAATCAGGTTTCTGCAAGCAGAAGAGGGATATTACTGTACCTTTAGCTTCTAACAAATCATAATTATTAAAATATAGAGCTTTGATATTCACTTATTTAGCTTCGCGGTTGGATAAACAAACAGTGCCTTGCTTAACCCTTTACTGGGAATTCACAGCGAAGTTAATAATTAGCAATGATCTTACTTATCAGTTATATAATTATTCATGCATAAAAGAACAAAAAACAACACAACAAAACCACAACACACGATATAACGTGGTTCACCCCCAGTTTAGGGGTTACGTCCATAGAACTATGTTTTATTCAACTCTTTACAAAAACCACAGTTCTGATCTGCGCACTCACCTGTAGATCCCTTCAATTCCTCAAAGCTACACACTAAGCTGCAGATCTCTGCGTACACAGCTGTAGATCTTCTTAATCACCCAAAACCCTCTGTGCACATAGTTGTAGAGGTCATCCACGCACACAGCTGGGACTTAACCTTACTTACAAAACAATCCTTAGCTTCACATTAATTCATATTACATCAAAAGCCTAAACTGACTTCTTTACAAGAGTGCTTATTTATAGTGCACTTATTACAAAACCATGGGCTTAAACCATGGGCACCCCGAACCCTAAACCCTAGACTTAAACCATGGGTTTATTATGAAAAAAATGCTTTTACTCAACCCCGACACCCCTAAGACTATTTTGAGTCACAACTCCACTTACATGTTTCCACAAAAACCGCGGAGTTACCAAACCTAAGGACCGTTAAGGTGCGTGCCCCAACAGGCCCCTAAGACTCACCAGTGTCCCATCCCGGGACACTTAGCTGCTTTTCTGGTGGTAGAATCTTGTTGGCAAAGATAGAAAATGGCTTGCTATGGCTACATCGTCATCCCTTCTGCTACTGCTACCACAGCCGTGGCTTGCTTGATCCTTCATCCTTTCATCCTTAGTAGAATACGACCCTCTCTCGTGCTGTTGTCTGCCTCCGTCATATTTATGGTGGTCATGGGGGTCATTAGGCCTTCTATTAGTGACCCCATCCTTTGAACTGCCTCCCATTCATGTCTTATCGAACATTTGACCATCCACAACTTTGGGTCCTTAACATGCGGTGCCCCTGTGATTGCATGCCACTATAATTTTGCATAAGACAAACAGCATGCCTCCATTCTTCGGGATCCTCCTGAGTCTTTCTTGAGGGGTTGTGCCTTTCTTCATTCCACTTAGAGTGAACTTCTGCCTTAAATTTCTTTCTGGTTGATCGTATCTACATTGGCTGCTTTGGCACTGGAGACGCCTGCTCGCAAGGAGGATTGCTCAAAAGGTTCTACAAACCTCTCTCCTTGAACTCTTGTAACAATTCCTGGACTTCACGATCATTTGACATGGTGCTAACTATAAACTCAAAGAAGGGCACAATGCAAGATTCGGATGCCGATGTAGCTTCTTATAGAATATCGCAACAAAATTTGTCATCATGGTGCATTAATGACGCCAAATCAGATGGAATGGCGGTGAATCCAGCCCACACGGTGCTAGATTTTCCCAAGATCTCATCATGACAAGCAGTTCATGTGCCGACGCCGCCAAGTTGAATTTGTCCCGTCAATCACATTTTAGGCTGCGACACACCTTTCTTATTCGACATAACTACTAACTTCAGCTTCGCCTCAATGAGTACCCTCGACATAATATTCGCCTTCGACCCATCCTGACCTACACGGAAACCAAACTTCAACCTTCAAACTTTGACAGTCTTCAACACTTCGTAGCTTTGAGAATAGCTTCATTATAGTCTAGTACCCAATTCCAACTATTCTTGGTACTTAGACTGCCCTTTTTGCTGCTACTTCTGATTAAGGGGTCCCAGTTTGTCCCTGTACTTCTTTAACGTACTTCCATTCACCATTGAAGGTAAAATTTCTCCATTCAATTTAGCTAACTGGACTACGCCACCATCAGTAACTCTCTGCACTATGTATGGTCCTTTCCAATGTGTCTTGAACTTCCCCAGGAATTTCATGAATTTACTGTCATATAAAAGCACAAGATCACCATTCTGGAACTGCTTCCTCATAATGTGTCTATCATGCCATGCTTTTTCTCTAGCTTTCTGCACTTGCTGCTGGAACCCTGCAATGAATCTGTCCTCTTCAAGTTCTAGTATCTTTTCTAGCCTTTCTTTCATCACATCTGGGTCATCCATCTCTGTGAAAGCAGATATTCTTAGGCTAGGAACAATGTACTCCATGGGCATGACTGCTTCTTGTCCATAAACCAACCTAAAAGGTGTATGGACTGTCAACTTCTTGCAGGTGGTTCTATAATCCCATAGTACTTCCGGAATTCTAAGATCCCAGCCATTTCTGTTAGCATTGCAAAACTTCGTCAGAGCATATTCAAGGATCTTGTTAAAGGCTTCGACAGTTCCATTTGCTTGAGGATGATAGGCAGTACTCTTCTGATGATATACTTGAAATTCTTCAGTCAATACTTCAATAGTCTTATTTAAGAAATGTGATCCTTGATCACTCATAAGAATTCTAGGACACCCAAATCTTGACAAGATGTTATCGAAGATGAACTTCGTGACTGTAGCAGCACTACAGGTCTTGACTAGTTGAGCTTCGGCCCAATGAGTAAGGTACTCAGTTGCTGTAATAATGTATCTTGCTCCATATTTCTTCACAGGGGGATTGATAGGTCCAACAAAATAAATAGCCCATTTTTCAAAGGGTTGTAAAGTTACTTGTGGAACTAGAGGCATCTCATCCCTCCTGGATGGTTTGCATGTCCTCTGACAGATGTTGTAGCTGTGGCAATACTCTCTTGCATCCTTATGAATTGTGGGCCACCACAATCCAGCAGTCAGGATCTTCTGTGCTGTAGATTTTCCTGCGTAATGACCTCCTGCTGGTACAGAACATGCCTCAGCCAATATTAATGTCTTTTCATGCTCTAGGACACATCTGTGCAGTATTTCATCTGGTCCCATCTTATATAGTTGTCCTGCTATTAAGGTAAAGTCAGTTGCTCTAACCACTAGCTGCTGCGTTGTCATTTCGGCGGGTGCAAAACCTGTAGACAAGTACTAAAAAATATCCTAGAAATAATCATCAACCATTTGGATGGAAAACAACTGGGCATCAGGAAGACCTCTGTCCAAACTAATGGGCTCTTCTCCTGACTTGAGCCTCGACAAGTGGTCAGGACCTAGATTCAGTATTCCAGGTTTGACTATGATCTCAAATTCATATTCTTGAAACAGAATCAACCATCTGCATATCCTTCCACCTAGCATAGGCTTGTTAACCAAATACTTCAAAGCAAAATGGTCAGTGAACATCTTAAAATGAGATCCTAACAGATAAACGGTTGAAACTTCTGCAATGCATAAACCATAGCTAGACCTTCTCGTTCTGTAGTAGTATAATTTTTTTCTGCTGTGGATAGTTTTCTACTCGCAAAAGAGATAGGGTGATCAATATTACCTTCACCTGACTGAGCCAATACTATACCTATAGAAATGGAGGATGCATCGACATGCACATGAAACTCGTTATTCCAGTCAAGGAATACTAAGATAGGGGCAGTTACCATCTTTTCCTTCAAAATATCCAAGCTTGCTTGACACTCAGGTGTCCATTAAAACCTAATATCTTTCTTCAACTGCTTTTCCATAGGGGCTGTTATCTGAGCATATCCTTTAATGAATTTCCTGTAATATCCAGTATGACCAAGCATAGTGTGAAGTTGTTTAATAGACTTCGGAGGTGGCAGATTCACAATAATGGTTATCTTCATAGGATACATCATCAATCCTTGCTTACATACAATGTGACCTAGCAGAATTCCAAAAGGGGCACAAAAGATACCCTTTTTCAAGTTCAAGGAAATCTGATGCTGTCTACATTTGTCCAACATAAGTCTTAAACTAGCTATATGGTCTTTTAATAACCTGAAGATAGTCCAATCATCAAAATAAACTTCTAAGAATTTATGTATAAATTCCTTAAAAGCAGAGATGACTACTCTAGAAAACATACCAGGTGCATTCTTCAAGCCAAAGGGCATAATTGTATACTGGAAGGATCCCATCTCTGTAGTGAAGGTTGTCTTGTGTCGATCTTCTGCAGCAATTCTAATCTGACGGTAACCTAAAAATCCATCAGTAAAAGAGTAGACTTCTTGACCTCCAACATTGTCTAAAACTTCATCTGTAAAGGGAGTGGGGAAAGGGTCATGTAAACAAGCATCATTCAGCTTTCTCAGATCGACACAGATTCTGATTTCTCCCTTAGTCTTCTTTTCTTGCACCACCATAGGACTAACCCATTCGGATTCTTCAATAGGCTCAATGATTCCTGCAGCAAGCATCTTATCTAGCTCCATTCTGAATTTTTCCTTATACTTAGGGTTCATCCTATAAGGGAGTTGTTTCATAGGCTTCGCATCATGTTTCAAAGGGATCTTTATCACTCCTATATCACCAAGGATACCTTTCATCTCTGAGAACTTCGTCAGAAATAGGTCCTGATATTCATGGAGAAGTTGAGTCACCTTGCTCACCATTTCGTCATCCCAATAATCTCCAATGGTAGCGTACTTAGGGTTTTCTTCTAACCCAATGTTTATGGTCTACGTCTTCAGGGGCTGAGTCACTTCAAGTGCTTCAACTGCTGGTCCATGCACTTCACAGTGTCCTTCTAACTCAGGAATGTTAATGTTGCGTGGATCGTCATCCTCGTCAATTGCAAGGTTATAACATTCTACTACATTGGCTTCTTGTTCCTTCCAATCAGGTTGGTATTCTGCTATTTGTTGATCATCAAATACTTTAGTATGGATCAACCTAACAGCTGCGTCCAAAGCAGGGGAAACCTCATTAATAGAAAATGTTAGCACAAAACTATCAACAAGACTATCCCAACTTACAATACCATGGCAAAGCTCGACCTCCGCATACCAGTTCTTTGCGATAGGTTCCAGGGTGTGCACAAACCTATGTACCCATTCTTCATGAGGTACATGCTTCCATGCTTTGTAGCATTGCTCCAAATGTCCCTGAGGACTGGTCATACCATTAAACCTGCTTCACACCTCCTGAGGTTGGTCCCTGAATCTTAGGCAAAGGGACTTCTGGCACGCTTCCCAACTATGAATGTACTTTTTGTGACCATTCCACCATCTGGCTGCTATGGCTTTGAATGCTGAATCTAGAGTCTCCATTTTTTGTGAGTCTGGTACTTATTCTGAGAATTGCACAATAAACTCTTCTGGGTCTCTCGAACCATCAAAAAAATGTACGGTTCTTGTCTGTGTACTAAGCCATCTGAGAGACTTGGTAATTCTTGCACATCGATGTCCATGTAGCTCATACAGTCTATTCTTCCAGTTCTCTAGGCCGTCATCTGAATCCGTCATGCAGGAGCTGTCACACTGCCAATCCATGATACCTTCGGCAGTAGGGTCAACATAATCTTCTTCCTTCGCTGTGATATTGTAGATATGGTCCAAAACATCATGGTCTTCATCTTTTACTGGCTCAGTGTACCTCTCTCCTTGAGAAGGATCCAATGGTACTATGACTCTCAGTCCTTTCCCTTCGAAATTCATCTGCCTCTTCTTCAGGTTGATTACTGCATCATTATCTATTGCCCATTCAATGCCTAGTAGTGCTAGATAGGGGTTGTTGTCATCAATTATTTCAATTACCTCAAAGTCTGCTAGGGTACTGACTCCATCAATATCTACTGATACACTAGGGAGTCTTCCTAGGGGCACAATCTTCTGCTGATTGGCATTCCAGAGTAGGTTTTCCCATTTGTTCCCATGTCTGCTTAGGTAAGACATTTACTTCTGATCCTAGGTCCAAGATGACATCAGTCATGTCATACTCTCCTATCTGAGTATTCAATCTCATTTCCCTACCAGTTATTCTAACTCTATGAACAGTTTTATCCTTACCAGAACTTCACTGAGGTTCGCAAGAAGCAATAACTTTCTGTAACTCATTTAAAGCATTTTGATTCCTTAAGAGCTTCATACAACTCTGTAAAAAGGAAGACAATGTACTTACTTTATCCATCGAAGCTTCTTGCGGTTGCGACTGCTACTGAGGTTGTTGCGCAGGTACTACTGATGTGTTGGGGTCAGCAAAGTCTCGTTTGGCTTCCAGAAATGTCTTTTTTTCTCTTTCGACATCAAATGCTGGGATTTTTTCTGGGACCTTACAAACCCAAGCCTCATCGGGCTGTTTCTCCTTGTTCTGTACTTCCGTCGTAGCTCCACTCTTGGTAACAACATTAATGGCTGGGTCAGGTCGTTGCTCCACAGCGATCAGCTGAATATTCTGAGTAGGGCCACTATTTATTTCTTGAATCTTCATGATCAACTGCGAGCATTGCTCAATCACATGGTCAATAGCTCTGCAATATCGGCATGTCGTAGTTGGGTTCCGATAGTCTCTAGCTATATGTCCTGCCTAGTTACAGTTATAGCACACAACCTGGCCTCGTCCTCTACCAGCCATAGCACCACGACCATGACCTCCAAAATTTTCGTGACCTAATGTACTACCGTGGTAACCATATCCATCATTTCCTTGGCCATCATTTTGTAACCGATAAGCATCATAAGTGCGCTCTCTCATGAGGTCAAAGCTGTGACACTCATCTTCGTTGTGTCCCACTAACTTACAAAACTTACAATAAGGGTTCTTAGGGACTTGCACATACCTCTGCAGGAGATAGCAGTCTTCAGGTCAATGTTGGCCAGTTGTCCTACAAATCTCACAATATAGAACACTAGGTTTGAATGGGTTTGGTGCACCAGAATTCAGGAAATTCCTTACCGCAGGACACTGTTCCTTGTCGTGACCCTCTGTTCGACATCGTGTACACCAAACCTCTTCGCGACTAGCTTTCCCTTTTTCATATCACGAATCTCCAGAGCCATCACTGCCAACTGCGCTTGTATTTGAGCGATACCAGAATTATCTTCGATAGGGGATATTTCAAGCTTCATAGCGATTTCCAAAGCCTCTTGCTGATCCGCAACCTTCTGTTGCATGAGTGGAGTCCTAATGTATGGTAACAAAGCTGCGATGAACCATTCCTTATTCTGCACTGGTCCAATAGTGAAACTGACTTGATCTAGTAGAACTTTGAACCTCTGATCAAAGTCCCACACTGATTCTCCTCGCCTTTGCTGAATTTCCTTTAGCTCAGTGATACAATGCGAATCTGATTTGGGCTTCTTAAATTCCTTTATCATTGCTACTTTTATATCGGCCAAGACATGGTTCTGAGTACTGGAATACTTCATGAACTAGGTCAAAGCGTGGTCTCTAAAAGAAGTAACTAGCTGCGCTCTTCTTGTATCTTGATCCGTAATGTTCTTAGTAGTCCACACTGCTTCACATAAAAACCATAACTGTTCTGGATCCTCTGATCCAGTTCCTTTGAAAACATGGAGCTTAATGTCGTCATTCATATGGGCCATCGCGGATCTAGGGGGGGAGGGAGGGGGACTGGTAGTAGGCAGGGGGGAACTTACTGGGGTAGACTGACCTGTGAGAGGAGTACGCGGGCTAGGGTTACTTTCAGACTGCGACGGGTTCTCAGGGATAATAGGTCTTCGCTGCGGGTTTACCAGAGGGTTTCCAACATAAGGGGTTTCTTCGGGCTCTGAGGCTGCTGGACTTACAGGGTTAGACTCGGTATTCTGACCTAGGGTATAGGACTCAAAATTTCTCTTGTACCTTTTGCCACTTCACATCAAACCACTTTACTCGTCGAAGGTGCTTTCACTTGCAAACATAGATTAGTAATACTAAATCTAACAGTCTGATTCAATGAGCAATATACCTTTTTCAGCCAATAGCATTTTAATTCTTAAACTAAATGAATTCAAGTACTTACCCCTTGGTCCTTTGAAGAACTATTGTTCGGCTTTGCTGAAGGACGTATTTGTGTCAATGGTAAACTTCGTCACAAATGCTTCAAGGGTTCGCGTTGTCCATAAATCAAAAGCTCGAGATATCTCGTTGTTCACCCTTTTCAATATATTAATTTTTGCGGGGGTCCAATCAGGAAACTGATCTTCTTGGAAGTTCATCCTTCTCTCTGTTAACCTGGATAACCACTAGTGCAACTCTATGTGGATACTACCAAAGAAAATTTCATAAACATCAGAAAAAACATACCTTTGTAAAAATTCATTTGAACTACGACGCGGATCTTTGTTCTCTTGTACAACAAAGTTTAGATAAGTCTCTTCAATTCAATCACCGATTTTTATCACTGAGGGTCTCTAAAACATAGCCCTTAAGGTACAACGTAAACCCCTCTTGAGCAGATACTGAGTTCAACTGGAAACGGAACCAATTTGTTGGGCTTAGGGAAAACCTGGGTTCTATACTTTTGTCTTCGCACCAACAAAAGACCCAAATTGTTGGCCCTTCCGGCAACAACCTATGAACAGGTTGCAGTCTCACCCGAAACAGCTATGGGATGCTGCAGAACAGGTTTCTACAAGCAGAAGAGAGATATTACTATACCTTTAGCTTCTAACAAATGATAATTATTAAAATACAGATCTTTGATATTCACTTATTTAGCTTCGCGGTTAGATAAACAAATAGTGCCTTGCTTAACCCTTTACTGAGAATTCACAGCGAAGTTAATAATTAGCAGTGATCTTACTTATCAGTTATATAATTATTCATGCATAAAAGAACAAACAACAACACAACAAAACCACCACACACGATATAACGTGGTTCACCCCCAGTTTAGGGGTTACATCCACAGAACTGTGTTTTATTCAACTCTTTACAAAAACCATAGTTCTGATCTGCGCACTCAGCTGCAGATCCCTTCAATTCCTCAAAGCTACGCACTAAGCTGCAGATCTCTGTGCACACAACTGTAGATCTTCTTAATCACCCAAAACCCTCTATGCACACAACTGCAGAGGTCATCCACACACACAGCTGGTACTTAACCTTACTTACAAAGCAATCCTTAGATTTGCATCAATTCATCTTACATCAAAAGCCTAAACTGACTTCTTTACAAGAGTGCTTATTTATAGTGCACTTATTACAAAACCATGGGCTTAAACCATGGGCACCCCGAACCCTAAACCCTGGACTTAAACCATGGGTTTATTATAAAAAGAAGGATTTTACTCAACCCCAACACCCCAAAGACTATTTTGATTCGCAACTCCGCTTACAAGTTTCCACAAAAACCGCGGAATTGCCAAACCTAAGGACCGTTAAGGTGCGCACCCCAATATTTTTTCATGAAACCTTGTGGTTGATTGCTCATTTGAAACATGATTCCAACCAATAACCATTTGTCTTCAACATTGCATCCCTCATCAATTGGAATATAAGAATTGCTTACATTGTTAATGGCCTAGCAAATGTTAAAAGAACTATTGCCACTAACATGACTTTTTAAATTTCTAAAATCATAATTTGAGCTGCTCCCAACAACCTAAGAACTAGGAAAACTGGGAGCATCCACCTCAATTTTATGGTACCCTAGTAAATATATGAGTCAATATTCACATTATTTTGACTCATATATTTATGATTCACAATGATGCCTAGACCAAATGATAGTTTAAATGTAAAAGAAGAAATAGAAGATGCAACTCTTAGGATTCAGTGTGAAGTGAGTTCCAGTCTAGCATACTTGATAACTCCTTCACAACTCATGTCTATGGTGGTGCCATCTTTTGAAAGTGCGAGTTTGGATAAGGAATCAAACATGCATAATAAATTTGAAGAAACAGACACTAAAACAGAGAATGAAAAGTTGAAACTTGGGATTAAAGATGCAGGTAAAATCTATCTATATAAAGTAGATGAAGTTGGTTTAGAAAAAGTGAAAAGTATTTCTGGTCATACTTCTCAAGCTTCAGAGTCATGCAATCAAAATTGGAAAAAAAGTGGTTCTTTGACCACCAGTGTTGAAAATCTAGAAAATGCTCATCCTTGTGGTGAGTGTGAATTTTTTGAATATAGAGAGAAATATCCAAATATGAGCATAGAGGAAAGTTAAGAAAACATCAAGGATATATCTTGTAAAGTCTCTATGTCTGCCTTGACACTAGAAACACCGCAAGTCTCCATCAAGAACAAAGCGGAGAAAAAACAAGAATCAAAATATATTGGTACCATTTCCTTCCACATCTCCCTGAGGAAATCCTTTTACTTGAGTGGGTTCTTATGATGGTGAGCCAAGCAATACTATCAGTATTTTGTCAGCAGAAAATATAGTTGCACAAGTTGTAGCTATGTAAGAGACACTAAATCAGGTTTTCTAATATATCAGGTTACACCGTTGCTTGCCTAATTTTTGTTTATTTTTAATCAAATAACACTAATCTTGTTTTATGGCTGTTGAGAAAATAAAATACATGCATTATATTTTCCTTGTTCTGTATTATCCCAATCTTCTCTAGTCCAACAACACTTAAGTTATTCAGTTAGTAGGTGTTATGATTCTTCATTCCCCTTGTTTAAGAGTCCACAAATGCTTGAAAATGCCAGCATAGTTGTAGTACAAATGTTTTTTGACAGTGGTACTTCTTGTGCTATATTCACATGTCAAGTCTATTTCTATTGGTAATGATACTTGTCATGTGAATAGGTTGATCTGAAACTTGATCCCAGATTGTTATGTTCTTTGGAAGGCTAAGATTGTGAAAGTGATAAAGGTTGAGGTGTTAGGGTCAATACAAATTAAAAGAGTCTATTAACATTTCAAACCAATCGGTTCCAAGGTAACTAGGAATAGTAGACTGTCACCATGTACTCTTTCCCTGCACGTCAGGTTATTTCTTGTTAAACATGGGGAATCCCTTGTGACTTTAGGAGTCAACTAACAATAATTAAAAAATTTTACTAACACTTAAATCAAAATAAAATATTGTTTCCCTAAATAAGTATGCTAATGTTATGAGAAAACAATAACAAAAACATGATGCATAGAAAATGATGCAAAAAACTTTGTCGAGGTGTTGGGCACACATCCCAATTCAATTCTATACTAGCAATTGCTAAATTTTTTATCTATTTATGGAACCAATGCTCCATGCCGAAAGGCTCTGCACTTACATCTGACAACAAATGTCAGAAAGGCTCAGCACTTATATTCGACCATGTAAGGAACCAATCCTTCATGCCGAAAGGGATCTACACTTACATCTAACAACCAATGTCAAAAGGGCTCTGCACTCACATTTGATCTTGTAGGAACCAATCCTAAAGTCACGTTAGAATGGTCCTCAGTACCAGACTAAGCTTTCTTGGTAACTGAACGTGTGCCTCCATTTCAAGAATGGAAACAGCCCTCATATCTGATCATGTGGGAACACATCCCTCAGTCATATCAGAATGGCCCTCAGTCCTAGACCAAGTGTTCCTGGTAACTAACCAGGCACCTCCATTCCAAGAATGGAAATAGCCCTTATATCTGATCATGTAGGAACCAATCCTATAGTCATATCAGAATGGATCAACACTCATATCTGACATGGAAGGAACCAATCCTCTCACCATGATAAAATGGCTCGACCCTTAGATCTGACCATGGAAGGAACCAATCCTCTCACCATGTCAAAATGGCTCACGGACTCATCACTTCCCCTCGGAAGGAACCTCGATCTGGAGAACACCAAGCTTCTCCCTGAAGTACTCAAACTTCACTCTGGCTAATGCCTTCATCAACACATCACCTATCTGTTCATCCGTCGCAACATACTGGAGCTTCACTACTCCCCTCTGCACCATATCCTTGATATAGTGATACTTGATCTTAATATCACAAGTACAAAATGAGGAATTATCTACTAGGTGACTAAAAATTCTAGTCACCATATGTTTTTCAAGTGATTTACTACTAAATATGAGCAATTTTGATTGATCAACCTATAAACGACTAAAATTAACGACTAATTTAGTCACCAGTTAACAAATATTAATAGATAATAAGTGACAGAATTAAAAATGACTAACATAAACGACTAATTTAGTCACTGCATAAAAAATGACTATCTAGAAGAATATGAATTAGTCATTTATGTTAGTCATTTTTAATTGTGTCATGAAAAATTGCAAATTTGACAATGAAGTGTAAATTAAATTTTGTAAACTGTAACACCCTCTATTAGTAATATTGGTGCCATGCACCTCGATATTCAAAGATCCACCAAACCAATTGTGTGAATTTTCTCTTGACCATCTTTATCCTTGTTACACCATTGAAGCACGTTCCAAAGGAAAATTAGGTTCCTACGTACCAAGCAATTTAGCAAAGCTAGCATAACCGAGGTTGGGGTATCAAAGTTTTTTGTTCAATACTTGTCGTGAAAGCATACATGCATGGGATGGAGGGGCAATGGAATCATGCCTACGTCAATTGAATCCTTGCAACTCAATGCATGTTTGAGTCTCAACACCCTACCTTTTAAATTGAACTTGCAAAATACAAAAAGAAGTTTATTAATGGCTAGATTTGAGAAAGTTCTAAGTATGAGATGTAATTAAGGGCTTGAGGTTCTAAAATTTGTTGTGTTTTGGACCAGTCCACGATTCAATGAATCGATAGTCACATGTAGGAATTTAAGTTATTTAATGAAAACAATTAATGTGTATAACCTCTATGTCAAAACCGTTTTCCATGCTAATGCAGGCCACTACCCTCTTTATTGTCTTACCAAAAGGCGTGATAATGAGGAAGAATACCTAAAATTATGGACTTCACCTTCAAAGAATGACTTGCAATCACATTGGTAAGGAGTGATAAGAAGATCACAACAATCCAACATGTCAAATATCAGTTGATAGTGTTAATTAAAGACTTATATGGTAAATTTAATATAAGACTTACTTATAGTTGTCTCTAACTCTTTGTGTCTTGACACATTTAATATTTTATGGTTGTCTTTGCGCCTTGACCAAATTCGTATTATAAGGTGGGGATGTGCATGCATAATAATCCTTAGTTATGACTATGATATGAGGATTTAAAGAGAAGAGGATGTAAAGACAAGTAATTTTATATGTATTTTTGTAGTGCTAAGGACAAATGTTGTGAGAAACCACAAATGTTTGAAAGGATGGAGGGAGATTACATCACGATCATGCCACCCATAAAATTGAAGACTATTCTTGAGCCAATAATTTTTTTATTTTATTTTATTTTATTAATCACCGTTGTTTCTCCATATCATGTGCCCAATGACACCTATCTATAACAATGCATAAATCAACTTTTGCACAGTTTGTGATCCTAGCTACATGCCATTATTTGCATTTGCATGACATCAAGTATTCTTTATAGTTGTTGTGATTCCATGATATTCATGCAATAAACGAAGTCTTGTCGAGGAGGACTTATCAAACTAGCCTTTTGAATTTCATTTTGACGAAAAAAGTGTGGACATTGGTAGCGAGGTTCACATAGGTAGTAGGAACAAAGCTTTTAGCTCGTTTCGGGCCTAGTAGTATACTAGTAGTTGTTCTTTTTTGTTATAGTCCTAGTTATTGACACATTGCCACACTTTAGGTTGCAACCCCAAGTGACTTGAGAGTTAGAGTCACATCTCGATGGCTAGTGCCTCTAGACATCAATGATTACCGGTCATCTTGCACAACTAAGCACTAAGTAAATGACATGAGTGAGTAAGTGATTATAATTTATCATATTTCTAATCTTTTGAATGAGGAGTTGAACTTTATAGCATAGGAATTTCAACATCTTGAGAAATTTATATGTACGGGTAATTTCAAATGTTGCCCTTCTTTTGAAATGTCAATATAAATTATGCCTTTCTTAATTGGAAGAGTAAAATTCAGATTTTAAATTTTTTTTTAAGGGCGATTTTAACTTTACACTTCTGGGAAGGGTGAGAACCCTTTGGAAGGGATGAGAAGGGTTCAATTTTGAACGCTGGGTGTAAATAGTCTTTTTTTTCACATGGAAGTGCGAAGCATTGAACTTATTTGTTTTTCAAGGCCCACCGAGATTACAGGTACCGTCGAGAATACATACCGATTACAAACATTGCCTAGAGAATACATGATGCGTAGAGATTCAAGTTGTGCGGGAGTCGAACCGAGGTCTAGCCGGAGTCAAACATCTGGACTGACCATTAGAATGTCCCCTGCGGGACTAAATAGTCTGTACCTAATCTCTAACCTCTAGTCAAATCATATAATCAATTTACTATTGGCCCTCAATATCCTCTCCAAAATAACTTGTATAAACATTCAAATTGAACCTCTACTCCATAAGACTAGGATCCAAGATCATGATTGCAACAATTATTAAAAATTTTAAAATATTTTCTTGAAAACTCCATAATATAATATGAACCATTCCATTTTCAATTTAAAAAAATGATAAAGAACTTTATAAATGTCATTGTTTAGGACACCAAAAATCTTAGCAATAGGATTCGGAATAAAATATTTTATTTGGTGCGACGGGAGTCAAACACACAGAGGGCAGGAAGAAGAGGAAACGTTTAGTGAACAAGGAAAAGTAAGAGATGCAAATGGTGAAGAAGGGTGGATGCGATTTAATCAATCGATGTGTATGTGTGGCGAGGGGATTGAATGTGGGTCTGTCAATTTGCCGATCCATCTGAATTTACAAACACATCAATCCATTTGGAATTGGAATTTGGGATTTTGAGTTGAGCATATAGTTTTGGTAACCATTGTTTCCAAGAAAGCAGGTGAACAGGCTTGGAGGCCTAAATTTGGGCTGAAATCGAGGAAGAAGAAGAATAAGTTTGTTGGGTGTCAGTTATTTTATGGGTAAGGAGAAGTTGGCAGCTCCTTCGGCTGTTGTTGTTGATGTCGGAGTGGAGATAGGGAAATGTTGATTCTTGGAAGAGGCGACGTTGAAGATCTTGACAAGAGTTCCCCCAATTATCCCAATGCTTACCAGTCCAGTCGTAAGGTTGTTCACTTTCCACTCCTTTACGCACATATGATTTTTTCTTTTGTTTTGTACATCCAATTTTTCGATTTTGAAATAGTAAGACTTAGGGAAAGGCTCCTTATTAGGCACCCATTTTGAAAACTGTGGCTTGGAAGGCCCACATAGACTACATTAGAATTTTCAAACACCATAGAAAACCTACATGAGATTCCATGACTTGGGGTACTACCCCTTAAAAAGGAGTGTGGAGGGGACTAACGGTGAAAAGCTCAATAGTTGACTCCACTACCCCCTTTAAAAGGAGGGGAGGAGACTGAACAGTGAAAAATACAACAGTTCACTTCTTCAAAATGGAGGGGAGGGGAGTGAATGTTGAAATGACCAAATACACTGAAAATAAGATAGGGTTTACCCACATAAGCATTAGTATATTATTAAGTTATCGGATCACCCAAATTGTTTCCCAGGGTTTGCCCTTCTACTAAGTTCTCTTCCACCTTAAAAAGGACGTGGAAGGGAGGGGAGTAAATAGTGAAAATTCCACATCTGCATGCCCCAGATAGAGGCAAGTAACGCGTATGTATTTACTTTGTTTAGCTGCCACAGGATGTCCACAAGCCTACCAAAATATCAAATGATGGTCGTTGTATTTTATTGCATGCACATGCCCTTGAAGCAAAATTTACAAGGAATCTATAGAGGGCTATTAAGCTTTATGCTACCTTAATTAGATAATAAAATCCTTTTTCTTTCCCTTCTTAAACACGTCAGGCAAGAACATACTCTCTTGCTGTGAGAAATGGAAATTTCTTAATTGTATGGCCAATTTCTATTCCATTTTCTCCATCTATCTCTAGCTGGTCTGTAATATCCCAATTTTGACCCCATTGTATTAAAATTTCTAATGA
Source organism: Pseudotsuga menziesii (assembly GCA_001517045.1). NCBI lineage: Eukaryota > Viridiplantae > Streptophyta > Pinopsida > Pinales > Pinaceae > Pseudotsuga > Pseudotsuga menziesii. The sequence goes on along the minus strand of LPNX010476946.1, from coordinate 346,748 downwards.
TGTAAATATCATTATTAAATCACGGTGAGGAGCTAAAGGCCAAGGCCCCACCATGGATTTATCATTTTATGTATCAGCAATTAGAATCGATAACTATGGTTTGGCAATTAAAATCAATTCCAATGGTTATCATGCTAGCCAGGCATAATATAAATTAAGACATCATGTAAATATGTAATTTAATAAAAAATATCCATAACTAGTTATGTCAATGCAACAAAGATATGGGGGCGTGTTTTCACAAGGAATAGGCAGGGGGGGGGGGGGATATTCAAACCCTTGAGCCAATAAAGTAAATCCAAATGTCAATGGGAGAACCCATAAATATGTCAACTATGTTTTTTTTGTTTTTGTGCCCAATCATTTATTTTTTCTAGAAATTGGTTTAGGTAGTTAATGCATTAGGAGTGGAAGAGTATGGAAGTCAAATTCATATGGGGGAAGCCATCATTTTTTGGAAAAACGTGTTTTGAATTATTGGGAAAGTAAATGCCTAGAAATTGCTGCCCATTCCATTATTCACCCATTTGTTTCTCTTCCTCACGCAGTTGGAGCAACTAGGGCATTTTCCCTCATGATTTCCTTCATTTTCCTCATTGTTCTCCAAGTTGGAAACCCTTTTTTGTATTGTTGAGTGAATGGGCAGAAGAGAACCATGATTTGTGGGGTTAGGGAGGTCATTTTTTCCCTTGTAATTTCCATGGACATTTTCTGAAATTGTATTTTCTCACCTAGGGTTGATTTCCCCATCTGTAATTTCATTTTTGGTTCCCAGGACATTTTTCTTCTTACCCCGCATTTGTATTTTACTGTTGTGTGAATCCCTGTTTTGGTCTGAATGGATTAGGAGTAGAAGAGGCCCAAAATTGTCTTGATAAACCTAGTGAAGAGAGGAACCTCACAAACAGATCAAGAGGGGCTGGAAAATCTTATATGCACACCCTGAAGAGCATTGGAAGGGAAGGTATGGCTCGAGGGATTATGTAGCAATGAAGGGAATACTTCCTTGTGTTGGGTGTGTAGGTATTGTGGATGCCAAGCTAGATAGATCTAGTGTAGGTGTCCATAGCTTTGTGGTTGAGCTCACTAGCTTACCAATTCTACCTTTCCACTACCTTAGCATCCTGATAAACCCAATTTTGTTTGTCTTGGATGAACTTTTATGTGTATTTGGCTATGTGTGAGCTTGTTGTTGCCTAGTTCCTTGTGGAAATCATGCCCAACTCGGGGGTGGGAGTGGTGCTAAGTGATTGATGAGCCCATTGGCCTATGGTCGGGTGGAACGTTGTAGCGATATAGCTAGTTGCGGGGCATCTCATTTTCAAGATAAGTATTCTCTGTGTATCTAATTTTTGCAACTATATTTGTTTAAGAATTATTATGAACATACGAATGTGTTGAATGAGGTTTGCTTCCACTGTATATTCATGTATTATGCATATGTACATGTATGTTTTATTTCAATGCATTATGTTTATGCTCATGGGGCTATATTTCCCAGTTTGATAGCCAGCAATAGTGTAGTCGTGTCCTCTCTCTCGGCGAGATGACAGGAGGGGACGTGACATGGTCCTACTCAAAAACAATTTTATTCCACTCTTTCCAAAATTCATTGTCCATATAGAAATAAATTAGTAACTCCGTGGTACATTTTCCAATATTAGTTGTACTAATGTATTTCGTAGGGCCACCATCCTTCCCAATGACATCAGTACAGTTATTGTAAGGAACCCTTAAGTATCATACTCAAGTATGAAGAGATAAAAATATGGTCAAGAAATGAACCTTTGGATCACAACATTTCACATGGTAAGAGACATTGCCACTTTTCTTTTCTATAACAGTTTTCCAATGTTCCTGTCAATCAAATATTTCTTCCAATTCATTCAAAATTATCTACAAATGCATCTCTGAAAATTGTTCTGATATCCTGTTCACATAAGAAGTGTATGTGAAATCTGTTTACAGAAGGAAAAGGATGACAGTGACAACAAAAATAAATCTAAATACCCATAAATTTGTTCCTAATTTAAAAATAAATGAAATATAAATATGACTATAGAGAATATGCAGGAGAATGAACAACAAAACCAATGTCTCAATACTGCCACTAAATGATTAGCCAACTATAGAGAATAGAAAAAATCCTATTCTATTGTGAACAAAATAATGCCATTCAAAATGTTCAAAAAACTACATAAAACTACTTCAAAAGACCAAAATAATGTCATCTTGTCCAAAATAAGAGGCATTCAATCTTAAAATTTGTCTTGATTAAGCCCAACTATACAAGTAAGTCATTGCATTAAAAATGTGTAGAATTCTCAAAATAAACAAATATCAAATATAACCAGTTGGGACCAAGGATGAGAACACAAAAAACACTAAAGTGTTGTTGTTCCATGCCTAAGTGGTGTAGATTTCGATTTCAAGTTCCAACCCATTCATTTACCATTGTGTTTTATCCTGTTCTTGTTGCTTCTGCCTAATATAATGTACCAATCCATATACAAATGACCTATGGGTTGCTAAACAATATCCTAGAAAGGCCAGTCTACATCGTTTCATGATTAATATCAAGAAAGCCACACATCAAGAAATTGATTCTTCAAGTAGATGCTCATGCAAATATCTAGGCCACATCTCTCTGTGACAGAATAAATATTATGCACACATTTGCTATAAAAATATTTTTGGCCATGAACATGAATTATCTAACTCTTGTATGACTAAAATTAACAAACTCTTGTAACAATTTCTTCATCTTACCATTCGAAAACTAAACCAAACCCTATGGCAATGCCTCAGTTGCCAGAAAATCTAATTTAGAGCAATATCAGGAAGCTCAGTAAAACGTATTACAACAATAAATGCAATCCTACATCTAGCACATACAAATCTAAAACCCTACTTTGAAACAAAAGGATCCCAGATTTGGTTGTCACCAAGATCCTCTATTATGAAATTTAGTTAATGATATCTAAAGAAACAAAAAAATGAGCTACAGTTTTCAATTGACAGGGTACCACCGTTCAGGGGAAGGGATAGGAATAGGGATGGGGAAGTCATTTTAGAAAACCAAGGTGAAGCGGTACATGGGGGTGCATAACATAAAGTTTCATTATCAAATTTTTTTTAAATTTGGTAAAAAAGAACCAAAATTTATCTACAACAATAAAGCTCAAAACATAAACTAAAATTATTTAAAGTAACTATATCATAACACTCATGCAGGAGTGATTGACATAGTGTAAAAATGAGAAGGAAATTTTTATTTAAAAAAACTCAGGAAATCTGAATGTGCAAAGTTATTTTTGGCCTTCGCCCATTGAGGAAAACTTAGGTTTAGCTTACTGAGGTTTCCACAATCAATAATGTGTTGTTGTTTCTTCTTTCAGCAACTTTTGTTTTGAGTTTTGAGGGGAGAATACCATGATTTCGGATTTTGCAATGTGGGGAGGTTTTTTGTACCTACAAGAGACACCCCTACTACTGAACAATATGGACACGCCTATTCATTGATCTTATGCATAGATTCTTCATCAAGTTTGGATGAAAGCTGCATTGTGCAATAGATTGTCTCAAAGTTTCAAGCCTTTCAGTCAGGCCCATCTTCAAGAGAATAAATGTCTCAAGGACACATTTTGTATAAGCACTAGATATTATTTTCTGATTGGATATAGAATAATGGTAATCAAGTTTCAGGCACAATTGAATTCTTTTTTTTTCAACCTGCTGGGAACTAGTTATCCAAGTCAGAAAAAGAGGATAAGAATATATACCTGTACACATTTTCCCCAATCACATGAAATCCTATTAAATCAATGCACTTCAAAAGGGTGTTTGGAATTGAAAACTTCATTCAAAACATATAACTTCCACTGGAAATTGAAAGGTCCAGCTAGTTGCTTATCCAAGACAAATAGTAGGCTCATATTTCAACAAAAATAAAATGGTTTTTCAAGACTGAAATCCCAAAACTACAAAGGATTTCAATTGAATTCCTTAACCAATGATAATGGGTTCCTTGCCAAGGACATCCAAATGGATAAGGCTTATAAGGAGCCTTAGAAATAAATGTCGGAGGAAAAATACACATCACTAGAACAATGGTCTCATGTGTCAAGATAGAATAAAAAGATGATTTTATAACACCATAAAGAAGTGTATTTTATCACATTATCTAATAAAGCATTTCTCATAATGTCTTGACAATGCAAAAACTAGGCTTTCTGCAAACAACCTTAGTAATATAGAAGATAAGGTAGCTAAAATATCGTACACCTGAGTAATAAAATTAATTTGAAGAAGATTGGTTATCTTAAGATGATTCTTCTATGTAAAGAGAATAGAGTGAACAAGTAATATAAAATGTTTTAGGACTGATCTTACCCTATTTACACATGACTTATAGTGGTTTACCAAGTTCCCAGAGGAACACTTGTTTAAGCACTAGGGATAAACCGACATTGTGTACACCCTTCAGGTATATCTGGAAAGAGTAGAATTCCTAAATGGATGGAAGAGAATGTCTCCATTAAAAGATGCAAATTCCTTGAGTAATTGTTCCCGTCATAACCCCTTAAGTGATGTTTTACTTGCTTGTCAGTTGCAGTGTGTTAAATTCTCACTTTAACGTTAACGAGGGTCTAGAATTAATTAAAAAAGTCTAAGCTATATTTTATGTCCCTATTTCCTCGTCCAAAATTTATATTTTGATAACAATTTTATCATTTTTTTCTTGGCTTGTAACACAAACCTTGTTTGCAAAACTCTACACTCAAAGTAATGAGAAATTTACATGTTAATTGAGATTTGAATCACAAAGTAATCTTATTTGCCACTTTTAGTGCTTACCTTGCAATGTATCCTTTTCCTGGGCAACTACAACCCACAATTAGCTGAATTTTTACCTTCTTCCATACTACATAATAGTTGTGTTTATAGATACGTACCCAAGAAGTATCCTTTCTTGTAGAGTCCAGGATTCTATGAAGATTAATGCACTCCAAGGAAACTATCCTACTATGGCTGTTGGTTCCTCCACAAATGTCTTTAATAGGATCTTGCCTTTAATTGTTAAGAGTACCTTAAGGCGTATATTGACTATACTAGCATGGAAAAGGCTCACTATAACAAAAAAATGCACAATAATTGAGGAATGAATCCCAGCTATAATTCCCTTTACATTTGAGTTAATTTCTTTGCTTATCTTCAGCTATAGGATTGGAACCAAGATTCTAACATGTTGAATGTCATAAGGTCCTTAACATTGTGGGCCCATTTTGGACAACTAGTGGAACCGACATAGTTGCTGCAACTTTTTCAAGTTTCATTGGGATGTTTAGAGTTAATTTTTGTTTTTCTTCATAATTTTCCTTCCATTTTCTTTGTTCTTTGTCCCTAGGGATCTTTCTATTCTAGTTCTCTTGTATTCTGCTAGATAGAATTTTGAGTTCCATAGACATACTTTGTTCATTTGTGGACATTAAGATATTTTTTTCTCGTGCTTCTATTCCCTAACAGTGTTTTTGGATGGATTGCATGGGGAACCATCCACCATTTGGTATAATGAGACAATAACATATTTTGTAAGAAAAAACGTAGCCACATGCCAAAATTATATCTTCTCAGAAGAATAAAATTATTAATCTACATTCTCCAACATGTCACATGTGTGTATCTAGTACTCTAAATAAAATCACTATCCTTCTTATCTACCTTTGAAGTATATAACTAGACCTCACTCATGGAGAGGAACCAGAGAAATGACCATACGAATCTAGCATCATTTAGATTACCTTTAATGATGAACCAACTAGAATTTAACATCTTCTAAACCTCAAACAGACTTAGAGGGAGCTCTTAGACATTACAACTACCATACCCAGTAATCCAAGATGTTTCACCCATTCTTAAGTAATTTACATCCTCATATTCATGGGGAAATGGATCAAAATTCCCTCTACCCTCAAGTTTTGACATGGTCTGCTCATATTTTGTAGCAACTTCAGCCTATAGAATGGCCTCTTCAACATCTGGAAATTCATATTTAACACAACCATCGACATAGAAAATTGGGCAAACACCAGATTTTACAGGTAGGGCCTCTAGGATCCTTTTATTCATTGTGGCCATCTAGGACAAAGACAAAATAGAAATTATATATGGTTGAAGAGAGATTGACCATTAGGGCTTGCTTGTTTGTTAAGGCTGGCTTGTTAGGGAATTTTATGCCATTCGAGCATTTATGATCAATAAATAAAGAAAGCAAGGAGGGTTAACCTTAATGGCAGTAAATCATTATTAGGTAAGGATACATGAGTAACACAATAGCCTTCCAGTTCCAGGGCTTCTACGTTCAGTCAATCTACGCAAAGTGAATCAATCCCTAAGGAACCCTCGAAAGGGCTTTATCCATTGGCTAGGAGAGCTAGGATGGATCGTTGGGTTGGATGGGATAGGATGGATGGTTGGTACGACTGAATCGAATGGTCAAGATTTCTCTTTGGTATATGGGCTTGCTTGACAATGACTTGATAATTCGTAATAAGACCAGTCTTCTTCCTGTCAATAATTGTTGTATGATAGTAAGGACAAGCGTACATTGCTTACTGACTTCATTTATCCATTTATGTGGTTTATCCTTTACCTATACAAGTATCAGTTCATTAAGTTATTGGATTGCTTGAATTGTTGTCCATGGTTTATATATGTTTTGAGGTTGACAGTATTGATCTGTGACCTTGTGGACTGTATTTGTCTTACTCTTCCCTAAATGGGTCATAGCATCAACTGAATGGATATTTAGTTTTGACATTGAGGAATCGTGCACATTGTTTCCCATAAGGTGTTCACTTAATTTTTCATGAGGGTTTATGGGTTGGTTTCTGAGTTTTCTGGGCAAGTCTAAAGTATGATGTTGTATTTTTCTTCGTTGTAAAACAAATTCTGGGAAATCCATGCCACTTGTGGACAATCAAAAGGAAATGAACAACCCATGTACCTCATATCTGGGTAGTTTTTTGGGCCCTATTCATATTGAATTCAATGATCATAGGCAATGGAACCTTTAGTTAAGAAAATAGTTTTGTGAGACTACTACTTTGAATTGAAGTCTTCATGGAAGAAATTTGCTGTCAATATTGTTTCCTATGAATGATTATGCCAATTCTCTCCTTTCTCAGTTGTTTCTTGAAAATCCTGCATACACCAAATTCAGTTGCTAGTCTCTTGTTTGTTTGATGTTTCTTTAGTCCTCTATATCATGCTATCAAAAATCAGATAAATTATCTTTCTTACAGCAAAATGTTTTTATTTATTTATAAGATTCTCAAATGTCCAAAGACTAACATTTGAAATATGAAAATGTAGCTCCCTTGCCTGTGGGCACATGCTTTGCATCTCCTGTATTAGAGAGTGGCTTCAATGACACAAGAAAAATATTGGCAAGGTAAGAATATACAAGCTCACAAATTGTTGTTTTCCATGGTGTCATGTTAAATGAACTGGTAAGACTATAAAGTTCATGAAAAAGATTAAATATATATTTATCTTTTTTGTTGAAACAAATCTTCGAGATTATAATTTTGTATTTATGTAAATAATGTATAGGGTCCACAATGCATAACAAGGCTAAGATGGGTGACATAAAAATTATTTATGTGCCATTTATAGCTGTAACTGGTCAACAATAGTGACAGATCAATTGTCTTTCTTGCAATACCCACAGTTTTTGTCATCCTTAGAACTTCATTATGCATATTTGAATGAGTAGGTGATGGATTTACCATCGATGAATAATTATAAGACAATTGCAAAATGATATTATTAGTCCTTAATCAAGTACCCACTAGATCAGTTTGACCAACTTCCATGATTGGATAGGACTAATCCATGATTGCAAAATTTAGCCAAAGAGATTTTTTTGAAGGTGTTAAAGGCCACTTTTTCTCCATTTTCTCCAATCAGAAGTGACAGTTTGTTCAGAAAATTGTTAGTAGCATAGTGTTAGAAATTTAAAATGGCTAAAGCAGAAATGTACATCTAGGTAATAAAAAAAGTAGATAGTAGTCTAGGAGTGAGCACCAAATATTCAATTCTCACAAGGCTTTTCAAACAGAGATTAAATTTTCAAAGTAAACTAGAGAACTCCTACTAGTGTATATCTAATAGAAGTACCGAATACAAAAAGGCTTTTACATATCATGCTTTAGTGAAAAATATGTTGGCTATAGGCTCTTCTAGGTTATGCGTGGACACCCTGTATCCCTGGGTTCTCAAGCTCGATATATTCAAACTATTGTGAAACAGATTCATTTTATTTGGTATAAATATGTTGTAGTGGAACCCAAAGTCTACCTATGATTTGATGATGTAGTATAAGTGCATTTGATGAGCTTTTTCAGTCTTGGATTTAAGGTTCAAGCACTTAGACTCCAAGGCTTGTATTTTCCTCCTTTGTTGCATGACTATATCCAGGATTTCCATGTTCTGCGAGATGATGACATGCTCCTTTCTTTGTATAGTATTTTTCAGAGAAAGCATGGGAATCATGTTTTCATTGATGTAGTTCTGTCTCTGAAGGATTTTCTTGATATCAAGGATGTCTTGCTGAGTTCCCATGAAAACCTGGGAAACCCATGTCTTGGAATGCCCAAGAAGAATCAATTCAAAATAGGGGAGAACCCAATCTCCATTCAGTCTGATGAGATATGTAGTAGCAGAGTCACCATATTTTTTCCATAGAATGTCCTTTAATCCACTGTTGTCTAGGGTTATGAGCACAGTACCACAATTGCAGATATACCACAATTGCTTGAGGTGGGTCAACTAAAGGCCAAAATTACCATTGAAATACCACCATCCAACTGTAATAATTGGAGTATGACTGTATGTAACATAACATGTAACAAAAATGCACACCCTCGATGTACAACCTTGGTATCAGAAAATTGCGTCTTGGTGATGTCAAAATCACTCCAAAGATAGTTCAAAGGCTCAAATGCAGGACATAGCCACAAAGTAATGATACCAAGGGTAGAATTTACACCAAACAAATAATGGCTAATATTAAGCCTCGAACCAAGGAGATAATACCATCGTCCAAAAAAATAGCATAGAACACTAAAACACACAAAATGTGCAACCTTGAACATAGAGATATGCCTTTTGATGATGACAGGTTCAAACCAACTTCTAAGATGACAGTCCTAGGACTCAATTGGAATACACAACAACATAATACACCCATAATTTTGAGGATTGTTCCCCATCAGACCTCCAGTTTATAACATCTCTTGATTTCTCAAAAATATACCATTCCCATTTGAAATTCAAATGAAGACTTCACCAATGAGAACCTAACTCTACAAAACCAATGTTGGCCTGCTCCAGTCGAGGTCAAAACATGATTCTCATTTTCCCACCTTTGATAACAAATATGGGCAGAGAGCATTCAAAATTGAATATTAGAGTTGTGAATGGCATGTGTGGTGCCATCGCACACTCATATGGAGTATACATGCACTATTAACTTCAGGACCTAATCTTACAGAGGAAATCCTTCTTGATGTTGGAGTAGTCTGGAAACAGAAGTTTGACTTATGAACAAGTCACTTTCAAGGGTAGATCCTGTTTTGAGATTGGTCACCTAGCCACTTCTTGTCATAAGTGAGTTTTTGAGGATGTCCTTCAAATAAAATGATCAAGAATAAGAAGAAATGTAATCCCATCTAGTGGAAACACCCAGTATTACATCATCATATAATTGGCTCAAAGCCCTTAGCTAAAGAGAATGGAACGGTGTAGGAATCTTTCCCAACAAAGGATAATCCAAGTCAGACTTAAGGAAGTTCAGCCTCTACAAGTTAAAGATAATGCAGTTGACTCAAAGGATGATAAAAGTCTCAATGTCAAGTTAAAGAAAGTAACTAAAGGGCAGCACTAATAAAGAAAGAATCCCAGTGCTTCATTTTAGAAGATTTTACCATGTGGGTTCCATCATCTTCTTTTGGTACAATGGTCCCAACCTCTTCATCAAAAAGAAATTCAATGGATAGAAACAAAAGGATAACTTTTGTGTCAATATTCTGGATTTTCACTGTGTAATGCCTTAGAAACAATAATTTTGGCCTTATCTCAGTTTACATATGGGAGTTTCAGGAGATGATTTGGCACTCTCCTAGTTGTTGCACCTTATGTGCTAATTTATTTTGCAGTCCTGATGACTACTCTGGTCATCTATTGACATTGATCAATATTCAATTTCAATTTTCATTCCTTTCAAAGGCTCATCTAAATGGAGAACCTTTAACCAAGTCTGAATGTAAGCAGTCCAAATGAGAATTTTGCATAATTTAGATAACTACTAAGCTTAACAAAGTGTAACTCCATAAACTCTTACATAATCTTATTTGTTGGGGAAGTGAATGAGCAAAACATATATAAGAAGAATGTATTTCAATTTTTTCAAGCAAGTATTTAGGTCAGTTGTTTCCAGTGATATTTTTTAATTGGTTCATACATTTTTTCCCTTTATGTAGACATTACAGTTGGTACAGAGATGTGAAGGTTTCTTAAGAGACATTTATAGAAAATGTTGTGAAATATTCTATTGCTTTGTCAATCAGAATCCATTCACATTTTTTATTTTGGCAGCCTTGTTGTGGATCCATTCACACTATGCTCTATATTATTATTCAAGGTTGAAGCCTTTGTATCATTATTTGCTAATTATTAGTGGCCTATGCAAAGTTTGGTGCATTTATTTTGTGCTTTGTATGTGTGTATAATCTTACAAGGATCAGATCTATTTGTAGGAGCTACATGATCACAAAAAGAGACAAGTTTGCATATAAAATGGCGAAGATAATAGCAACTATATGTTGGATTATTTAAGGTCCTTAGAACCAGATATGGTAAGATTCTGGCTAGGGAAGTAGTACCAAGTATGTGCATTGGATTTTGTGTCTTTTTAATGAGGACTCGTTCTAATTTCATATTGATGCATTGGAATTTGTTTGTGATGATCTTCATCCCATTAGGTGACTCAATTATCACATCCTTCATCAGTAGAGGTTGAAGTAGTTAGTCAGCAACTTGTGCAAAATGTATTGAAGATATTTTTCCTAGATGATATATCTTTGAACATAAAATTTGGAGAGACGGATAACATCACAAAGGATGGAAATTTGGGTGAGATGGAGAGTAGTTGGTCCCCTTTTCAAGGAGCAGTGCCTCCCTCTCGTGACTACCTTTCAAGATTGATTTTCTGGTGTGTATTTTCTACTGACATATGTAGATACACCAAATTCAATTGCTAGTCTCCGGTTTGTTTGATTTTTCTTTAGTCCTCTATATCATGCTATCAAAAATAAGATAAATTATCTTTCTTACACTAAAATGTTTTTTTTTATTTATATGATTCTCAAATGTCTAAAGACTAACATTTGAAAAATGAAAATGCAGCTCCCTTTCCTGTGGGCACATGTTTGGCATCTCTTGTATTAGAGAGTGGCTTCAATGACACACGAACGATATTGGAAAGGTAAGAATATGCAAGCTCATGAATTGTTGTTTTCCATGGTGTCACGTTAAATGAATTGGTAAGACTATAGAGTTCATGAAAAAGATTAAATATATTTTTTTTGTTTTTGTTGAAACAAATCTTCGAGATTATAATTTTGTATTTATGTAAATAATGTGTAGTGTCCACAATGCAGTAACAAGGCTAAGCTGGGTGACATCAGAAATATTTATGTGCCAATTATAGCTATAACTGGTCAACAATAGTGACAGATCAGTTGTCTTTGTTGCAATACCCACAGTTTTCGTCATCCTTAGAGCTTCATTCTTCATGTTTCAATGAGTACGTGATGGATTTACCATTGATTAAGAATTATAAAACAATTGCAAACTGATATTATTAGTCCTTAATCAAGTACCCACTAGATCAGTTTGACCAACTGCCATGATTGGATAGGACTAATCCATGATTGCAAAATTCAGCCAAAGAGAATTTTTTGAAAGTATTAAAAGGCCACTTTTTCTCCATTTTCTCCAATTAGAAGTGGCATTTTGTTCAGAAAGTTGTTAGTAGCATAGTGTTAGAAATTTAAAATGGATAAAGCAGAACTGTACAGCTAGGTAATAAAAAAGTAGATAGTATTCTAGGAGTGAGCACCAAATCTTCAATTATCACAAGGCTTTTAAAACGGAGATTAAATTTTCAAAGTAAACTAGAGAGCTCCTACTAGTATATATCTAATAGAAGTACCTAATACAAAAAGGATTTTCAATATCATGCTTTAGTGAAAAATATCTTGGCTATAGGCTCTTCTAAGTTCTGCGTGGACAGTCTGTATCCTTGGGTTCTCAAGCTCAATATCTTCGAACTATTGTGAAACAGTTTCATCTTCTTTGGTATAAATATGTTGTAGTGGAACCCCAAGTCTACCTATGATTTGATGATGTAGTCTAAGTGCATTTGATGAGATTTTTTAGTCCTAGATTTAAGGTTCAAGCAGTTAGACTCCAAGGCTTGTATTTTCCTCCTTTGCTACATGACTATATCTAGTATTTCCAAGTTCTACGAGATGATGACATGCTCCTTGCTTTGTATAGTATTTTTCAGAGAAAGCATGGTAAAACTGTTTTCATTGATGTAGTCCTGTCTCTGAAGGATTTTCTTGATATCAGGGATGTCCTGCTGAGTTGCCATGAAAACATGGGCAACCAATGGCTTGGAATTCCCAAGAATAATTAATTCAAAACAGGGGAGAACTCAGTCTCCATTCAGTCTGGTGAGATATGCAGTAGCAGAGTCACCATATTTCTGCCATAGAATGTCCTTTACTCCACTGTTGTCTAGGGTTCTGAGCACAAGACCACAATTGAAGATATACCACAATTGCTTGAGGTGGGTCAATTGAAGGCCAGAATTACCATTGAAATACCACCATCCAACTGTAATAACTGGAGTATGACTGTATGTAACGTAATGTATAACAAAAATGCACACCTTGGGTGTACAACCTTGGTATCATAAAATTGCCTCCTGGTGATGTCAAACTCACTCCAAAGACAGTTCAAAGGCTCAAATGTAGGACACAGCCACAAAGGAATGATACCAAGGGTAGAATTTACACCAGACAAAGAATGTCTAGTACTAATCCCTGAACCAAGGAGATAATACCACCGTCCTAAAAAATATCATAGAACACTAATAAACACAAAATGTGCCACCTTGAACATAGAGATATGTATCCTGATGATGATAGGTTCAAACCAACTTCTAAAATGACAGTCCCAGGACTCAAATGGAATACACAAGAACATTATACACCGAGAATTTTGAGGACTATTCCCCAACACACCTCCAGTTTATAACATCTCTTGAATTCTCAAAAATCTGCCATTCCCATTTGAAATTCAACTGAATACTTCACCGATGAGCACCTACCTCTACAAAACTAGTGTTACTATCATTGAGGGCGTTGTCTTGCTCTAATCAATGTCAGAACATGATTCTCATTTTCCCACCTTTGATAACAAATATGGGCAGAGAGCATTCAAAACAGATTATTAGAGTTGGGAATGGCATGTGTGGTGCCATCCCACACTCATCTGGAGTATAAATGCACTATTAACTTGAGTCCCTAATATTACAGAGGAAATAATTCTTGACATTGGAGTAGTTTGGAAACAGAAGTTTGACTTATGAACAAGTCACTTTCAAGGGTAGATCCTGTTGTAAGATTGGTCACCTAGCCACTTCTTGTCATAAGCGAGTTTTTGAGGTTGCCCTACAAATAAATTGATCAGGAATAAGAAGAAATGTAAGCCCACCTAGTGGAAACACCCAATATTACATCATCATATAATTGGCTCAAAGCCCTTAGATAAAGAGAATGGAACAATGTAGGCAGTTCAAATGGGGAATATGAACCTCATCATAATTTTCTCTATCCTTTGCTTCATCATAAATGTGCATTTCATGGTCAAGTAAATTCCTTCATTTTGAAAGTCATAAATCTTGATAAGAATATGCCTTTATGCAACTGTACATTATAAGAACACTGTAGAATACCAGTCTCTCCAACCTTTTCGATAGGTCTACTCAATCTCAAAAGCTTACTAGAATCTAAATTTTAGTGTAGTATTATTTTAGGTGACCATACATTCTAAGGAAAGTTTTGTTCTTATCAATGGTTATTTCTCTATGTGAACTGTTGTCCAATCATCATGGAAGCTATTTCATATTCTGTACATCTAAGCACAGAGCTGATATATATTTTGTTATACCTAATAGTTTGCAAGTTTTTCAAGTTTAATTCATGCTTAAACAGTTGTCCCGCCTTTCAAATAACTAGTATCATCACCTAGAAGCCAGATATACAACCCTTTAAAGGTTTCTCTAAAGACACAATGTTGTAGGAGCAGGGTATTTCTCTTTATATTTGCAACATGAATCTTTAATTATTGAATCCACTATTAGGTGCCCTTATAGTCAAGGAATAATGATTCACAAAGCATAAATTCTCCATAAAAAATGGTACCTTTGAAATAGTAAATGATTCATTGCTAAATACTTGCAATACTTGCAATTCCCCAAGTCAAAATACTTGCAATTATTTGAATTCTAGGTCTAGAGATAATTTTTGCAAGACATTACGGTGCATAGGGAGTCAAGTATCTAATTTTGCAAATGATAATCATCGAGCCTCCATTAGCAATAAGTTTCTGAATATTCCTGGCTCTTAGAATGTTTATCACTTGATTTAAAGCTAAAATAGGCTTCAAAATAAGAGAAGATTAAACCTTTTGCAGTTTGATCACAACCATAGACCTGCTTATTATGGAACCTTCTCAAAGAAAAGGTGAATATACTTTGCATAATTTTAAGTTTATTAATTATCAAAGCAATACGTTGTGTTTTAATTTTGATAGCACATAATGAAAAACATCTGAAACACCTTGAAGCTCATGGATTATTAATATTGCAGTAGACAAGGGAGAAAGTTTTGTTTTTGACTCTTTGTTTTTGATGCAGTGATGGCATTGGGCTTCGAAATCCTTTTAGGAAGGACTCTTCTTTGGACTATGAGAATGATAGTGATGAATAATGGGAAGAGGTACTCATCACTAAATATCTCTAGTAATAGTATTTGTAGTATTTTTATTAGCTTTAGTTACAGGGAAAATTGTACATAGCTCTCAGGAATTAATTTATCATAAATACTAGTTACTAGTAAGTTGTAATAGTAATAATTATGTAGTTTCTAGATTGATATCTATCATAAATTTGTTTGAATATAATCATTGTCAAGCAATAACAACTTCTTAAAGGGTGCTAGCTCAATGGTAGAGTTCTTGCCTAATTATAGGCATGAGGTTGGTGGTTCGATTCCTCTGTGCCCTATCATAAATTTGTGACTACAAAAATGACTAAATTCGCATATATACAACTATTAGTAGCAAATTTACCGTATCTTAGTCGTATTTAGCTTAGTCATTAATATGTTAACATCTAGTAGTTTATTTACTCATATATTTGGTCATTAATGGTTGCAATCAATGACTAAATCAATGAATCACTCAGTGACTAAATCAATGACTAGTAATTCAAGCTATTAATGACTAGTGAAATACGACTAGCTATAAGATAGTGGAAATTTGCTACTATTAGTCACTGACTAAAAAATAGTCGTTTATAGCCTGATTTTAGTCATTTTTTAGTCATTAATTTTTCATTTTATACTAGTGTATGCTTTGACTTTTCATGGAACACTGGGTTCTCCGACAACTTCACGCAACTCTGGTTGTCACAATGTATACAAGTAGCATCCATCTGGAGATCAAATAAATCAGATAGTAGCTTCCTTAGCCATACTACCTCACAACTAGCTGAACATGCTGCAACATACTCTGATTCAGCTGTACTTAGTTCCACATAGGATTGATTCCTGCTAAACCAAGAGATCACACATGATCCCATACTGAAGCAACACCCTGAAGTGCACTACCTTCCCAATCTGAATCAACATAACCTTCCAGGTTAACTTTTTGATTTGCCTCATACTTGAGACCATAATCAACTGTACCCCTTAGGTACCTTACTGCATGCTTTGCAACCATTAGTTGAACATGTCTCAATGTGATCACAACAAAGCAAATATCTGGTCTCGTAATCATCAGGTACATCAATGACCCAATCATATGACGATACATCGTAGCATCAACCGTCTCTGATGAAGCATCACTGAATCGCTTCATGTTTGATTCCATAGGTGTGGTCATGGCCTTTCAGTCCATCATCCTAAACCTCTTCAGGACCTCTAATACTACTTCCCTTGTCCACACCTCCATTCCTAGAAAATAGTGCATCAACACATAATAGGAGCATCATTGGTCTTCCACCTTCAAACTTGAAGAAAAGGTTGGAATCCACTTTACTCTTAGTAAATCCTAGAGTCATCAATAATCTATCCATCCTGTTGTACCATTTCAAACCTCAAGATATTCTGTAGTCACTCCGTCTGAAGTAGAGCATCATAATCCCTCTATCTTCTGTACTCTATGCACTGAAACATTATGTACCGAAGTGACAAGTAACTTCTTATTCTACTAATATTCTATGTATCCATATAGTGTATACAATTTCATCTTCAACCTTGTAGCAAAGGTTAAGATATTCATCAAGCTCATCATGTATGTGTTTCAACTCCCACTGGCTGCAAATGTCTCTTAGTAGTCTATGCCTTCTTTTTGTGAGAAGCCTTGTGCTACGAATCTTTCCTTGTGTCCCACGATGTTTCCATATACTACATGATGGAACTAAGAACTTTCCTTCATGTATTGATACTACATCCTAGACATCATTCTTCTTGAATTGGTCTTCCCTTTCTTCTTGGTTACTTATTCATAAATTGAAGGCTCTGCATCAATGATGTTGCAACATTTGTCATATTATTCTTCATCTTAAAATGTCATCACTTATTCTTCAGAACAAGTCTCATTCTTCTTTTCTTGTAGGAGATTATGTATGCAATCTTTCCTACAAGTCAAATTCATTTGTATGGTTAGAAACATTTCGTAAGGAATGCTGGCAAGTTCTTATGCATAAATATATGATCATGCAACTACTTTAGCCAATACAAAATTCATCCATATATCACGCAAACGTTTCTAGATTCCTTTCATCTCTACCAGAACAACATTACGATTGTGCACTAATCCAATATGTCAGCAAAGAGGTTTCATTCTAGATAAGTAGCAATGGAGAGTTGTATAGCACCATGAGCTACTTACCCATCACATGCATATTAGTAGTATACTGTCAGTAATGTAAACATCCTATCATGCATAGTACATTAACTGAATATAAACAAATGCATAACAAAACAATATTATGAAATGACAATTGAATACTTATCTTTATTTGTTTCATGTGTAGACTCCTTCTTGAGCCTTCAACTTCATCGTCTTCTTCATTCATAATAGCATCGTTTCTTATCCAAATGCTAACGTGGATAAGAGGTTCTTCAAGGGTTGATTTCTTCATATTCCACATCGCTTGAGGGATCTTCTTTGGATGGTGAGAGCTTGATCTTTAGTTGCTCCCATCCTCTTTAGTTGAGCTTCTTCTTGTGTGTGCTCTTTCCAGAGTCTGCTTAAAGTAATCACTTCCTTCTAGCACACATTCCTTGAATGAATGAATCCCATGATTATGGGAGAACATTGAAGATGGCTATCACCACTTCTGTATTCTCCACTTATTCTTCTACCACTTCAAGTTTTTCTTTGATTTGAGAGACCCTTGTAAGGTATGAATGTATGGTCTCTGCATTCTGGATCTTCACATTCTTTAACTGTTTTCTTAAGGTCATATTCTGATTTATGTTCTTCCCTTTCAATAGCTTGGTCAAGGAATCAAACATCTCTTTCGGTGTCTTTAGGGAAGACACTTATGGTACAAGTTGATCTGTGACTGAATCAGCAATGATCTTCTTGGCCTTGACCAAGTTCTTCTGGTGTAAGGATTTTAGCCTTATCTCCCTCTGGAACTGGAACCTCTCTACTCATGTAGGTGTCCAATCCATTTTCTTTAGAGAGATCGAATACTTCCAGGTTTGGAAGTTGTCAAATTCACCAATATTATCATCAAGCTGATGTGATAGATCACTTTGAAATGACAACCTCAAATGCAAATAGCAAAAGATTAGATCTTACCAATTTGAGGTGTCTGTCCTGGTTCCAAAGCTGATTGATCTAGGGTTTGTCAGAGAAACCCTAATTTTCAAAACTTGGAATATTTCAGATCTGATTGGATAGAAATATATATCTCTTCAAGTTGAGCTGTCCAATGTACTCCTTTTTTTAAAACAGTGGAGGGAAGCTCCCAGAACAGGAAGCCCTAGTTCTCCAATTTCTTCTGCAGAAATGCTTGTTACGATTTATGCGGTATCTCAACAATTACTAACCTAATATGTATAAACCCTTGTACTAAGGTAGATTCACATGTCCCTGTTCCAACACCATAGGTTTCATCTAAATTGGATTCACCAATTGGGACTTATGATCATTTTCCCAAGGTGACCTGTTAGAAGACTGTTCAGAATAGCAAAGTTGTACAGATTTCCATGTGTCACTATTTCATCTTCTGGGTCAAAATATCCGACCACCGAACTTACAGTCTGTGCCCTTTATGAAACATCTTCAGAAATTTCATTTGTACTTTTTTATCCCAAGATATATAATTTCTCTCAAGGTGTCCTTTTTAGGGATGAATCCTGGAAGAGGATGGAACCCTAACTTGGAGGAATCATATCTCCCATAATATAGTGAATGTGAGGATAAATTTAGGATAGATTGTGAATCCATATTGTATCTTCGGCTTTTTCAAGTTTTATCTCCTGAGCCTTCACCAATCTCGAGATATAGATAATGTACCAAAACTTATCAGTTTTAGTATTTTAGGGTTTTTCCAGCTCGGGGTCAAGCTAGGGTTTGACTTTCCCAAAGTTTCACCCAACCAAAAATATTGAACCAAGTCTCTAAAATTCAATTTTGATGAGGAGAGAAATCTTATGCCAGGATCACTCAAAAATTCCTCTTCTATAGAAAGCCCTAATTTCCCACACCAAAAATTGAAAATGCTCGGAATCAAATTCCGTTTCGACAGAAATATGCGCCCTTAAATGGAGAGTCAGCCTAGCATACATTTACTGATGGATTGTGGAGAGAGACCTAAAAATTAAGAAGCCCTAGCTTTTGTAGCTGCATGATGTCTTCTTCTCAGGTTAGCTCTGATACCATGTTAGATTTTTATCATTCAAGCTAGCATTATGATCTTAGGATCTTTAACTGAGAGAATAACATGCACATCAATAAAAAACAATAGACAAGAGACACAAAGAATTTTCCTCAGGGAAACCATAAAGGATAAAACCCCGCAACTTCCTCAGAGATAGAATCAGCGCCAAAAGTAAAACCTGAAAACATAAATATGATCTCCCGACAACAGTAGTCTCTCTCTTGTCCGAGCAACTTCTCCTCTCACTCATGCACCCCAATGAGTGAGTGTGTGTGTGATAAATAGAGAGGATCACTCTCTATTTATATTCTTTCATTCACTTGAAACCCACTCCAACATGTCGACCTCACTTAACAATTACTTACTAGAGTCGACATCTCTAGGAGTGTATAATAACCCTAGTGCCCCACAACTTGTGGGGACTTTTCCTAATCCTACCAACGAGGAGGGTTATCCTTAACACAATGGTGGGGAATATTTCCTCGACTTACAATGAATCACCTAGGTCAACTTCTCTAGGATAGTCTAATAACCCTAGGGCCACATAAATGTGGGGACTTCAACCCTTGACCAATAGGAGGGTTACCCATAATGACTTGACATGACTTCTTTACATTATAGAAACTTCCCGAAATAAACATCGGGGTATGACATGACTCAAATACATTACAGACACATCTCGGAATAAACATCGGGGTACAATACATAAGATATATAGATGAATCAATTCCAAATTTACAATTACATCAACATGATCAAATAATGCAAATGTTAAAGAAATTCCATGAAAACTAGCATGTCGGTTTGAGTACGACCTCTACATTTATAATTTTATTCTTTCAATCCAAAATAGTCTATCCATATTTGCCCATATTTTATAAGGTTTCTTGTTTCACTAGTGTATGTAGTTTGGCTCTATTTCTTCTCTCCATTCATTAACACAAACCACAAGTGTGATTATGTTATTTATTGCTAAATGCCCTGCTCTAAACCCACTTGTCCCTTAGTCTACAGCGTATTGGTGCATTCCTATAACTTAATCTTTTCATCAATTTCTTAGGAAATCCTTAAGTAAAGGAAGAGTTAAGCAGAATTTAATAAGGAATTCCATATGTAACGAATACATTAGATACTCTACTTGCAGTCCCTTGCAACCTTTTTCCATTCTTTGACTTGAATATTTTTATAACAAATATGTTATTTAACATTTTCTAAAACTTCTTCCTCTTTGATCTATTCAAATATTCAAAATTGTTCAATATATCTTGTGATTGTCAACTTCATCCTTCTTGATTTGTGTTTAGACTGTATGTCTGCTATTACTCTAATTAGTTTTTACACTGCCTTCAGGAGTCTCCAATGCCTAGAACAAGAATGCCTTTCAGTGTAATCTTTTGAAACAAATAAGAACAAGTGTGACGGTCAGTTTTCTTGGGAGACTGAAAATGTGTGATTTCCAATAAGGACACATAAAACAAATCTAGAATAGACAATAATTTGAAAAAAAGTAAAGGTAAGATGCCTACCACTCCTAACTGCTCTAATGCTTTAGCTTTCCACAGGATAATATTAGTGTCATCACTTCCTGACAGAACATAAGTTGCAGCACTGCTAAATTTCACACAAAACACCCTACAAAATCCAAGCAAATGAAATTCACAAGTGTTTAGGCTCGATATTCAATTTCAAAATGAAGCATTATAATCCTTGCCTATTTATACCAATGCATCCATGGACAAGTCAAAAAAAAATTTAAACTCAAACATTTCAAATTTTATAGGCAATTTAAATAACAAACCAAAAGTCAGCACTAAAAAGACAAAAAAATTTCAAAAAATTTTCAGAAGACTTCATGTTTTCTTTTGCTCCAATAAACATGTACTGACTTCACTTGCTGAATGTAAAATCTACCTTTACAATTTCTATACAAATACTTAAACTGCCTAAGCATTAAAAGGAGATAGGAATGGGCCATTATATTTCCAGAAAATGCTTGTAGCACTTACAATGTGGAACAAAATTGAACACATACATGAAACTTCAATTGATGTTATATTATACACCAAGGACCATAAAGAATGGATGGAAATGGTTGGGGATCTCAATGGAGGAAATAGTCTTCAGAACTAAGCAGCCATGGCTAGTCCTCTTATCTGGATTTCACTTATGTAGGTGGCTTTGGCATTCTGGTTTTCTGTGGGCTTCCTCTATGAAGGAGTATTTTGAGTTTGTACCTCTATTTTTTCTCTTCGTATATTTAGGCCAAGTTGTTGAAGGGTGTCCTCGTGTGGAGGACAAGTTCATCTCTTGTATGTTGGCCTTAGAAGTGCCGGGGTGGAAAGAATGGAATCCAAGGAATAAGAAGGTTTTCCATTGTCTTTCTCCCAATGATATTCTGACCTGGTTATTGAAAAAGAAGGGTGGGAAAAAATTTTCCCCACCCACTCAAGAAAATGGACTGTTCCAAGTTTTAGAAACCCCAGTTCTCATCATCAAGCCATAGCCACTGTTAGATCATTGCTAATTGTCCTTCAACAGAAACAATAGCGGAGTGGATAAAGGACTGTAAAGTTCAATAGTCACATGTTAGACCAAATGCCGAGAAGTTATTTCTTGGTGCTTTATGATCCCAGAGACAGTGACATGGCCTTTAAAGGGAGTTCTTGGATGATGGGTAGAGATTCCCTGTTTATAAAGCACTGGATGGTAGGATTCATCCTCACAGAGACTGTCCTTCTTTAGCTCCAGTATGAATAAGGATACCAACTTTACCTGTTGAGTATTAGAAAAATTCAGTATCTGGAATCCAAATTAGTTGGGAACATTCTGGGTTCCTCTCTAATGGCTTGAAAATACAGTTCATAGCTCACTAATTTAAACTATAAAGAAGGCACGTCTAATGATAAAAAAAAGTGACACAAAAATAATAGGAAACTGTTTTCTATAATGACCTTTGCATTCATTTAGTATGGTAGATTTCTCTGTTGTGACCTGCATTATAGGGGAATATTCTCACCTGTGGAGGAGATTATTTCTGATGTTAGAAGGTGATTACTTGTAATACATTTTCACATAAATATCTTCATGGCATAAACTTGACTAATTTTGTTGTGTTTCTAGAAAAGGAGAGATACTGCATGTCATGTGAGAGGGAATTATTGTTCTATCATAAGCTCCAATAACAAACTCCTGAACAGATGGAGAATAGTCAATATCCATCCTACAAAAAAAGGAGAATGTTTATATAACCAAACTTATAAATGCCATAAAGCTACAACAAGGAAACAGTCATTCGTGAACACTCACACAGCAGAAACATGGTCTTGGAGCACACAAGTTGAAATATTCATTATCCTCATGTCATAGCTATAGCAGTTGAAATATCCATTTCCATGCAGTTAAAAATAACCCAACTATGATGATCCTAGCACAAGACAAGAAACTTACAGTGTAGCATTACAAATGTTTAGGTTTTTCTCCTCATAAATTCGACTGCCTATTTTACTAACATAAAAAATCATTTTACAACATTACTTTTTTATCTATCTAGAGTTTGATTATAATTAAAAATTCATCATCCTATACAATGATGTGAACTCTGAAAAAGATACTAAAAAAGTACATTTGTACTGAGTACTTAACAAATTTAATAACTGCCAAGAAGAAATAATTATACCAAAACAAATAGTAGAAATCTCATAAAATTCAAATCAGTTAGAATGGGGAATACATACTACAGTAAAATTCATAGGTTCTCTTAGATCCCATGCAATGTCATTATTCCTTGTCTACAACACAACAGAAACACAATTTGTACCATAATGCTAAGAACCTTTCACCACAAACAGTAACATATTCTACCGTGTCATCAAAATAAACAATACCACAAACATTTTCAAAAAATAAGTCAAGTATTGAAGTAGAGAACAAAATATCTTTGGTAATGGAAAGGACCAAAGTAGCATATAGTAGTAATATCATTAGTAGTTGCAATAATTTACACTAACATTAGCGACAATTTACAACCTACTCACATACTGAAATGAAAATTTTAAAATCACAAGAATCCTTCAACCATCCATGAGTATTACTATCCAACACTGAAATCAATTATCTAACCCATGAACAAATTTCATGCAACATATACTAAGCAAGTGAAAGTATAAGAGTCAACTAGCCCCTTGGCAACAACTCTATAAAACCTTGGAATACTAAAAACACATAAAAGAATTGAAATTTAACAAGAAAATAGACATATATTTCATCACAGATCCTTTTTCTTCTGGGTTAGCACCATGCATGATGAAACAAGGCCCCTAGAGGTTTATTCCCCACCTGGTTTGGCTCACTCTCACAGATTTTGTAGCAGAACTCTTGGTTAAAGTACACAATAAATGTTGAATCCGAGAGCACCAGAGTTGGCCACCACCTCCTCATCCTAAGAATGACAAGTTCCCTTGGCTTGACCTGGCCATTTTGATGGAGAAGGAACCTAATCAACAGAATGACAATGGATAAGATCCTTCCCCACCAATCGATGAACAACCTGTTAAAAAATGGCGATGAAATCCTATTGACAGTGACCCTCCTCCAAATATGGGATCTGTTCCTGCTACTTAATCTTTATAACTGTCTCCATTATGGTGAATTGCCCTTTGATATTTTCTTTCCAATGTCTAGCCTTAATCTATATGATTGCTTCCATTTTGAATGTGTAAGCCCTTTNCATAGGCATATATAAAATGGGGTACACATGATATATATATATATATATATATATATATATATATATATATGAAATAGACATAAATACCTGTTTTTTTTAGAAACTAGAAGTCTAGAACATTTACAAAATATTGACACAAGTTTACAACTAGTGATCAAATCCTAAAAATAGTAAGACAACTGCTTTGACTCAAATTTCAGGATAGCACATTTGAATCTGATTACTTTTCCAATTTTGTTGTAAGATGCTACTACACCAACGTTTCCACATAATAACATCAAACATAATGAGGATGTTGACTAAAAGTGTCTTCCTTGACCATACCTAGAAATTTATAGGTCTAAACTGCTTTTCGGTTCCAAAATGTGCTCTCCAACCATTTTTCGTTGGTTCTCTATGCACCATGTAGTATGAAGTGCTTCCACCTAAAAGATTCACTTCAAGAAAAACTTGTATTGCATTGACTCCTCTAGGGTTCAATTGTTGTGATGGATGTCAAGGTATTAATATTGTATTGAATCAACGGGCATGATGTTCTTTTGCCTATGGTCACAATCATTGATGACTGCTACTGAAATGGTAAATAAGTGAGTCATTTGGTCATGTCCTAAGTTATTCAGGAAAGAAACATTGTATTAACACCATAGAATAAGAAAACGATGCTAAAGATCCCTAGCTTGAAGCCCTTGCAATGCCACAAACATAGTCTTGATCAAATAATGGAAATATCAAAGAAAGTCCTTGAAAACTAGCATGCCGGTTTGAGTATGACCTCCGCATTTATAATTTTATTCTTTCAATCCATGATAGTCTATCCATATTTTCCCATATCTTATAAGGTTTACAGTTTCACTAGTGCATGTAGTTTAGCTCTATTTCTTCTCTCCATTGATCAACACAAACCATAAGTGTGATTATGTTATTTATTACTAAATGCCCTGCTCTAAACCCACTCGTCCCTTAGCCTACAACTTATTGGTGCATTCCTATAACTCAATATTTTCATCAATTTCTTAGGAAATACTTTAGTAAAGGAAAACTTAAGCAGAACTTAATAAGCAATTCCATATGTAACGGATACATTAGATACTCTACTTGCAGTCCCTTGGAACCTTTTTCCTTTCTTCTTAACAAACCTTTATTTCATTTTTAGTATCTTTGATTTAGAATATTTCTATAGAAAATATGTTATTTAACATTTTTGAAAACTTCTTCCTCTTTGATCTATTCAAATAATCAAAATTGTTCAATATATCTTGTAATTGTCAACTTCAGCCTTCTTGATCAGTGTTCAAACTGTATGTCTGCTATTACTATAATTAGTTTTTTCATTTCCTTCGGGAGTATCCAATTCCCAGAACAAGAATGCCTTTCAGTGTAGTCTTTTGAAACAAATAAGAACAAGTCTGATAATCAGTTTTCCTGGGAGACTAAAAATGTGTGATTTCCAATAAGGACACATAAAACAAATCTAGAATAGAAAATAAGTTGACAAAAAGTAATGGTAAGATGCCTACAACTCCTAACTACTCTGATGCTTTAGCTTTCCACAGGAGAATATTAGTGTCGTCATTTCCTGACAGAACATAAGTTGCATCACCACTAAATTTCACACAAAAAACCCTACAAAATCCAAGCAAACGAAAGTCATGGGTGTTTAGTCTCGATATTCACTTTGAAAATGAAGCATTATAATCCTTGCCTATTTATACCAATGCAACCATAGACAAGTCAAAAACAATGTTAAACTCAAACATTTCAAATTTTATAGGCAATTGAAATAACAAACCAAAAGTCAACATTAAAAAGAAAAAAATATTTCAAAAAGTTTTCAGAAGACTTCATGTTTATTTTTTTCCAATAGACCTGTACTGACTTCACTTACTAACTATAAAATATACCTTACAATTATAGTACAAATACTTAAATTGCCCAAACATTAAAAGGAAATAGGAATGAACCATTACATTTCCAGAAAATGCTTGTAGCACTTACAATATGGAAACAAAATTGAACACATACATGAAAATTCAATTGATGTTATATTATACACCAAGGACCATAAAGAATGAATGGAAACATCTGGGGATCTCAATGGAGGAAACATGCTTTAGACCTAAGCATCCATGGCTAGTCCTCTTATCTGGATTCCACTTATGTAGGTGGCTTTCCATTCCAGCTTCTTAGGCAATTTTCATCAATATAAAATACAACTTAAAATGAATATCCAAAAATATTTATTAGTTTTTAATATCTATGATTACAACAATATGTGCATTGTTCAAGTGTATTCAAGGTCTATCTATGTCCATGATCTTTTCATTCTAAATTATCCATCATATGTAATTTGGTGCCTTCATCTTACTTTATATGAAAGTTGTTTTTTCACTCCTACTTCATTGGCACTATTGTACCCAGCAGTCCTATTGACCTACTTTTGCAGTCATCTGTTGGAAACTAACAAAATTGTCTTATCTTATCTCACCTTTACTGAGCAACACAAATAACTGTCCTTTTTTTCTCTCTTTTTTATGTTTCAAGCATAAAAAGTATTATGTTTATGTAAATATAAACATTGACAGCCTTGAATTTTGAATGTCTCTATGTAGCATAGTATTCATAACAGAACTATTTGAACATATAGTAGATATTTGTAAATGATACTTATGGCTTAAATTGTCAATAACTTTCTCTATTGTTTTAACTTTTAAACTTACACTTTAGAGGAGATTCAAAAACAATATTGGTATCTTCTTGTTCTCCACCATGACTTCTTGATGCTTTCGAAATACTGTAGTATAAACATGTCCAAGTGGATACATGAAGACCTCCATTCCATCTTCTTAGGGAACGTTCATTAAATTAAAATACAACTTAAAATGAATATCCAAAATATTTATTAGTTTCTAATATCTATGATTACAACAATATGTGCACTGTTCAAGTGTATTCAAGGCCTATCTATGTTCGTGATCTTTTCAGTCTAAATTATCCATTATATGTACTTTAGTCCCTTCATCTTACTTTATATAAAAGATGTTTTTTCACTCCTACTTCATTGGCACTATTGTACCCAGCAATCCTATTGACCTACTTGTGTGGTCATCTGTTGGACACTAACAAAATTGTCTTATCTTATCTCACCTTTACCAAACTTTCCTCCACACCAAAAAAATGAATAGAAATAACCTTAGCAT
Source organism: Pseudotsuga menziesii (assembly GCA_001517045.1). Lineage (NCBI taxonomy): Eukaryota > Viridiplantae > Streptophyta > Pinopsida > Pinales > Pinaceae > Pseudotsuga > Pseudotsuga menziesii. The sequence goes on along the minus strand of LPNX010476946.1, from coordinate 319,510 downwards.
AGGATAGGAAATGTAAAATTCTTGGTGATTTTATTATGTACCAGCGATGTACGGCTAACTTGAGGACTCAAAAAATCCAAAGTCCGTGCAACTATGTATAGGAAATTCAGGTCTGCAATTAGAAAATCCTCAATTCCCATCGTTAAAACCTTGATCACCACATCTTCTCGAGACCCTCTTAATATGGCACCATGGACCTGCATGCCAATGATCCTAAGTTCAGAAATTTGTTTAAAATAACATGTAACAGGTATAACCAACTATGCAAAATAGGAAAGAAACACCCACGCAATTGAAGTAGAATAAATTGGCACTGGATCAATATATTCATAGATATCTTCCAATGGCTTCTTGAGCTCCCGTCGAAGAACAACTTCAATTTCACTAAATGGCACTGCAAGGGCCTTATCAAAACAGTTTTGGAATTATTTGACATAATCTACTGGGAAAATATTTGGTGTTGAAGCTATAAACTGTCATATATTAGAAACAATAAGTATCACTCAATCGTGCAGCTAAGGTATGTTTTGTGAACACGAGATATAAATCCTAGTTTCCATAAAGCACATTAGTATTTGTAAATTTATTTATGCAATGATACATTTCCCAAATTATTAACAGGGAGAGTAGAAGAAACCTTTGTATTTCCATAAGACACTAATCACTATTCCATGTTAGAATAATCAACCCATAGTATTTACCCACTTAGACATTATTTCATTTATTTTGTCTTATTTTCCTAGTCCATGAGTCCCACCATGTGCAAGTTGATAATTGCCTATCCATAGAGGTCAAACTTGCCATTATTGACTCATGGAGCACTTA
>LPNX010476946.1:249363-318582 GCA_001517045.1 Pseudotsuga menziesii | reverse complement strand
ATTCCTGGCCTCCTAGGCGCCCTTCTGCTTTTTCTGCTTTATTGCCTGCTTTTTCAGTGTTTTAAGGCACATAGGAAAGTAAGACTAGGTGAGGTGAATCAGCTTTGTTGCCTCTTCCTCCTCCACTCTTTCCTCCATGCAAAAGCATGTATGAGCTTCCATTTGACCACTCTTTATCTTTCCCATGCGCCCTTGCTAATTCGTGGAGTCCTTGATAGATTTGGGATCATCTTTTTACACCTATGGGGGATTTGCCTATTTTGGGTAAGCCTACTTTATGCTAGATTTGGATGCTTCCTTATGCATTTTATTTGCTCATGTATTCTATATATTCAGCAGCCTATGTTATTACAGGGTTGGCTATTGTACACTCAGTTAATATAATTTTGTGTTACAGCTCCATATTCAGTCTCCATTGTTGATAATTTTGCATGATCAATTGTTAATTGTTGTGGGTGAAATTAATCTACTGCAGGCCTGAATTTCTACATTCGATTGGTATGTTTCAATTTTTTGCACAATATAGATCACGGTGCAATGAAATTTAAATATGACTAAAAACAAAGAGGAGAATGGAAACAAAACTTAGAATAGCACAATACTGTTATGGATCAGTCTCTCTATCCCCTTACAACCACATCTTCATATGCATGCATGTATAGAAGACAAAAGATTAATATGCAATGCTACCTACTCATAATAAGAAGGGAAAATGATGATGCATTCTTTCTGTATTTTTTGTTAAGTAAAATAATATTTACGAATTGAACATAGAAAAATAGTACATGATCATATGATTAGGTCTTCATTCCAGACAGCCAAAGCATCAAGCATACATCAGAACACATATCAGATAGAAAACTAGCAGTGAATTTTTTTTTTGACAAATACATCTTATATTTACATAAAAATATATACAATCAGAAAAGCAAAAAGTTGAACGGTATATACAAGGAACTTCATAATCTCTTGTTTTCTATGGGCTTCCTATATGAAGGATTATTTTGAGTTTGTACCTCTTTTTTTTCTCTTCATAGATTCAGGCCAAGTTGTTGAAGGGTGTCCTCATGCAGATGACCAGTTCATCTCTTGTTGGTTGGCCTTAGAACTGCCAAGGTAGAAAGAATGGCATTCAAGGAATAAGAAGGTTTCCCTCTGCTTTCTCCCAATGAGATTCTGACCTTGTTATTGAAAAATAAGGGTGGGAAAAAATTTTCCCCACCTGCTCAAGAGAAATGGATTGTTCCAAGTTTCAGAAACCCCAGTTCTCATCATCAAGCCAGATCCATTGTCACATCATTTCTATTTGTCCTTCAACAGAAACAATAGCAGAGTGGATAAAGGACTATAAAGTTAAATGGTCACATGTTAGACCAAATGCCAAGAATTTATTTCTTGGTGCTTTATGATCCTAGAGATAGTGTCATTGCCTTTAGAGGGAGTTCTTGGATGATGGGCAGAGATGCCCTATTTATAAAGCGCTGGACAGTAGGGTTCATCCTCATAGAGTCTGTCCTTCTTTATCCCTAGTATGAATAAGACTACCAACCTTAACTTAGCAAAATTTAGTATCTTCAATCCAAATTAGTTGGGAACATTTTGGGATCCTCTCTAATGGCCTAAAAATACAGTGCAGAACTCACTAATTTAAACTATAAAGAAGGCATGTCTATTGATAAAAAACAGTGACACAAAATTAACAAGAAATTATTTTCTATAATGACCTTTGCATTCATTTAGTATGGTATATTTTTCTACTGTGACCTGCATTATAGGGGAATATTCTGACCTGTGGAGGACATTCTTGCAGATGTTAGAAGATAATTACTTGTAAAACATTTTCACATAAATATATGCATGGCATAAACTTGACTAATTTTGTTGTGCTTCTCGAAAAGGAGAGATACTGTGTGTCATGTGCGAGGGAATTACTGTTCTATCATAAGATACAGTAACAAACTCCCGACCATATGGAGAATAGTGAATATCCATCCTACAAGAAAAGGAGAATGTTTAAATAACCAAACTTATAAATTCCATAAAGTTACAGCAAGGAAACAGTCATTCTGAACACTCACACAATAGAAACATGGTCTTGGTGCACACAAGTTGAAATATTCATTCTCCTCATATCATAGATTTAGCAGTTGCAATCTTCATTTTCCTGTAGTTAAAAAGAATCAAACTATGGTGATCCTAGCACAAGACAAGAAAATTACACTGTAGCATTAAAAATGTTTAGGTTTTGCTCCTCAGAAATTAGACTGCCTATTTTACTAACATAAAAAATCATTTTACAGCATTACTTTTTTATCTATCTAGAGTTTGATGATAATAAAAAAGTCATCGTCCTATATAATGAAGTGAACTCTGAACAAGATACTAAAAAAGTACATTTTCATTGAATACTTAACACATTTTAATAATTGCCATGAAAAAATAATTATACCAAAACAAACAGTAGAAATCTCATAAAATTCAAATCAGTTAGAATGAGGAACACATACTGCAGTAAAATTCATAGGTTCTCGTGGATCCCATGCAATGGCATTATTCCTTGTCTGCAAAAAAATAGAAACACAATTTGCACGATAATGCTAAGAACCTTTCACCACAAACAGTAACATCATCTACCGTATCATCAAAATAAACAATACCACAAACATTTTCAAACAATAATTCAAGTATTGAAGTAGTGAACAAAATATCTTTGGTAATGGAAAGGACCAAAGTAGCATATAGTAGTAATATCACTAGTAGTTCCAATAATTTACACCAACATTAGCGACAATTTACAACCTACTCACATACTAAAATAAAAATTCTAAAATCATAGGAATCCTTCAACCATCCATGAGTATTACTGTCCAGCACTCAAATCAATTATATAACACATGAAGCAATTTCATGAAAAATATACTAAGAAGGACACAGTATAAGAGTCAACTATCCCCTTGGAAAAAACTCTATAAAACCTTGGAATACTAAAAAAACATAAAATAATTGAAATTTAATAGGAAAATAGACATAGATTTCATCACAGATCCTCTTTCTTCTGGGTTAGCACCATGCATGATGAAACGAGGCCCATAGAGGTTTATTACCCACCTAGTTTGGATCATTCTCACAGATATGGAAGAAAGCCTCTTGCTTAAAGTACATAATAAATGTTGAATCCAAGAGCACCAGAGTTGGCCGCCACCTCCTTAGTCTGAGAATGACAAGTTCCCTTGGCTTGACCTGGACATTTTGATGGAGAAGGAACCTTAGTAGCATAATGGAAATGGATAAGATCCTTCCCCACCAGTCAATGAACCACTAGTTAAAAAATGGGGACGAAACCCTGATGACAGTGACCCTCCTCCAAATATGGGATCTGTTGATGGTTCTTAATCTTTGTAACTGTTTCCATTATGGCCAATTGGACTTTGTTATTTTATTTTCAATGTCTAGACTTAAGCTATATGATTGCTTCCATTTTGAATTTGTAAGCCCTTTGGGCATGGAGTCTCTATCTTTTTTAAAATAGCCCCATGGGCATATATATAATGGGGTACACATATATCTAATGTTTGTTGAAACTAGAATTCTATAACATTTACAAAATCTTGACACAAGTTTACAATTAGTGATCAAATCCTAAAGACAATTGCAACAATTAATTAATTGAAATGAGTGAAGTGAATGTTTGCATAAGTGTAAAAAATTCAAAATAAGTGCACCATAAATTACCATAACACTGCGAACAACTTAATCAATGATAACCAATAAGTTCACAGAGCTAGGACAAATCATAATCATTCCAAATCACATATTATGCAAAATATCAATTGCATCATAACGAGTCATAGGTGACAAGCTGGCATATTTTCTTGCTTGCAAACGGAGGCAGTGATCTGAGGTCTTGGAAATGGTGGATTTCCTTATTATTTATTTCTACTAAGATAGCTTCTTTTCATCCTAAGTGAACCTTCTAAAGCTGAGATTCTATTTGATGTGGATTAACCACTCCCTACGGAAGTTTTTCTTGCTCTTTTGCATTACTTTCCTTCTTCAACCTCATGATTCAACATATATGAAGCCTTAAAATATACTGGGATGAGGTTTTCAATAATATAAGGAAACTGTTGGTTACTTGAAGCAGTATATAACATGTTTTGTATGTACACAACTGAAACCCAACACCTTGTTTCCACAGTTAAGATAAGATTCAATAAGTCGGTCGAATTAGCATTTGTTTCCAACCATTGAATATTTGCAAACTGCAACCTGTACGGTGAGATGATATCATTGGGACCATTCCTAAATTGTTGTTATATGTGACATATGATGTCACACCTTTCCTTTTCACTCATGTGTTGGTTTAAACCTCCTCTTTTCTCCTATTTGTACTAGTTGTCCTATCCCTCGGCACTACATTTACAAATGATAAATGGTATACCCTGGAGAAAAGAGGATAAATGATAATTGTTTTCTCAATCACCTACCCCCCGAGACTTTTCACCTATGCCCCAGATTCCTTTCCACAACAACGTCCTTTCCCAGTAAACTAACTCTTTTCTCAGCAATGGCCCTCTTAACATCAAATTTGACCTTAAAAATCCTAAATTTAATCTATAGTACATATTCATGGATATCACTTGAGGTGACCTCAATATTACAGACTCCAACATTCGACATATACTGTTGATGAGTACATTACAAGGTGGATTTATTAGTCAATCTACTAACGCATCCTCGACAATTCATGGAGAACTTTTCAAACTCGGCACATGGTTCCGTTTCTTTATTTTTCAGAGATAGATGGTAGAATAGAGTTCAAAAAGGTTATTTCTATATAGGTACAAGAAGAGGATACATCTTACATACACGTGGGAAATTGATACAGTAGCATCAAGTAGCCCATACTTACAACTTCGGTGTAGTATTGCAAGTATGGGAGGTTTCCCCAACAAGGTGTGATGAGGGAACGTTGCATATAATTAGGAATTCTATATCACTTTAATTCAATTTTTTGTTGAATCACAGCAAGATTATCTTGATGTAACTTGCCATGACTTCATAGGGTTGGCTATTGTACACTTATTCAATACATATTAGTGTTCTGCTCCATATTCAATCACCTTTGTGTGTAATTTGCATGTGTAATTGGCAATTTTTGTGAGTGTAATTGTTCTAACACCTGGGTTCAATTTCCACATGGTATCAGAGCCTTTGTAGATCTATTTCTCTCCTTCCAATTTGTTATTACAAGTTTGACATCATTGACTGGGAGCATTCTGCTGACTGAAGGGACAATTTATGAGCTATGGATCAATCTCAGAAGATCATCTTGACTCCATTTAACTTCTTTGAATAGAAAGCAAAGATGGAGATATTGTTGAGAGTGAAAGGCCTCTATAGAGTGACTACGGAAACAGAAGCAGAGCCCAATGCAACTGTAGAGAAAATTAAATGGCACAACAGGAGGGATGAGGCCTATGGTCTCCTATGTCTAAGCATATCGAGAGACCTCATTTTCTATCTTAATGGATTAACATCACCAAATGAAGTATGGGAGAAGCTTGTTGAGATTTTTAGTAAGACAGATGAGATGAGGGGACATCAAATCGAAAAGGAATTGATCTCCTTGAGTCCCAACATCTTCGAATCCCTGCAACTCTAATTTTCCAAGTTCAAAGCCCTTGTTTTGCAACTAAAACAGTGTGGAATTAAAAAGAAGGAGGCGCAACTGGTTTTGGCCATACTCTCAAATCTTGGCCCTAAGTATTCAGTGTTTGTCTTAACCTTCCATGCCACAAAGTTGACAGCTCGATCCTGGAAAATGACTAGCCTTGCAGATTTCATGGAATCTCTCACACAAGAACAAGATAAATTGGTGATCATGGGCACCATCAAACCTTCCAAAGACCAAACTCTGGTTGCTGGAGATTTGAGGGTGGATTCAAAAGGCAAGAAGAAATCTAAGAAGCCACCTGAGAAAAAGAGAGACAAGAACGAGTCTCCATAGGAGCCCCAAGGTTCCAAGAAGAACTTCCAGAAGAAGAACAACAAAGGAGAAATGAGCAAGTGTGCATAGTGCAGTAAGGGAAATCATCCTGAAAGCTCCTGCATGAAGAAGAAAATTGACATGATGAACCAACTCCTAGAGAAGAATGGAATCTCCCTTCCTAATAGCTCAAACAAGAGGGAAGGAGGATCAAATTAAGAAGACAGAGAGAGAGTTCATGCATTGGTTGCTAGCACATCAAGCTCACCTTGTTTCATCATTGATTCTGGAGCTTCAAGACATATGGTTTCGACCAAGGAGGCATTCACCTCACTTGACATGTCGAAAGGTCCGCCAATAGTACTAGGAGATGACTCTCTCACTAAAAATTTAGGCAAAGGGAGGATTGATCTTGACCATGGTAAGTTTAGCAATGTATTGTATGTTCCAGGTCTTGCCTCTAACCTCTTATCAGTGTATCATATGACACACACAAGGTCTCCAAAGAAGGTCATATTATCCCCTGATGAAGTTAATATCACAGAGATCTCAAGTGGTAAATTCATTGCAAAAGGAGTTGCAAATCACACTTCGAAGCTATACATGTTCTCACACTTCCTACCTTACTCAAACCCCTCTGCTCTTCTGATTCATGCTAATGAGGCAAGCAAGCTTTGGCATGAAATATTTGGCCATCTTAACTATAATTATATTTCTGATCTTAGTGAAAACGAAATGGTCATAGGGTTACCAAAGATTAAGTTTTCCAAAGGAGTCTGTCAAGGTTGCATCTTAGGAAAACACCTTGAGCATAAATTTGAGAAAGCTAGTCATGAGAGAACCTCTGCACCTCTTGAGTTGATCCACAGTGATTTTTCTGGCCCATTTCCTCATATGTCAATGAGTCAGGCCAAATATGCATTGAAATTCATAGATGACTTTTCTAGGTACTGCTAGGTTTACTTCCTGAAACACAAGTCTGAATTTTTTGGCCTCTTCAAAGTCTCTAAGGCTTTGTTTGAATACCAGTCTAGGAGGAAACTCAAGGTCCTCATATCTGACAATGGTGGTGAGTATGTCAAGTTTGAGTTCATTCAATATTGTGCAGATGCAGGTATTCAGATGTAGCATTCTATCCCTTACACACCACAGCAAAATGGTGTTGCTAAGAGGAAGAACAAATCACTGAAAGAGATGGAAACATGCATGATGGAGGTAAGACTTTGCCACCAAATTTTTGGGCTAAAGCTATAAACTATGCAGCCTATATACATAATAGGGTGCCTCTTAAACAAATTTATGGTATGACTCCTTTCAAAGCATGGAGTGGGCACAAGCCAGATGTGACCCATTTCAGCATTTTTGGCTCAAGGGCTTGGGCTAGAATTCCAACAGAAAAAAGGAAGGCTTTGCAGCCCCAAAGCCAAGAGTGTCTATTTGTTGGGTAATATGAAGATTCAAAATGGTACAAGCTGATAAATTTGAGCAAAAACAAATCCTTCATTGAAAAGAGTGTTCAGTTCCAAGAAGAGCCTTTAGCAGCAGTGGAAGTTGGAGAATCCTCTTCACCACCAGAACCATTGAAAGTAAGTGAAGAGATAGTTGAGTTTGCTGATTCTGATATGTCTGATAATGATGATTTAATTTCATATCCTAACAGTCCTACAAGACCAAAATGGGCATCAAATACCATTCATGTAGCTGGAGAACTAGTTGGAAATCCTAGTGATCCTAGGAGGACTAGATCTCAGTTTGAGAGTGCTCTATGTAAGAAAGATCCTTTGTTTGCAGAGAAATGATATCTGATGGTTGAATCAGACCCATATACATATGAATATGCATCACATGATCCAAGATGGCAAACAGCCATGAAATAAGAGTTCAGCTCACTCCAGAAGAACAACACTTGGGAGCTGGTTGATCGTCCCCTAGGGAGGAAGCTAGTTCAATGTAAGTGGGTTTACAAAACCAAGTTTGCTGCTGATGGTTCACCTTTGAAACATAATGAAATATTGGTAGCCAAGTTCTACTCACAGGTACATGGCATAGACTACAATGAAACCTTTGCACCAGTGGCAAAGATGGACTCCATCAGGCTAGCCTTAGCCATCGCAGCTTTGAAGCAGTGGGAGGTACATCACATGGATGTGAAGTGTGCTTTCCTAAATGGAGATATTAATGAATAGATTTACATGCAGCGTCCTCAAGGATTTTATAATAATCCATCTCTTATGTGCATGATAAATAAATCATTGTATGGGCTTAAGCAAGCCCCCGGGGCTTGGTATGCCAAGATTGATGGCTTTCTGCTATCATTGAATTTTGTTCAATGCAAATCAGATCCTAATGTTTATTTGAAGCTGATTCATGGTTCTTTGATGATTATTTTCTTGTATGTAGATGACCTTCTAATTACAGGAAGCTCAAAGGATGAAATTGCCTCCTTGAAGGATGCAATGAACCATGCATTTTCAATGACAGATTTGGGGTTATTGAGCTAGTTCTTGGGTCTTGAGATTGCTCAAACCAAACATGGAATAAAATTACATCAGTCCAAGTATTCTTTGGATTTTATATACAAGTTCAACATGAAGGATTGCAAGCCAAGCAAGACTCCCTTCCTTTCAGGATTTAAGCTTGAAGAAGCAGATTCTTCACCTATGGTAAATAATACACTATATAGGCAACTGATTGGGTGTTTGTTGTACCTTACACATACTCGACCTGATATTTATTATGAAGTAAGTGTGACTTCAAGATACATGTATCAGCCTCATGATATCCATTGGAGAGCAGCCAAAAGGATCCTTAACTTTGTTCAGGGAACAAGGACTCATGGGATCTTCTACAAAGCTAAATCGGATCTTGATTTGATTGTGTTTACTGACAGTGATTGGGTAGGTGACAACACAGATCAAAAATCAACATTAGGATATTTTTTCATGCTTACTAAAGGACCAATCAACTGGTCAAGCAAGAAACAGAGTGCCATTGCACTCTCATCTACAGAAGTAGATTACAGAGGAGTTGTAAATGCAACAACTCAATGTTTATGGTTGTAGGGATTACTTGGTGAGTGTGGCTTCGAATCAGAATACTCAACTACTATCTATTGTGATAATCAAAGTACAATTCGAATATACAATGATCCATTTCAAAGACAGAGAAGCAAACACATTGAGATCCATATGCACTACATCAGACAGCTTGTGCATGATGGCACCATTCACCTACTCTTCTGTTCATCTTCAGAACAAGTAGCAGATATCTTCACCAAATTTTTTTGTGAGAAGACATTCAGCAATCTCAAATCACTGCTGGGGATTGCTGATCATGCTGTGAAGCATGATTGATGACAATATTTTCAAATTTTGTTTTACTGTCCATGTTTAAGGGAGGATTTTTCCCACTGGTTTTTTGCCTCTTTCCTTGGTTAAATGGACATGCAGTATCTAAAGGGTGACTAAGACTTGTTGCTAGGCCCTATAATTTTATGATATTTTACTCATAATTCAGGATTAAGGGGGGTTTTTAGAATAATCAACCCATAGTTATCTACCTTAGACATTAATTAATTCATTTTTGTCTTAATTGCCTGGTTTCCATATTCCACCTTATGCAAGTTGTCCTCCACATGTACAAAGTGGTCAAACTTGATAAAAATAAGTCATGGAGCACTTGGGAAACCACTTGGAATCAATTTTTCTTTATTCTTGTCCTTCCTAGCGCATGTCTGCTTTTTCTGCTTTATTGCCTGCTTTTGCTGAGTTTTAAGGCAATTGGGAAAGTTTGACTAGGTGAAGTTAAATTGTTTTTTGTCCTCATCATACTCCATTATTTTCTCCTAATAAAAGCATGTCTGAGTTTTCCTTCCATCACCTATTATTTTTCCTAATTTATTTTTCCAATTCGTGAGCTCCTAGACAGATTTGGAAACTACTTTATGCACCTATGGGGGATTTGCTTAGATTTAGTAAGCCTGCTTTTGACCAAATTCGAATAGCATCCTAATGCATTTGAATCTCTCATGTAATTATTTATTGTGGTAGCCTATGACTTCACAGGGTTGGCTATTGTCCACTTATTCAATGCAGATTAGTGTTCTACTCCATATTCATTCTCCTTTGTGTGTAATTTGCATGTGTAATTGGCCATTTTTGTGAGTGTAATTGTTCTAACACCTGGGTTCAATTTCCACAAATTAATCTCAAAACTTGGTTCAGAGAATCTTATGATGAATATCAGAGATTCTTACCTGAATATTTTGAGATGTTCTGCACATAAATGCCCACCACTACAACTTTAATTCCTAAACCATTTTTTACAGAGAAGATCCAAGATATTCTATATGAGAGTAGTATTCCTCAGGGTTTGAGCATCTTGAGCTAGCGCTTATCTCTGTATCTGATCAACATCTTTTCAAGAAGAAATTATACCAATTTTTCATGAACTCAGAGTAAATAACCTTAAGCAGCAGTCATGAGCAAAGCGAATTTGTTTCAAATTTGTTTTTATATGGTCTCAATAACCACGGCCTATTCTTCCAAGTAAATTTATTTACTTCATTCACCTTTGAATGCTGAAGGAGGAAATGTCATTTTTGCTTAAGGAACAAGCTAAGAGGGTGTTTAACTTGGGAGAAATTTTATGACTAGTTCATCATTGACATATGCATTTGTGAATGTGCAGTGTATTGATTCTAATTTCTATTGAATATTTGTAAATTTTCTAGTTTTTAAACAAAATTTGGTTCTCTCTCTCTCTCTCTATAAAATGTTCCCTGTTTCCTCGTGTTAGGTGACTTAGGAACTGGCATTATAACTTATTATCTCAATCATGACAACATTTGATGCACTAATGAGCATCAGATGTGACCAATTCAATTCAACTTGGAAATTTCATAATGGGAAATTCTAAGCCACAATTGTTTTTGTTGAAACTGATTCAATCAAACTTGAAAAGGTTAGAATGCATGTGAAGAAAAAGCCGACGAATGTTGTGACTCTAGGATACCTTGAACCTTATGAAGTTCTGATATGGCATATTTGAAGTTGCGACCTCTCAGTGAAATTTTTTTCCAGGTTTTCCATTTATTATTATTATTATTATTGCTGGAAATTAATTTTTGTAACCAAGGTTGGACATTTTAACATCATGAAATTGGACCTGCAGCTTCTCCCCAGAGAGCGTAGAAGGCATGATTATCTAAATGTTGTAAAGGAACGATTTAAGCATCTTCCAGAAATTAAACACATTGAGAGGTATGTTGCTAGATACAATAGATCTTATGTCACAGCTTGTTCTAAAAGGGTTAGTACTAACAAGTATTTGACTTGATAGACATCGACACCTACCAAAGCCTATATACATAGAATCCCTTCTACGACATACTATAAATACGGCAGTAAAGAGGAAAGATTTTCGTAAGAGAGCCCACAATGCTCCTAGATCTGTGGTCACTACTCCTCTTTGGAAATGACGAATTGTGAAGAACTGGAGTGTACATCCAATTCTAGAACACCATTTCAATGCAAGTTATACCATCTATTCAACATTATCTTCCCCTTTTCTTCTTTGAAGTATTTCTTCTACATGTTTTTGTTATATATGTTGGATTTTAAAATAGTTATGTTAGTATCATTTGATTTTAAGAAATCTTACTTAGAGTGGCACTCAAATAACAAAAGCATGCCAATATTTTTTGTGATTATTCTTATATATTTTTTGTATATGCTGGATTTTGGTTGAAATATAATATTGTTGCGGACAACTTGGAAGTTTAGAAACTTGATCATTGCATGGAGAGTAGCTATAACATTGCAATTAAATTTTTTACTCAAGGGGGAGATTGGATTGTTGAACACACTAATGCTTGGATTGGTTATCATTGAAAATATTTGTTTGTATAGAATGTGATGAATTAACATACAAAATAATTATTATTAAGTTACTATAGATACATAATGGATTACCTTGTAATATTCCTTCAAGTATTTCAAATTCATTTATTAAGCGCACAAGTGACTTGAAGGACCAGTACAGGGTAAGCTATTATGGATCTATAGTAACTTGATAATCATTACTTTGTATGCTTGAATGATGAAAAATTTGTTTGAATATCATCATTATCAAGAAATAACAACTTCTTAAAGGGTGCTAGCTCAATGGTAGAGCACCTGCCTAATTATAGGCAGGAGGTTGGTGGTTCGATTCCTCCATACCCTATCATAAATTTGTGACTACGAAAATGACTAAATTCACATATATATGACTATTAGTAGCTAATTTCTCGTATCTTATAACGCGACTAACATTTAGTCGTATTTAGCTTACTCATTAATATGTTATCATCTGGTAGTTTATTTAGTCGTATATTTGGTCATTAATTGTTGCAATCATTTACTAAATCAGTGACTAAATCCGTGACTAAATCAATGACTAAATCATTGACTATCAATGACTAAATCATTGGATATCAATGACTAATAAGTCAAGCTATTAATGACTAAGTGAAATATGACTAGCTATAAGATAGTGGAAATTAGCTACTATTAGTCGCCGACTAAAAAATAGTTCTTTATAGCCTAATTTTAGTGATTTTTTTAGTCATTAATTTTTCATTTTGTACTAGTGCATCATGCATACCGTGATTGATGAAGGCGTTACCACTTCCGTGATGTATTTGGATTGTTGGAAGGGCTTAAGTTCTCCCATGTTGTATAAATCTGTGAACATGTTGACTGCTTTTCATGGAAGATTGTTTTGGTCACACGGTATACTTCCTCCCCTAGAGGTCCAATTGGGGGGGAAGACTGTTGCGGTCAAGATTGTGGTGGTTGATGCGCCCCTTGACTACAATATTTTGTTGGGTAGGAACTTGATGTATAGTATGCAAGTTGTAGCCTCTTCCATATTTCGAGTGGTTTGTTTTTCATTGAATGGTAAGATCATTACTATTGATCAAAAATATTTCCAGAATCTGAGTGTTATAGCATCATCGGGAGCTTCTATCCCGATTATCGATCATTCTCAGTCGGCAACTGAGAATGTGGGTGTGGGTATGTATCCTTCTCTCATGGGAAAATTTATTTGTCCTACACATGTTATTATGATTAGGTCTAGTCTTGGTAGGGCTTCAACCTCATTGAATTCGGTCTCCTTTCGCACCTCTCATATGGAGGATCCTTGGATTCTTCCTTCACTAAGTTATTTGAATGATAATTCTATACTTGTTGAGACAGATGTGTTGTTTCCTGCAACATTGGTGGTGTATCAAGCAAATATTTATCATTTTGTAGAGCCTAGTCCTTCCTCTTTGCGGACGGATGAGGAGGATCCTTATGTTCTTCCTGCTTGGGCAGTAGATTCATCTCACTCACAAGACTACCTTGATGATGTTTTTCCATCTTATGAAGCTATTCTTAAGGCTATGTCTTGGATAGAAAAATCTTGGGGAGAGCTACACCATCAATCATATTTCCTCCCTAAGCTTGATCTTTTAGAGTGTGATGACTTTAGGGAAATTCTAAGGGAAAAATTTTGTAGCCCTGTGGTCCCATTAAGATGTCATAGTCAGATTGCTAAAGGGAACATGGCTACCCTGTCACCAACAATGCCTTTCAACATTTCTCGTGATCCTGGTAAGATTGAGAACGTTTACATTGGGGCATATTGTTCCCCCGATGAGATTAAGGAGTACATCGATATTTTCAAGGAATTTCGTGGTGTTTTTTCTTGGTCATACGAGGATACTCCAGGAATATACCCTTGCATTTCCGAACAAGAAATCAAAACCTATCTGGATGAAAAATCGGTTCGACAATGTTTGCGTGTCTTGAATCCTAGGAAAGTGCTCGTTGTTAAAGCAGAGATAGAGAAACTGCTCAAAGCTGGTTTATCTATCTTGTTCCCTTGACGGAGTGGGTTCAAATCCTATTCCAGTGGATAAGAAGTAGGGAGTGATATGTATATCCACTGATTTCCATGATTTAAATCGAGCATGTCATAAAAATAATTTCCCTACACCATTTATTGAGCAAATTTTGGATGAGTATACTGGAAGTCAGGTTTTTTCTTTTATGGATGGCTTTTCTGGATATAATCAAATACATATTAAACTTGAGGAACAACATAAGACTGCATTTGGTTTTTCTTGTGGAACCTTTACATATCGAAAGATTCCCTTTGGCCTTAAAAATTTCGGGGCTACATTTCAACGAGCCATGACCTTTTCTTTTCATGGTCTTAAAAATATTATTGAAGTGTATTTGGATGATCTAGCTGCTCACTCTCATTTGAGAGTGCATCATCCTTATCATTTGAGGTTGTTTTTAGAAAGATTCCATCATTACCAAATTCGATTAAATCCTAACAAGTGGATATTTTGTATGAAGGTTGGTCATTTACTAGGATTCATCATGTCCAATGAGGGTATTAGAGTCGATCCCTTGAAGGTTGAGGAAATACTTCAATTGTCTCCCCCACGTAACATTCGACATATTCAATGTTTACAAGGTATGGAGAAATTCTTGCGAAGGTTCATTGTCAATTTTTCCAATTTGACTAAAGGCTTCATGCATTTCTTGAAGAAAGACACCCCTTTTTATTAGGATGAGCGAGCCCAGGAGTCTTTTGATTCTCTTAATAAATCCTTGGCATCGGCCCCTGTGCTTAGTCCACCAGACTATTGCTGTGACTTTTTTATTTATGTGGCCGCATCTCAAGAGACGGTTGGTATGGTATTTGTTCAAGAGAATGAGGAGATCCATGAGCATGTTGAGTACTATCTTAGTTGAAACCTTATTGATGTGGAAATTTGTTATACCCATGTTGAGAAGCTCCTCTTACCCACTGTCCACGTGATTCATCATTTGAGGCATTACATCCTCCTTCACCAAACTTTGGTTGTAGCTCACATCAATCCATTTCGATTCATCCTCACCAGAAGGATGATTGGAAGAAATTATAATAAATGGATTTTCATATTGCAAGAGTTTTATCTCGACTTTGTTTCAGCAAAGTTGAAGAAATCATTAGTTTTTGCTGATCTTATATCGTATTTTCCCAATTTGGATGAAAAAGAGGTTCATGGGGATTCTCTTGTTGATGAGCATATCTTTCTCATCTCAACCGTGGACCCTTAGTACGGGGATATTATTGTTTATTTGCAAACATTGAAGGTTCCTACTCACCTCTCGTGAGATGAACGTCGATGACTACGTCACGTAGCGAATAAATAACTCATAGTGTATGATACTTTATATCACCATGGGGTTGATTCCATTTTATGTCATTGCTTAACTCACAAGGAATTTCAGGTCGTTCTTAATGATTTTCATGGAGGTGCATGTGGTGGTCATTTATCTGGGCTTTCTACAGCTCAAAAAATTTTGAGAGCGGGTTATTTTTGGCCATCCATCTTTAAATATTGGGTTAATGCGGTCAAGAGGTGCCACCCTTGCTAGGTGTTTACACATAATATGCGCTCTTATCCTTCCCCTTTGCATCCTATTATCATCGTTGGTCCCTTCACCAAATCAGGGGTTGACTTTATGGATTGTAACCTAGCTTCGACTGGGGGGCACCATCATATTATTGTGGCTGTGGATTATTTCATGAAATGGGAAGAGGCTATGCACACTATCAAATTTGATGGTGAAACATCCACACATTTCATATTTTGTTGGGGCTCTAACCTTCAAGGTCCTAAGTTTTGGTAACTCCACGGTTTTTGTGGAAGCTTGTAAGCGGAGTTGCGATGCAAAATAGTCTTAGGGGTGTCGTGGTTGGGTCGAAGCCCCTCTTTTTGTAAATGACCCATGGTTTAAACCCAGGATTATGGTTTTTGGGTGCCCATGGTTTAATTCCATGGTTTTGTAATAGTGCACTTGTATAAATAGGCACTTATGTAAAGGAGTGAGGTTAGGCCTTTGACGATTATCTTACGATGCTAATGTGATGGGAAGCTAAGAGCTATTCTTAAGGATTTAAGGTTAAGTCCCAACTGTGTGCGTGGATGACCTCTACAGCTGTGTGCGCAGATCAGAACTGTGGTATTTGTAAAGAGTTGAATATAAACACAGTTCTATGGACGTAGCCCCTACACTGGGGGTGAACCACGTATATCGTGTGTTGTGGTGGTTCTGTTGTTTGTGCTGTTATGTTTTATGCTTTGATAAGTAGATAAGTAATAAGATAAGATAAATGTTAAATAATAAATTTGTTGTGAACTCCCAGTTAAGGTTTAAGCAAGTAACTGTATGTTTATCTAACTGCAAAGCTAGTTAAGTAACTGTTGAAGATCTATACTGCATATTTATTCTTTGTTAAGGGTAAAGGTACAGTAATATCCCTCTTCTGCCTGGAGAAACCTGATTCTGTGGCACCCCATAGCTGTTTAGGGTGAGACTGCAACCTGTTCACAGGTTGTTGCCAAAAGGGCCAACACTGTGGGTCGTTTCTTGGTGCGAAGAAAAAGGTATAAAACCCGGGTCTTCCCATAGCCCAACAAATTGGTTCCGTTGCCGGTTGAACAGTATCTGCTCAAGAGGGATTTACGTCGTACCTAGAGGGTTATGTTTTGGAGGACCTTAGTGAAAGAAATCAGTGACTGGATTGAAGAGACCTATCTAAAATTTTTGGAACAAGAAAATAAGGATCCTTGTCATAGCTCAGACGAATTCTTGCAAAGGTACATTTTTGCTGATATTTACAAAATTTTCTTTGGTAGTATCCACATAGAATTGCACCAGTGGTTATCTAGGTTAACAGCGAGAAGGACGAACTTCCAAGAAGATCGGTTTCCTGACTGGACCCCAGCAAGAGTTAATATATTGAAAAGGGTGAACAACGCGATATCGTGAGCTGTTGATTTCTGGACAATGTGAACCCTTGAAGCATTTGTGACAGAGTTTGCCATCAACACGAGTACTTCCTTCAGCGAAGTTGAATGACAGTTTTTCAAAGGACCAAGGGGTAAGTACTTGAATTCATTCAATTTGAGAATTAAAATGCTTTTGGATGAAAAAGGCATATTGCTTATTGAATCAGATTGCTAGAATTTTTGTTACTAACCTATGTTTGGAAGTGAAAGTGACTTCGACGAGCAAAGTGGTTTTCTTCGAAGTGGCAAAAGATACAAGAGAAATTTTGGATCCTATACCCTAGGCCAGAATACTGAGTATACCCCGCTAAGTCTAGAAGACTCTAACTCTGAGGAAACCCTCCTGTAACTCCGTAGAGAAGACCTGTTACCCCTGAGAACCCGTTGCAGTTTGAAAGTAACCCTAACCCTAGTAGTCCTGTTGCAGGTTTGTCTACTTCAATAGGTTCCCCTCCCCTTGTTGTCAACCCCCCTCCTCCCCCCCCTAGATTCAATATGGCCCATGCAAATGATGACATCAAACTACCAGTCTTTAGAGGAACTGGATCAAAGGATCCAGAACAGTTTTGGTTCTTATGTGAAGCTGTGTGGACTGCTAAGAGTATTACGGATGAAAATACAAGAAGAGCGCAGCTAATCACCTCTTTTAGAGACTGGGCTTTGACCTGGTTTATGAAGTTTTCTAGTACTCCGAACTATATCTTGGCCGATATTAAAAAATCCATGATAAAGGAATTCAAGAAACCTAAATCAGAGTCACAATGTATAACTGAACTGAAGGAAATTCAGCAAAAGAGAGGTGAATCAGTGTGGGACTTTGATCAGAGGTTCAAGGTCTTGTTGGATCAAGTCAGTTTTACTATTGGACTAGAACAGCATAAAGAGTGGTTCATTGCAGCATTATTACCTCATATCAGGACTCCGCGTGTGCAACAGAAGGTTGCTGATTAGCAAGAGGCATTGGAAATTGCCATGAAGCTTGAAACAGCTCCTGTCGGAGACAATTCTGGCATACCCCAGATATAGGCGCAGTTGGCAGAAATGGATTTGGAGCTTCGTGACATGAAGAAAGGGAAAGATATTCGCAAAGAGGTTTGGTGTACATGATGCAAGATAGAAGGTCATGACAAAGAATAGTGCCCTGCACTAAGAAATTACCTGAATAGTGGTGCACCAAACCCATTTAACCCTACTGTTCTATATTGTGAGATCTCTAGAACAACTGGCCAGCATCGACCTGAAGATTGCTATATGCTACAAAGATATGTTCAAGTACCTTATCCTTACTGTAATTTTTGTAAGTTAGTAGGGCTTAAGAAAGATGAATGTCGCAGCTTTGACCTTATGAGAGAGCGAACCTATGATGCTTACAGGGTACAAAACGATGCATAAGGAAATAATGGATATGGCTACCATGGTGGTAACCCAGGTCAAGGTAATTTCAGAAGTCGTGGTGGTATGCCTGGATGAGGCCAAGTTATTTGCTACAAATTTAATCAGGTAGGCCATCTAGCTAGAGACTGTTAGAACCCAACTACGACATGTCGATATTGTAGAGCAGTCGATCATGTTATTGAGCAATGCCCACAGTTGATAGCCAATATACAAGAGAGGAATAGTGCTCCTACTCAAAATATTCAGATGATTGCTGTAGAGAAAATATCTTTCCCAGCTATTAATTTTGTTACAAGGAGTGGAGCTACGATGCAAGTGCAGAATACAGAGAAACATCCTGTCGAGGCTTGGGTCCGCAAGACCCCAGAGAAGATTCCATCCTTCGACATTGGAAGAGAGAAAGAAACATTTCTGGAAGCCAAAAGAGACTTTGTTGATTCAGACACCTCAGTAGCAACTACGCAACAACACCAACAGCAGTCGCAGTTACAAGAAGCTTCGCCAGATCAAGTAAGTGCATTAACACCCTTTTTACAGAGTTGTATGAAGCTATTAAGAAATCAGACTGCTTTAAATGAGTTACAGAAAGTTCTTCAGTATTGCGAATCCCAGCGAAGCTTTGATAAAGGAAAAAATGATAATAGAGTTAGAAGGACTGGAAGAGAAATGAGGTTGCATGCTCAGATAGGAGAGTATGATATGAATGATATCATTTTAGACTTGGGATCAGAAGTAAATGTCTTAACTAAGTAGAAATGGGAACAAATGAGAAAAACTAAGCTTGAGTGGTCCCCTATACAGTTGAGATTAGCTAATCAGCAAAGGATTGTGCCCTTGGGAAGACTCCCTAGTGTACCAGTAGATATTGATGGAGTCAGTACCCTAGAAGATTTTGAAGTCATTGAGATAATCGATGATAGCAACCCCTATCCAGCCTTGGTAGGAATTGAGTGGGCAATAAAAAATGATGCGGTAATCAGCCTTAAGAAGAGACAGATGACTTTCGAAGGAAAAGACCTGAGATTCATAGTACCATTGGACCCTTATCAAGGAGAAAGGTATACAGATCCAGTTAAAGATGAAGAATAGGATGTCTTAGATCATATTTATAACATCACAGCTAAAGAAGAAGACTATGTTAACCCCACTACTGAAGGTATAATGGATTGGTAGTGTGACAGTTCTTGCATGACTGATTCAGATGACAGCCTAGAGAACTAGAAAAATAGACTGTATTAGCTACATGGACATCGATGTGCAAGAATTACCAAGTCTCTCAGATTGCTTAGCTCACAGACAAGAGCCTTACCTATTTTTGATGGCTTGACAGACCCAGAAGAATTTATTGTACAATTCTCAGAGCAAGTACCAGATTCATAGAAAATGAAGACTCTAGATTCAACATTCAGAGCCACAGCAGCCAAATGGTGGAATGGTCACAAACAATACATTCACAGTTGGGAAGCTTGTCAGAAGTTTCTTCACCTGAGATTCATGGATCAACCTTAGGAGGTGCGAAGCAGGTTTAATGGTCAAACTAGCTCTCAGGATCATTTGGAGTAGTGTTATCAAGCATGGAAGCATGTACATCATGAAGAATGGGTACATAGGTTTGTACACACTCTCGAACTGGTAGCAAAGAAATGTTATGCAGAGGTGGAGCTTCGCCATGGTACTGTAAGTTGGGATAGTCTTGTTGATAGTTTTGTGCTTACATTTTCTATTAATGAGGTTTTCCCTACTTTGGATGCAGCTATTAGGTTGATCCATACTAATGTGTTTGATAATAAAGAAATAGCTGAGTACCAACCTGATTGGAAAGAACAAGAAGCCAATGTAGTAGAATGCTATAACCTTGCAATTGACAAGGATGATGACCCACGCAACATCAATATTCCTGAGTCAGAAGGACACTGCGAAGTAAATGGACCAGCAGTCAAAGCACCAGAAGTGACTCAGCCCTTGAAGACAAGGCAAGTAAACATTGGGTCAGAATAAATGCCTAAATATGCCACTATTGGGGATTATTGGGATGAAGAAATGGTAAGCAAAGTGACCCAACTTCTCCATGAGTATCACAACCTATTTATGATGAAGTTCTCATAAATGAAAGGTATCCTTGGTGATATAGGAGTGATAAAAATCCCTTTGAAACCTGACGCGAATCTTGTGAAGTAACGCCATTATAGGCTGAACCCTAAGTATAAAGAAAAATTCAGGGTGGAGCTAGATAAGATGCTCGCAGCAGGAATCATTGACGCTGTCGAAGAAATTCTGTCACGGTGTAAGGATGTGTCAAAGGTATATACTGTGTCAAAGACCCTTATTGGGGCACAGCTAGAGTTATGGATTGTGTCGAAGAAGAAAGGTGCGTTGGAGCTTAAAATGCAACCGTTGGGAAAAAGCAGGTTTGGCGGCGCCGATACGTTAACAACATTAACTACCTGTAATGATGGGATTTTGGGGAATCTAGCACCGTTTAGACAATACCTCTGTCAAATTTGGTGTCTTCAATGCAAATTTATGGTAATAATGGTCGTTGGATTCGATAAGAAGTCACTCAGACCTACGAATGTCGCATTGTACATTTTCTTGAGCTCTACAGTTCATTCCATGTCAGCTGATCGCGAAGTCCAGTAATTGTTGAGAGAGTTCGAAAAGAGGAGTCTGCAAAACCTTATGAGCACCCCACCTACCCCTACACCCCGCCAAGAGACTCCCCCAGTGCCGAATCAACCAATGTAGACACAATCAACCAGGAAGAAGTTTAAGCCAGAAATTCGCTCTAAGCAAAACGAAGACAGGCACCAACCAGCAGGACAGACACTGGAGGAGCCTGAGATGAATCCTTCTAGTTCAGTAGAGATCCCACCTGATGGATCGTAGCATCCACCATATCTTCCTCTTGTTCAACCAGGAGTTTAGCCACCTCGTCGGATATCCAAATTCACACTCTGCACCCCTTCGCTGCCCCAGGGTGTGCATTTGGTCGGGACAATGACGAGAAAAATAGACCGGCTTAAGTATGCAGATCATGATACGAATGATCGTGGGAAGTTTCCACAGTTTTCACCTGGAACATACTTGCACTTTGTTCACTACCCGGAGACTGGAGCGACACTGCAAGAAGTGAAACAGTGGGCTGATGGCTTAGAGAAGGCAGGCTTGCTGAAAATGCTGAATGTCCCCCACTTTGGTCGCAACATGTCGGTTACCGTCGTGGTCAATAAATTATTGGTGTTGGTGCATTATGGGCACCCATGGATTGGCGATGAGAGAATCCCTATTAATGGAGAGCTGGTTAATAGGATCATAGGCTTGCCGAAGGAAGGGCCTAATCCTGGGATCGAATTCGTTGGGAAGCACGAAGACACGAAGCTGGTGTAGCATATGAAGGAACGCTTCAGGTTAACAAAAGGGAAGAGAGGGTATCAAACCTCGACCATTCAGCATCAAAACATTCGCTTCGCCGCAGAACTGCTAGCATGCAAGCTAATGTGGAAGTGTAGACCGAATGAAGTATCTGCACCGATTGTCAGTATTGCTGTGAACTGTGCCGAAGGATACAATTACAAATGGGCAGAGTACATTTCCAAGGAATTTCTTGAAGATGTCCGATATGCGAAATAGAAAGGTAGACCCTTTCACTATTCATGGTTGTTAGTGCTTATTGCACTAGTAGGATGGAAAGAACCTATTGAGGCACAATTTGTTGATGTGCCTCCGCATATGCCTGGTGCAGCAAGGTACACATCTCTGTGGGTGTCACGGGATAAAATATTTCAGCAAATTATGAACTACGTGTTCACCTTTTACTCGATGAGTATCTCATATGAGATTCTGAAGACACTGCAGCTCAGTAATGAGCTCTTTTCTCAGTATGTGGGAATAGCCAACTTCAGGGCTGACATGCATCATGTATTTATTCAAGCCCACGCAGATAACAAGTACAAATGGTCGAAGTTTCCATATGTGGTGAACGATGAAGACATCCTCGCAATAGTCAAATAGTGGCTGGCTGAATGGATGAAAGACGCAGGGACATAGCCCAGTATACCAATACCTCCAGTGACAGATGTGGATGCAGGTCCTAGCCAGATGCAGCAGAATGACCCACTCGAAGAAAGTGAAGAACAAAGTGAGTCACAGGAGAATGAAGGTGACCAGGGTGGTGAGGATAGAACAGATGAAGAAGGAGAAGAGTCGGTCAAAACAATCTTCGACCCTAATCTCCCAGACAAGCGCAAGTCGCTAGAGGCAGAGGAAGTGACTAAACCTCAATCCAGAAAGAAAATGAAGGCATCAAAAGGGAAGAATATTGTTGAAGAGCCCACCTTGACAAGTGAGGAGCTTGATCAGGCTCTAACAAAGTCCACAGAATTCCTAACCAAAAAATGGTCCGAGTTCACAGCTACGCACCTGGATGCGCTCACTGGCATAGTGCAGAAAATTACAGAATTAAAGGACTTAGCAGAATGATCAACGACTGGAGATACAGCAAGCTGTACCCCAGTAAGCACGCAGTAAGACACAAGGCAATGGCCAGCGAGAGATAACAAAGGGTAAGTACCAAGTGCACCCCTCATCATAACTGACGTAGCATCTCACTCACAGATGAGCATGACAGTTGGGACAGATTACACCAAGTTGTCCATGATGGAGCTGCATCTGTGTCAATTAGCAATCATGAAGGAGATCCAAGTACGCAACAGCTACTAACACAGGTAGCTAGAAAATGCCACAAAGTAGAGTGAACACCTCGCAGCACAGCTGGAAGAAGCCGAACAGAAAAAGAGGGAAGCAAAAAACAAGCAGACTGCACTGGTGCAAGCATTGGATGAGGCATGTCGAAGTCTCCCTGACTTCGACAGACAGGCTGAAGAAGAACCAGAGCAAACAATAGTCAAGCTAAAGGACTATGTGCACCAGTCTCACAGCCAGATGGCAAAGATGGAATCAAAACATGTGGCTCAGATTGCAGAGCTTCAACTTCGCATCACTCCTGAGAGTCCACCAGAAGTCAAGGAGCAATGTCGCAGAGACATTCAGGCCTCGGCCACAAAAATCTCAGATCTTGTGAGCAGTGCAGCAAAGCTGCTAGATGAAAGTGTAGATGCTTGGGAAAACTTGCAGGAGAACCCTGAGGTAGAAAAGCTACAAGAAACCATCAAGCAGCGACAGACAGAGCTGGATGCAGTGAAAGCAGAAATCAAGACATTGCCTCCTGTGTAGAAGATGCTTAAGGTAAAGCAGAGTAATGAGCTCCAGCAAGAAATTGAGGCGTGCAAGAGGAAAGAAACATTGTTGGTAAACTATGTGCAGCCTCTTATTAACGAGGCCTTGGAGTTGAGCTCTGCTGCGGACAACCAGCTCAAGATCCTGAAGGAGTATGATGCATTCACACAGGAAAGAGCTAGTGAAGCATCTACAGCAGCAGTACAGGAGATAGTGGAAAAGGAACAAGCAGCTGAAGACATCCTACGAAGCCTCAATAATAAATTCACTATCCTCACAAGCAAGATTCTACCACCTAAAAAGTAGTAAAGTGTCTCGGGATGGGCCACTAGTGAGTCTTAGGGGCCTATTGGGGCTCTGACCTTCAAGGTCCTAATTTTTGGTAACTCTGCGGTTTTTGTGGAAGCTTGTAAGCGGAGTTGTGACGCAAAATAGTCTTAGGGGTGTTGGGGTTGGGTCAAAGCCCCTCTTTTTGTAAATGACCCATGGTTTAAACCCGGGTTTATGGTTTTTGGGTGCCCATGGTTTAATTCCATGGTTTTGTAATAGTGCACTTGTATAAATAAGAACTTATGTAAAGGAGTGAGGTTAGGCCTTTGAAAATTATCTTATGATGCTAATGTGATGCAAAGCTAAGATCTATTCTTAAGGGTTTAAGGTTAAGTCCCAGCTGTGTGCCTGGACGACCTCTGCAGTTGTGTGCACAGAGGGTTTTTGTAAGAAGGTTAAGTCCCAGCTATGTGCGTGGATGACCTCTGCAGCTGTGTGCACAGAGGGTTTTTGTAAGAAATGTTCTGGAGCTGAGTGCGTAGATCTGCAGCTAAGTGCGCAATTTGTGGATGACCAAGAAGATCTGCAGCTGAGTGTGCAGATCAGAACTGTGGTTTTTGTAAAGAGTTGAATATAAATACAGTTCTGTGGACGTAGCCCCTACACTGGGGGTGAACCACGTATATTGTGTGTTTTGGTGGTTCTGTTGTTTGTGTTGTTATGTTTTATGCTTTGATAATTAGATAAGTAATAAGATAAGATAACTGTTAAATAATAACTTCGTTGTGAATTCCCATTTAAGTGTTAAGCAAGTAACTGTATGTTTATCTAATTGCAATGCTAGTTAAGTAACTGTTGAAGATTTATACTGCATATTTATCCTTTGTTAAGGCTAAAGGTACAGTAATATCCCTCTTTTGCTTGCAGAAACCTGATTCTGCGGCACCCCATAGCTGTTTCGAGTGAGACTGCAACCTATTCGTGGGTTGTTGCCGAAAGCGCCAACATTGTGGGTCTTTTGTTGGTGCAAAGAAAAAGGTATAAAACCCAGGTCTGCCCATAGCCCAACATATTTAACCAGATTATCACCTAGTTTTCCATTCTGAGGGAGCTTGTCACTGACCATGGCAGGCACTTTCAAAATCAAATGATGGAGAGTTGTCTTCGAAGTTAGGTTATGAGCAAGAGAATTCGTCTTCTTATTATCCTCAAGAGAATGGTCAGGTTGAAGCAGTGAACAAGTCACTTAAGTCCATTCTCAAATGAACCATCGCACAAAGAAAGAATAATTGGAATATCATGTTGTATTATGCTTTGTGGGCCTATAGAACCGCAGTTAAGACTACCACCAGTTTTTCTCCCTATCATCTTGTGCATGGGGTGGAGTCAGTATTACCAGTTGAATACAAAATCACTTCATTGAAGCTAGCTGTGGAGCTTTTACCATAGACTTCTACATTGGAAGAACATTTGTTCCACCTGGAGCAGCTTGATGAGTAGCATCGAGATGCTTTATTGGCTCTTATGGTTAACAAGCGTCGTTAAGGTCTAGTATGATAAGTCTGTCCGTCCTAGGAGGTTTAGTGAAGGTGACTTGGTCCTTTTGTGGGATCAAGCTAAGGAACCCTTGGGGGCAGGAAATTTCAACCCTATGTGGCATGTTCCTTATCTGGTTAAGCATTTCTTAAATAAAGGCACCTATGAGTTGGTGGATTATGAAGGGACAGCCTTAGCGGAGACTCGAAATAGGCTCTATCTTAAAAAGTACTATGCATGATTTTTTAACCAGGGATGACTTTTGTATATTATTGTACATTTTTGCATTGCATAGTTAGGTCTTCTTATGGTGATTGGATTTGTTGATTAGATTTCATTTGTTATGGAATATGTCGATGGATTCTTCCATTTACATAGGATTTGTTGATGGTGCTAGCTGCCACACTCAAAACTCAGTTTCGGCTGCTTGGGTGATCTATACTCCTACAGGTCAAGTGTTGTCTTCAAGAGGCGTATGTTTACGGCCTTCGGCAAACAATGTTGCTGAATATAGTGTCATGATTGAGTTATTGGGGGATGCCATTTCACATGTTATTCTTCCTCTTGAGGTACGTCTTGATTCATATTTAGTGGTCTCACAACTTAATGGATTGTATCATGTTAGGGATACAACATTGTTACGAAGATTCTTGCATGTAAGATTGCTAGAATGGAAATTTGAGAGCATAACATACAATCACATTTCAATAAATTTTAATCAAGTTGGTGATTCATATGCTAACCATGTACTAGATTGGAATTTGTTTCACATACCATAAGCATTTCACAAACACATTTTACACATGTAAATAGAATAAATAATCAATCATCATAAATATTTTTCATTTAGTCCAAAAAATGTGACATCATAATACATAAGTGTCATATACAACATCGGGGCTTTCGAGCCACCAAAATATACTACACGGTCATACAAAAATGTACACCTAGGTCTCTAAACCAGAGGTGGAGGGGAGTGTTGATCATGGTAGCACACCATGCCTCTAGCTAGCTGATGGAATAATCGAACCCATGCCCATAGTACACCAACCACCTAGCGTTGCATAGCCTCATGCAAGTCCTCAACTTAATCCATGGGAACCTTGTGTGTCAAGCAAACGAAGTTTGTGTCAATGCTTTGGAGCATCCGCTCCGCATCCACACCCATAATCTCATTTCCTATTCCCCTTCATTGATGATGAGGAAAGCCTTCTGGCCGTCATGGTTCCAAATCTGCATGTACATGACAGTGTTTAATTCTGTGTCATCACACCAATAACATGTTTTTGATTCCATATATATCAAAAAAACATGAAAACAAATAATAACTCTAAAAACAAAAGTGAGTTGGGATTCATTACCGATGTCTCCATATGCTGATCCATGTGGTATGGGAATATCCAGATCTCCCTGGAAGTCTATCCCTGCATAGGGGTAGTCATCTATGGTGATGATCTATATCCACCACCAGATGAAGAAGTCTAATCGATAGGGGTTAGCCACCCTTCCCCCTCCGAGTATCCGCATGACATGGGCCCAACATAGCTGAGACATATCCCTGACTCCGTGTGGAGCAATGTCAACTCAAGGGATTAGCCCTGGTACCCTCTTAAAAAATAATGCATTTAGTATGCTGTCAAACCCAAAGTTTTGTACCCTACCCATCTTGCAGTCACTGATTTGTTGCTTCATGTTGCTTAGCAACGAGGTAATCCAATCATATATCATAGGTCATGTGCACTCTACTGCATAGAACATCATTGGCCTTGAGGCCTGATGGAGTGATGTTAACCCCGCGATCCTGCCCATTTCCAACAGTATGGATTTCTGCCCCAGGTTCTAAATGGCATTTGTTGGGATTTGACTCCCAACCTTCTCTGTATCGGGAAGGAAATACACATCTATGTACTCATCTATAGTTAGCCCACCTCTTGGCCCACAGGATTGGAGGTTCACCACCTCCCCTCGTCGAGACAAATCTATGATAAAATATATGTCCACACCCTCGATGCTGAGTGACATCCCATCCAACTGAAAAGATTCAAAATCTAGATCTCAGTAGTCTACTAGCAGCTGGAGTAGCCTTGGTTTATACCTCAATATTCCAAGGTGCAAAAATTTGTATAAACCACAATCCCTTAGCATGTGTTGAGCAATTAGATATCCTTGCACTGCCTCTTCACAATCACCATGTTCCCTCTCTCTCCATTCTAGCACCATCTTGCACAAAAAAAAATTAGTTTCATTAGTATTTTCCTTTGAAAAACATATTTGCAGCCCTGTACATGACTGTTCTTGAAACATTTGTGTATGTATGTAGGTATCATGGTATTTTTTGCATATACCCAGCCCTATAAGCGAAAAAAGACCTGATTTCACCGTGGGCCGAAATGCATATTTTGGGGTGGCCTAAATAAAAAAATTGACCATGAAAATTTAAAATTTTTGCACGAAAGTGAACGAGGGGGGCATGGGTAATTACCTGGACCAAACGCGGAGTGATTTTTTTGGACGATGCTCCCAAAATCGGCACTTGAAGTTGTGAATACAAATGCACTATGGTGGGTGAATTTTCAAATGGTATGAAAAATTTTTATTTTTCACTTTTTTATAGAAAAAGAATTGAAATTTTTACCCATTTCCTATAGTTTTTGACCATTTCTAACCATTTTGGATTGTTTGGACTAATATGATGTTGTAGGAGTCCGTTTGGAGTGCGTTTTGACCGATACTTTGACCTGTTCATGTCTATTACAGGTATCATGTCTAAACCAGCATATAGGTTAGCATTTCACATCCGCTTGCATTTCACATGACCTTATGACCATTTCATCTTAACCTTAGGTACGAACCCATTCCATGATGTCACAGAACCTTCATGATGCTTTTAGAAGTGGCATTATGTGAATGGTAGAGCTTCCCCATACATGGGTGCCCTAGTTAGATCCTTTATTACATTTGGTGCCCATGTCGGCATTTATCCTTTAGGGTGTGGGAGTCCCTTTTTAGTCCTGCCATGTACTTAAGCAATCGCTTCATACTCCTCTTGAACTTTATGTTGGTCATTTCCCTTGGGACTCCCTTGTATATATGTTGTAATTTCATTTTCATGATTTTTTCTTGCCTTCTTCGGCTTTATCCTGGCTCCCTGACTTTGAGTTATCAGCCATATAGCCCGAGCTTGTCTCATGTCTAGCCAAAAAGAGCCTTTTTACATATCTTTTGTAGCTTGATCATCCCTTTTACCGGGAGGATACCTACCCCTGAGTGTTGTTATCATGCACATATATCCTTGCATTGAAAATAGGCATGTTCTACTTCTTGGAACTAGTTTGCTTGTTCCCTGACACTTGTATCCTCCTATATTTGTACTATAAATCACTTTTATTATTTTTCAAGCTTTTCAAAATATTTTTAAAAAGTCCAAAAAAATCAAAAAACCAAAAATCTAGGTAGGAAAAGATGTTATATTTGGAATCAATTGCGTCGAGTCGCCTTCGAACAAAGCAATGTATATCACATTCATTGGTTGGGTTATTAGTTTGAATTTAGGATCTGTACTCATTACTCTGATTTTATCTCCACCGACTGGTTAAGCTTCCAGTCCCTATGGATCCTCTGATGATGCCTCCTATTTCACAAAGATGTCCCAATTTCCATATCGAGTCCATGCTGCCTACCTTCAGTCACCATTTCCCTTTATGCTCTTGTTCGAAGGAAGTTGAAGCCTGAGTCAGCTATTCCTCAGTTATATTGACTTTGCATGTTAGCCATTCCCGGTACTATTGTTGGGCTTCGCTCTACTAATGCAGATCAAACCTTGAATTTATGTCAATCCGGGTTGGTAGACTTAGAGGCATATCCAAGTATCAGGACTCAAAGCTAGACTTATCTAGAAATATAGTTTACTTGGGAAATAAACCTACTGAAAGATTAAAATACTGTGACTTGAAAACACAAAAATTCCTTTACAGGAGCAGTTTCATTTGCTTTTTCACTTACACAGCAGTTTATATGTGAAAGCACTGAGATAATAAAACGAATTAAATCTAACCCTGAAATAAGAATCACAAAAATCTGCTCATTATCTCAACGTTGAAGGAACAATCAATCATTAATTCCCTTTACAGGAAAGCATTCATAATGTGTAATTTTTCTTAATACTCCATCGTTGAACAGTCAAGCAATGCACAATAAAGTAAGATAGTAGTCTGAACCATTTCTACAGCATACAACTAAGGAAATAACAGAGCTGATAAGACTAATTTAAAACAATCTAACCTGTTCTGCAATAAGGAAAATCGATTCTACAGGAACTGAAACATACCACTGGCAACAATTCAAATCGCTCACTAGCAATGAAATGTGTGCAGAATCGACAATGGGGGCCCTCCAATGCCTCGTTCACACACGCAATTGAATAATCACAGAGCTTAAACTTTAAATATATTCACCATAAAATCGATCATACACAGTAATAGAATAACGCAGTCCAAAACAGCATGCGTTTTCTCCCAAATCGTGATGATTTCTTCTTCTATCTTATGAAAATACTTATACAAACTTTTAAAAACTAGAAATGCTATTAATATGGAAACTAATAATGACATTCAACGATTGAGATACTCTATCATATCTGTGAAAATCAACAAAATCGAAACTGCCCTGCTTTTGTGTTGAGTGGTAACACAGGTGGTCATCTTTGACTGACATTGACTGGACACCTGTGATAGCCACATCATCTATACGTTGGCAATTTATCCATCCTTGGACACTGAGGATCTTTTCTCCATCTTTCAGTTCACACCTAGCTAGCCTGCAAGTGTTCAACCTTGGAGACATTACGGGAAGTTAGCACATCCTGTAATCCTCAATAAAAACCTTAGTTTAAATGCTTTAAAAATCTCAAAATTCAATTTGTTAAAAAGCAATGACATTTATACCTCTTGACCAAAGTTTGTGAGTGAATTTAAGGCTTTATAAATCAGTATGAAGGCTTTATGGAGGAAAATAGAAGATATTTAGGTGACAAAAAGAGGTCAAAATGGTGCCCAACAACTATTACTAGTCCATGCACATATTTTTCATGTTATTTCACATTATACACCATTGTTGAGTACCTCATGTTGGTTGATGGGGGATTCCTTAATTCCCTCCTTCCAACGGATTCCATTCCATTTACATCAGATCATTTATTCTGGAATAGGAGTCTATAGTCCTTTGAGTGCCTTGAGACTTGCAGTCATCAGTGGTAGGTTCTCTCACCATCGACAGTTTTGGGAATACATCAATGTCCCATGATTGATGGATTCTTCCAAGTTTTCGACCTCAACACATCTATTCACACTTGTTAGATTTCACTCTGCACCTTGATTCCCATTTTCATTATCAGTGGGTGATCTCGCGTCTATTAATGGTATACATCAATGACCAGTAATCAGACAATGGAATACTATGTGCGACCTCGACACATCTATTCACATAGTAAGACATGTACTCTTAGCATTCTATGTATAAGAACTTCCAGCTTAGTGGCATTCCATATATGCTACATCCTTGATCATGCCAGTGTTCATGAGATTTCATCTCTCGTGATTTGATTGTAGTGTATATTAGATATCTTCAGCTTCTATGGAGATCTTGATCCATTGTATATCTTCAGCCATTATGGAGATATTGATCTAGTCTATATCTTCATCCACTTTGGAGATTCTGATCTATTGTATATTGTATGTGGTAATGACCACACATGTCACATTTTGTATAGCATGCATATTCATGGCCATTGTACTCTTATGTATCTGGGACTGCTCCATGTATTTGTTGTCACCTGCAAAGATTTATCATTGTATTGTACTGATGGATCGCTAGTTCTTCCACCTGGGTCTCCATTACTCCACTTCTAGGATGGATTTTATAATGTATTTTGGCCATCATGTTACCCCTATGATCTCACACATTAGGGGCATATGTTATAGCTTATTTTATCACACATCATAGATCACATGTTTATGGACTCCCATGTCATTTTGCAGGCTCTTCAGACCCCATTTACTTATATTATATTTTGATGTTCCAAGATCATCCCTTAAAAACCCCTAGTTATTTTTGTACGTGAC
This sequence comes from Pseudotsuga menziesii, assembly GCA_001517045.1. Classification (NCBI taxonomy): domain Eukaryota; kingdom Viridiplantae; phylum Streptophyta; class Pinopsida; order Pinales; family Pinaceae; genus Pseudotsuga; species Pseudotsuga menziesii. The sequence continues at coordinate 287,156 of LPNX010476946.1, read as the reverse complement.
TTTTAACCTCATACTCGCGTGTACATGTGACTTTTGACCTCAAACCCGCATACATCAGGATGTGTGCATAAAGCCAAATAGTTTTGGATTTTTCCTCATATGAGTCCAAACCACTTGACTCTTGGCCTTCCAAATTCCCTGAGAATGCTCGGATTAGACCCTCCATTACCATTTTCAAGTGCTATATAAGGAGCCCCTTGGATACATTGTAGAGGGGGAATTGAAGAGCAAAGAAACTATAGTCCATTGTTGCCTCAGTTTGCTTATACTTGAGTCTCCATCCCTTTGTCCCTTTGGAGCACTTTGTGTTCTTCCCAAGCTTGCCTTTTTCTTGTGAGCTTGCTATAGAGAGGTGAAGGATTGAGGTGGTGGAGGCCCAGGTGGAGGACTCGGTTTCTCCAATTCGTAAATGAGCCGATAGAGGTTGTCACTTTTTTAATCTCTAATTTTATTAATAGAAATATTTTTTTTCCAATTAATGTGCAATTGAATGAACATTGAATCCATGGGTATGTTTAATTGCGTATACATTGATGAATATATATGCTAGAGTAGGTCTAACACATCATTATATAGCATGCTTGTCTTGTTTGTTGTTGTTGAGAGCGAATTGCTAAAGAAAGTGTGAATTGGAAAAGATCAACAGGGATCTACTTCAACCATCTGGAAGAAGGTACAATTCGATATCCCTTAGAGTTAGATGTTTGGTTTCTCTTTAATATTGGGAAAGATTGATCGCTAGTGTCTATATGTCTGTTGTGGTACACACCAAGCCATAGGAAGTTTCTCTCCGTAACAAACCCACCTACCAGACCTCCATTCCAAGAGAATTTCATGGATTAGGAGGGGGAGAATCAAACTGAGGATGAAATATGTCAACTAGATACCAAGTCTCCTGCCACCTTCCTCACCAAGGAAGAACATGACAATGCTTTCCTATAAAGAGGAGAGACACTTCCAGACGATACAGATGATTTCAAGGGAGGGTACCATCTCACTATCCTAGATTCACAGAGACAAATAAACTTGAGGAGAAAAGACATCTGAATCATGAAGAATAAATAAGTAGGGAACAAAGCTACTGCCAGCAAGCCTAAAAATGACCCCCCTCCCAAAGATAACCCCAAGAATGCTCATGATCCCAGAGGAAAGGGACGAAGGGAAGACAATACCTGGGGCCCTGATCAAGGAATGACTTCTTTCAGCCTAGAGGCTGAAATTGAAAAGTTTAAAATCTTGGTTCCCCTCACTGAGCTGCTAAAAAAATTTGAATATCATACCAAAATTGCAATGGTTTTGAAACCTCCCAGGGAAATCTATGCCATATCAGATAGCCTGAATTTTCAAGATGATAGGCCCACCATCATGTTTGACCCCCATGTAAACGAAACCTCCAATGAAGAATTTCCCCCTTTCTATGTTAGCCTGAACATACACAATTCCATCCTACACAATGCCATGCTCAATTCAGGAGGCTCCCATAACTTGATTCCTAGAAGTATCATGGATCAACTAGGATTGGAAGTGACTAGACCCTACAATGATCTTTTCTCTTTTGATTCCAATAAATTCAAATACCTGGGCCTCATCAAAGACTTGATCATCTCTCTCACTCAAATCCCTTCTAAAACCCTGGTCATGGACGTGGTGGTGGCTAACATTCCTTTGAAATTCAGAATGATGCTATCTAGATCTTCGATGGACAAGCTTAGAGGTGCCCTCCATATGGACATGTCATATGCCACCATTTTCACCTTTTGGATACAAACAAGACTTTTCAGAGAACAAAAATTGGCGTATATGGTGACCAGCGATGAAAGTACGCAAGAATCACCCCATATACTCACTGGGCATGAAACTGGGATCTGCTTTTTTCTTCACTGAAGGTGATGAAGATAGTTCCTATTTCTGGAATGCTTCCTTCATGCCTACTTAGGAAGAGTTGGGTCGGGTATGGAACATGGAATTTGATGGGTCAGTCTGCAGAGAAGGAGTAGGGGTTGGGGTATGGATGAGACCTCTAGGGATACGAGCTTTGATTTACTCTTACAAATCGGCATTCAACTGCTCAAACAATGAAGCAAAGTATGAATCTATGATATTAGTTATTCTATAATTAAAGGATATCCAGGTCAAGATGGTGGCGTTACATCAATATTTCAAGTTGATAATCAAGCAAATGATCGGTGAATATTAGGCCAGACATCCCTGGATGAGGAGCTACCAAAAATATTCCCAAGAGCTCATAGAATTCTTCAAGTAATGCAATGTCAATCCGATTCCTAGAGTACAGAAATGCATGGTGGATTCCATGGCTACCTCAGCAGTGGATTTCAATGTCCCCATGCATCCTATAGGGAAGTATGAAATTGAGGTGGGGCATAGACCTTCTATCCTAGATAATGTGAAGAGTTGGAAAGTATTCGAATATGATAAAAAAATCCACTAGTTCATCACCCTCACTGGGGAGTTTGAGAGATCAGCTATCATTGAAGAAAATGAATTTTAGGAGTAGGTTGCCCCCACTCAAGAGACTTTACAAAACCAAACGACGGATCCTAAGGACGTAATCCTAGAAGGAGAGGTTGTCATTATGAATGACATTGAATAAGACGATAAGGAAAATATCCGGGAGACTAAATTATAGGAGTCTAAGGTCTAGCAAGGATATGAGAACAACCTATGTGGTAAATAAATTCCACAGCTGAAGAGAAATTCCATCCCCAGAGGTCTGGTCCCTATAGAGAAACTCTTCGATCCTGATGAGGTAGCTAAAGAACCTCAATTGGTCCCAAACTGTGAAGATGTTGAGGAAATGGATATTGGCATAGAAGAGTAGGCTAAGATCATCAAAATAGCAAGGACCATATCACTGAAAGATAAACAAATATATATCTCACGGATGAAGGAATATTCAGATGTGTTTCCTGTAGTTACAAGGACCTTAAGGGTTATGACACCAGCATAATCAAGCATACTATACCAATCAAGAAGGACGAGATGTCGTTCAAACAGAAGTTTAGGAGGATGAACCCCAAACTATTTCCCCTAGTAGAAAAGGAGATTAAGAAGTTGTTCAAGGCCAAAATCATTGTGGACCTCCTCTTCTCACATTGGGTGGAAAATCTGGTTCCTGTTAGAAAGAAGAATGGGGAAATAAGAATTTATATTGACTTAAGAAACTTGAACAAAGTTTCCATGAAGGATCATTAACTCCTCCCCAAAATGGAAAATTTATTACAAAGAGTAGTGGGTTCACAAAGGATCTCCATGCTAAACGGTTTCTCGGGTTACAACCAAATTGTGGTTCATCTAGATGACCAAGAGAATACAACATTCACCACTCCTTGGGGCACCTTCATGTACTCTAAAATTCCATTTGGACTAATGAACTCGGGTGCAACCTTCCAGAGGGACATTGACATAGCATTCACTCATAAAAAGGACAAAATCCTGGTCATCTATCTATATGACATCATTTCTCTAAGTATTATGAAGAACATGTTGACCACCTATTGAAAACATTCAAGAAATGCAGGAAGTTCGGCATCTTCCTAAATCCTAAAAAGTCATTGTTTTCTATGAAGGAAGGGAATTTTTTGGGGAACATAATGTCTCAAGAAGGCATTAGGATATATCCTAATAGGGTTGAGGCAATTAATAAAATCAAGCTCCATCAGAAGAAGGAGGAGTTTCAATCGTTCCTGGGAAAGGTAAATTTCCTCAGAAGATTTATACTTACATTTGCTGAAATAGTCAAATATATAACTAACATCCTAGGGAAGGACCAATAAATCAAGTGCACAGCTGAGGCCAAAAACTCCTTCCAAGGCATAAATAGGGCCATAGCCGAGGCACCTATTCTCGCAATCCTGAATTTCTCCAAAGAATTTCTCATCTTCTCATTTTCCTCCAAGCACACAGTGGCAAGAGTACTGCTGCAAAAGAACTAGGAAGGATATGAGCAGCCCATTTCCTTCTACAACAAGATCTTGAGGGATGCACCCTTAAAGTACAACATCCTAGACAAATAGGTATATTCTCTGTTGTAGGCCTTAAAATATTTTATATTATACATCCTACATGCCCATAGTATCGCCCACATTCCCACCAGCGCAGTGAAGGACATTCTGACTCAACTGAATCCGGAGGGACAGAGAGGAAAGTGGATAGCAATTTTGCTCGAGTGCAACCTATAAATAAAACCCACAAAGTTTTTCAGGGGCCATTGGTTAGATAAAATTATGTCCCATTCCAACTACGACGCTCTCAGCATGCACATGATCATTGAATTGTTAGCTGAAGAGAAGGATCCTTATAAGAATCTTGCTCCCCCTATAAGTGAGCATTTAATATCAACATGGTACGCTGATGTCATTTTCATCTTATAGAATTTGCAGGCTCCCCAAGGCATGGATAAAACTATATCCATATTCCTCAAATAGAAAGGGACAATATTCTGCATCCTAAATGAGACGTTTTATTATAAAGAATCAGGGGGGGTTTTGCTAAACTACGTGGAAGAACACAAAGCCAAGAGACTTATTGAAGAATTTCATGCAAGGGAGTGTGGGGGGCATCATTACTGGAATACCATGGTAAACAAAATCATGAGAGAAGGATTTTATTGGCCTACAATATTTTCTGATACTCATAAAAAGGTTGTGGCCTTCCATAAATGTCATATTTTTTAAGGCAGGAGAAAATTGGTGCCATTGCCTTTAAAGCCCATCCAGGTTGAATCCCCTTTCCAGCAATGAGGGATATATTTTATCAAAGAAATTAATCATATCTATTTAGGAAAACACAGGTGGATCCTAACCACCACTAATTACTTCACAAAATGAATTGAGGCCATCCCCACAAGACATGCCACCAAAACAATAATCAGGCCATTATTGGAGGAGCATATCCTGTCTAGGTTTGTTGCGCCCAGGAAAATAATCACTGATAATGCTCCATACTTTAAGTCAAAGAAGATGATCACCTTATGTTTCAAATACCAAGTACAGTTGGGGCATTCCAAAGCCTATTTCCCCTAGGGAAATGGATTGGAAGAATCCTCAAACAAGAGTCTCATGACGATCATAAATAATTTGCAGGAAAATAAGAATGATTGGCACACTAAGATAATTCACACTTTGTGGGAAGACAAAATTAGTGTGAAGAAGTCTATAGGAACCTCTCCATTCCATCTGGTCTATGGTTCAGAAGTAATTTTTCCCAATTCCCTAAGCTTACCAATAATGAGACTGTTACAAGAAGACGACGTTGAGACTCACCCTACTCAGAGGAGGATGTATCAATTAGTTGAGCTACAGTAGAAAAGGGAGAAAATTTTAAATAGGACCCATATTTTCTAGGACAAGATGAAAGAAATTTTTGACAGAAGAACCAAACCTAACAATTTCCAAATAGGTGACATGGTGTTCCAATGGGATCCACCCCACGAAGATAAAGGGAAGCACGGAAACTTTTACCACCTATGGAAAGGTCCATACAAGATCTCAGCCTTCTAAGGTAAGAATTCCTATATGTTGGAATAAATGGAAGGCGTATTGGTATCAGGAGCTCCAGTTAACGGGAGGCTCCTCAAATGTAACTTTTTGTAGGAGAACTCATCCCCATTGTAATTGTATATACCATTTTATTTTGTATTTTAAAGTATTGCATGTGTGGATGGCCCTATGACAAGGTTTAAACCCAGAGCTGAAGGCGGTAAGGTCTTCAAAGGACTCCACCATAAATTTTGTTTTTTAGATGAATTTTGGAGTTGTAGGGAAGGTTGGGGTGGCCCAATGGATAAGACATATGGCCTATGTAGTTATTTTCTACCAGGGCTAAGTTTTTTAATGGGGATAACATATGGGATCGACCCCATCTGGAGATAAAGGGACGACAAGGTGGATAGGAGAAATCAAAGAGAAAATCCCAAAAACAAAACTAAACCATGCAGAAATCAATGACACAAATGCATGGCCAAGAAAGATCAACAACAGGAAAAAAAATTTCCAAAAGGAAGGTGCACGGTCCATCAAACTCTGGAGGATCACAAAATTCGTATCTCTCTTCAAGCATCGATGGCCATGATCCTCCTACACTCACTATCTACAGCAGGAGCATGATTCGTAGTTACAACTTGCGTAGCGGTTAACAAGATAGAGCGTTGTGAAGGGATAGTAGGGCCCATGCATATGAAAATCCATGATCTGATGGCACACTTGATCCATGATGGAAACAGGTTTTGCATGGAGAAAGTGCTTGATGGTTAATGAAGGAGGCTATTTCGAAATGCTCAAGGGTCCCGCATATCTCAACATCAGAGATTTGATGTGTTCCAGATCAATGGCATAGAGCATCTTTGTCCACGAAAGGTACAGGGAGGATAACCAGGGTAATGATCATGAAATCATGTAAAGGGCCACAGCAAGTGACGGATGATCTTTGCACGGATGCAATCTACGGTCAGGAGAAATGTCACACAACATAAGGTGTGTGAGGGAAAAGAGGGCAGAATAGATGAAAAACTCAATTGCAGTATGCGCAAGGTTCAGTGATGCAGGTCATACCTGATAAACTTAAATCGTTAGGAAGAGCTCGGGTGTCACCATCAGAGTAAGAAATCATGCTTCTCTTGTTTTGCATTGTCATTTTAGGACCAGTGTGTATTCTATACTATAAGGCCGATTTTAGGTAAAGAGTCATGGCGGGCCTGCCACCTCGAAAATTTGTTAGGATTTGAATGATGATCCAAGATTTGATTCCAAGTTTTTGTAACAAAATTGGGCTCTATTTCGGGGTTAGTCCTGGAAGCCATGAAATTATAAATGATACCTCAATTGATGAGGAAAGAGTTGGAATTTTCATTCGTAAATCATTATTCTCTCATTTTTGTCTCTGTAACTCTATTGGAAGTATTAGTGAGAAATATGCTCCTACGTTTCTAATGTTCATCACGGTGGTTTCATTTTGTATGTGTTTCCTATTTATCACTTTCATTTTTGTGTATTTCTGCTAATGCACTCTAGATTAGTATACAAGGAATTCACTCTCAGTTAAGCGCTCCTCATATCAGACGTTGCATTTGTTATTGTGTTTTGGTAAATTATTTGGAATTCATCTCGTATGCTCCATTACAGATACCAACCTTTTATTTTTATTCTATTAAAGGTTGTGCAAGAGATTCATCCATAGATAGGTGCCTCTTGCTTTGCTAGTATTTTCCCCTTTTTCCCTTACCACCCTTTCAAGATATTTAACTATTTGTGACACTTACTTTGTCTCAGAATATAACGGAAATTCCATTTCTCATTTTTTCTATAATACCCTTGATTGATTCAAGATTTGACTCCATTCCCCAATGATTTTCTTATCTTTCTATTCTTCCATTTTTTAAATCTATCAACGCCTTGTTACCATCAAAAGTCTAGCCTTCTGCGAGTTGTCCAAAGCTTTATATATATGTGTTTCTTTCCTTTCTGACAAGAGAGAGCCCTCTCTGACTATATTGGCTAGAATATAGTCTAAATTTGGTTGAAATGGTTACCCCTATGACTTCCTACAGCAACCATAGGAAAATTACAGGGTGCTAACAAGGTGCTTCCTAGTTTCATGGTTAGGTGACCCAGAAGCGTGGAAGTAATTTTCAGCATAGCTGAATCTAAAGCCTAAATAGTCCCTAATATAATTGTGTTAGAGAATATTCTCTATCAGTCCTAAATTGTTTCCTTGTTTTCTTCCATCGTCCATTGCTCTATGTGTTCATTTCTAAGCAAAAAAAACCTTATTTTACTAGTTAAAATTTGACTAATTGAATGCACAAGTTTATATCAGAATTTTACGTTAAATTTGTAGCAAGTTAGTGTTTTGATATGTACATCATACATCAGAAACATTATATTGGTATCATATCTCTTTCCTTGGATTATCCTATGGAAATAATGTGTTGTGATTAATTAACATTGGAGATCATTAAGTCAAGTTGCATCCATGAGCCTCCTACCATACTCTGAGCAAGACTTTGATGAGGAGTATGAAGAATGCTGCAGTAGGTATGAAGAATACCTTGAGCAGTTTGAAGAAGAAGGCTATGAAGATCCATCATGTAGTACCTCAAGTAGAGGTAGTGGGAATTATATGGATGATCTTTGGCTCCCAGTTTATGATGATTCCATTTGGCAGAGATCTCCAAGTATCAATGACCAAATGTTAAATGGAATAAATCTTAAGGAATCCTTCATGTACTCCGTGGAGTAATATGATTTGAAATAAGAGATAAGGAAGGTCATTTCTTTCCGAGAGTACTGCACTCTTGAGATACAGAAGTTTTTTAAACATCCCTACTACTGGACAAACCTAAAATTGATTGCACACATGGTTGATGAAGTGTGCAAGGAAGTGGAGAGTAGAAGGTCTCCTCCTAGAGACAAAAGACGAGGAAATAAGGAATATTCATCAAATCCATATGCTTGTCCAGGAAGTAAGAGGAAGTTTTTATTTTTTCAAATAGAACCACCAGTGACCATATTGATGAAGAAGCCTCAAGTTCCTTGAAGGAGAAGAGAAATGAAGCAAAGACAGAGATCCATGAAGTTGAAGTTGAATGCACTGCTAGGTTCTTGGTGGGTGATCTACAGATCACTAATAGATATGTGGAATTATGTATGGGTGGAGAGACACATTTTGGATCAGATCCAAAAGGATATTACAAATCATAAGTGCATTCACCTTTCGATCCACATAAGGAAGAAGAAGACAGGGCCACACCGCTTGGGTGTGAACCATAAATTTTGGTGGAAGAGAAGTCCACCATAGTATCTATATGGGAAGAGGATAAGGTGAAGAGCATGTATGATGAATTTTCTGATTTTTGCAGCATCCATGTTCACTTGCATCCATCTGATAGATGGAAGGATAAAAATTCTTTAATTTCACCTGAGGACTACAAAAGGAAGGCCAATTGTGAGGGAGATAAATTCACTCATAGTTTATTTGTTGGTGATCATACAATCATTGCAAAGAAGGATAATATTGTCAATGGTGATGAGGTATAGTTTGGATCAGATCCAAAAGAAGAACATATATCAGATATGAAGTCATCAATTGAACTTCCTAAGGAAGTGGAAGATAAGGCCCCACCTGCTGGGAGTGGACTTGAAAAATTGAAGGAAACAAATATGATGCATATGCATGAACACGGTTCAGAATTTTGGACCCTCTTGCAGCATGATGAACCTGAAATTACAAGGCATGAGATGCTTTCTGATTTTTGTACAGATCACATGTCATTTCAACCTTCAGAGATACCCTCCACTTCACACCATGGAAGTGATTTTGCATAAAATTCAAAGGCTGATTTGTAGGATGAGAATGAATTTTGTTTTGTGGATCCATGACACAAGGAAAATAGTATTATATGCATGTTGTTAGAATAATAAACCTTGGTGGAGGATCTTCTTTGTGATTTACATCTTCTGAGTGGACCACTTAAGGAGGACAGAGAAAATTTTATGGCAGCCAAGGAAAACCTTGCTGACATCAATGCCTTGGTGGCAAGATGTTTTTGGAAATATTCTAGAGGAGACATGGAAGGAAAATAATTTCTAGAGGAGTTCATAGCACTGAAAGAATGCATGGCCAATATGAAGGAGAGATATGTTAAATTACTATGTAACAAAGATCATCTCCTCATGGTGGTTGAGATGTACCACAGTGCACTCAAGAAGGAGGAAGAAGGATCTGAGATGCTCACTCATGTGTCGGAGATCACTAGTAACTCATTTAAGAGAACACAATTATCCCTTCAAGATTCAAAGTTGTATACCTACCAACTTCAAAAGGAGTTGAGGATGTCACACATTTCATGTTGCATGGAAGGGAATGTTTTGGGTATAATGTGGAAATCTCATGTGAAGGAAGGACATGAGAAAAGAGCATATTTGTAGATGCTTGGGAAAATATATGAGGAATACAATATGGACCAAGCACCCAATATCTTGTGATGGCCTGTTGCGCAACCCCGTCCATTTTGCATGTCGCGGTCTGATCTTCTAAGTGTAGCCTCCTGCAGGTGCACCATATTTTCCTATCGCACAAGCTTGGTCCAGTGGCCCACCTCATCGTATCCCTCATTCCGCAATGTCGCCACTTGCAGACATGCAACCTTCAGTTCTTTCACACCCCCTTGCTCCGGCGGATCAACTTGTCACAGCCTTCTTCCTTCGGTGTAGCCTCCTGCTGTCGCACAATTTTTATTTTTATGTTTTTACCCTTGCGCAATGCCTCAAGTGTTGTGCAGCTCGGGCCCCATATTATAGGGATTCAAGCAGCTACCATTCACAATTTTAGGCAGTAGTGAACCATCTAATTGTTGTAATTGAACTACCCCCCCAGAAGTAACTGAATGAAAAGGATAAGGGCCTAACCAGTGCATCTATAACTTACTTGGATGCTTCATGAACTTGTTGTCCTATAACAACACCAAATCTCCCTGTGTAAATTGTTTATTCTTAATGTGGCGATCATGCCATGCCTTCTATCGGTCCTTCTCGATGCACTGGTGTAAACCTATGATAAGGAGGTCCTCTTCAAGCTGGATCAACTGTGCAATGCACTCCTCTAGTCCTTCCACATTATCCATGCCAGTCGCAGAAGCAATACACAAACTAGGAACAATCTATTCCATAGGCATGACTGCCTCTTGCCTATATACTAATTTGAATGGTGTCTGTCTCGTCATCCTTGTACAAGTGGTGCAATATGCCCACAGTACCACTGGGATTTTCAAATCCTAGTCGTCATGATTAGCATTACATACCTCTGTAAGCACAGTTTCCAATATTTTGTTGAAGGCCTCGACAGTCACATTCGCCTATGGATGATATGGTGTGTTTTTCTTATGTTTCTGTTGTGACTCCTCAGTTAGTTATCTCGCCATTTGATTGATAAAGTGACTGCCCTAGTCACTCATCAATATCATGGGACACCCAAACTGTGTCACGATATTCTCGAAGATGAACTTTGTTGCTGTCACAGCAGTCTAGTCTGGAAGTGGTGTGTCCTTTTCCCATGTTGTTAGATAGTCAGTTGTTGTAATGATGTACCGCACACCAGTCCTCTTTTCTAGTGGATAAATTGGACCTACAAAGTCCAAAACCCATTTATCAAAAGGTTGTAGAGTTACCTATGGTACAAGTGGTAGCTCATCCCATCATGATGGTTTGCTGACTTGCTAATAGACATCGCAGCTCTGCACATAATCTGTCTCATCATTATGTAAAGTAGGCCACCATAGCCCAGTGTGCAACACCTTACACGCAGCAGCCCTTCCCCCATAGTTGCCTCCCATGATTTCTGCATGAGCTTCTGCTAGAATAGGTCCTTGCTCATGTGGTAAGATGCACCATCAGAAGATTTCATCTGGTCCTAGTTTGTATAATTTCCCAACGATCAGCTGAAAATCCAGAGCCTTCACTACCAACCGCTTCTTCTGACTAGTCGACAACACTTCTGGGCCAACTCTAGTTTCTAGGAACTTAATCATTGGAGAATAATGGTCATCTGCGATATCTACCCGAAACACCTATGCATCAGGAAATCCATCATCAATATTGGTAGGTTCTTCTCCTGTCTCAATGCAAGACAAATGATCAAGGACAGCATTCAACCATCTTTGCTTCACAATTATCTCAAAGTCGAATTCTTGAAAGGGCAGCAACCATCGACAAATCTTCCCCCCCAACATAGGCTTATTGACCAGATATTGCAAGGAAGAGTGGTCCGTGAACATTTTGAAGTGACCTCCCAACAGATAGTGCCTAAACATATACAGCGTGTAAACCATGTCCAAGCCATCTCTTTTATTAGTTGTGTAATTTCTTTCAGTAAAAGACAGCTTCCTACTTGCAAATGCAATCGGATGACCCAGATCGCCCTTGCCCTATTGCGCAAGTACTACCCCCAGTGCAATAGAAGATGAATCAACATGGACATGGAACTCCTTGTTCCAGTCGGGGAATACAAGTATAGGTGTCGATGCCATCTTGGCCTTGAGTGTGTTGAAGCTTCCTTGACACTCTTCATTCCACTCAAATGCAGCATCCTTTTTTAAAATCTTCTCCATAGGGGCATTAATCGCAGGGTATCCTTGGATGAACATATGATAGTACCACGTGTGTCCCAACGTCGCACGAAGCATCTTCACATTTTTCAGTGGAGGCAGACCAAGGATAAGTGTGATCTTCACAGGTTCGACCAATAGACCTTTGTTGCACACTATGTGTCCTAACAGCATCCCAAATAGTGCACAAAAAATGCACTTCTTTGAATTCAATGCAATTTGATGTTGTCGACACCTTTCGAGCATCAATCACAGGTTTTCTAAATGATCCCTAATCCAACTGTACACTATCCAATCATCCATGTATACCTGTATGAATTTCTAAATGAAATATTTGAACGCAGTGACAACCACCCAAGAAAATATCGATGGTGCATTCTTCAATCCAAAGGGCATGACTGTATATTGAAAGCAACCCCATTCAGTGAAAAATGTGGTCTTCTGTCAATCTTCCTTTGTGATTTGGATCTACCCCGAAAATCCATCTGTGAAGGACTACATATCCTAACCACTTACCCCTTCGAGGACCTCATCTATAAAGGGAGTTGGAAAAGCATCATGCAGGAAGGCATCATTCAGCTTTCTCAGGTCAACACAAGTGCGAACTTCTCTAGTCTTCTTGTCTTGAACCACCATAGGGCTTATCCATTCTGATTCTTTGGTAGGCTCAATGATTGCAACATTCGAGCTCATCCTTGACACGTTATTTGTATTGAGGGTTCAGTCGATACAGCCTCTGTTGCAAAATTTTCACATCTAGCTTCAATGGAATTTTCATCTCCCCTAGATCCCCTAATATCCCTTTCATTTCTGAGAACCATGTCAAAAATAGATCCTGGAACTCATGCATTAGATATATAATCTCTTCCATTGTTTCATCGTCCCAATAGTCCCCAATATTATCATACTTCGGGTTCTCTTCCATCCCAATTTTAACTTTTCTGAGCTTTAGCAGCCGACTCATGGGGTCAATTGGTATGTCTAGTGCTGCAATGATAGTGACTGCCTTTTGATTCCGAAATATTGACATTCTGCACTTCATCATCATCTTCAGGTTCACCGAATAGATTGTAACATGTCATCATGGATTGCATATGACACTGTGCATGAATATCTACAGGGTGTGTGACTGGTACAAACGTCAATACTACATTGCGGATAAGTTGGAGTGCATTGTGAACCTCTAGGTTAGCATTCCAAAAACTAAAATTCTGTGCAAAGCAAACCAACAACTCCTCCCAGGTAGTTATGGTTCTACACAATTATGTCACTACATACCAAGATCTAGGCATCTCATCTAAAGTATGAACAAAAGAATTGACCCACTCATCCTTAGGTCACAATGCCCACAAGGCCTGGAATTCCATCAAATTACCGGTAGGGTCATTCTTCCCATCATATCTCCTAGTGTGATAGATATCAGAATAACCAAAGCGCACCATAATCAATCATCGGCATTGTGCCCATTCATGGATTGTCTTCTTGTGAGTCACCCACCAACGCTTCCTCCAGCGCCAACACCTCTATGGTTCACGCACTTTCTCTTCAAATTATTTGAGGAATCTGGACAACTCTAGCATCCCCTCATAGATTGGACACTCAATAATCTCATTCGCAACATGATGTAGGGATTGTGTGACCAGTCCGCACTTTTTAAAGGACACCTCATGCAGCCGATTTTGCCAATTTTTTAAAGCGTCATCAGAATCAGAGGACGTAGAGATAGCACTGTTCCATCCAAGTTTTCCATCGATGGTAGGGTGGATATAGTCTTTGTATATATTGTAGGAGTGATCCCAGCTTCTACCAACTTCATCCTTGACAGGTTCAATATGCCAGTGTCCTTCCTGAGGGTCCATGGGATAAATGACCCTGATATATTAGTTTTTGAATGTCATAACCCACTTCTTGAAATTGACAACTGCCATGCTGTCATTGGCCCATCCAATCCCTAGCATCGTGGCATAGGAGCCTCCACTGTCAACTACTTTAATAAAATCAAAATCGCCATATGTATTCATACCTTCGACATCGACAACCAGGTTTGAGACACGGCGAAGAGGCTGAACTTTGGCCTGATTTGCTAGTCGCAGTTGCACAGGGGACCATCCCAACGTTGGTTTTCCCATCAGCTACAAAGTTTGCTTGGTCAAAATATTCACATCCGACCCAATATCCTAAATAACTGAATCAACTTCATCGTCCATGATCTGGATGTTCATTGTCATCTCTTTGCCTATATTTTTCTTCCAAAGGGAATTCACTGCGAAATCCTTCGGCATATTATTCCACTGCTATAACTAATTCTCAATCTCAACAAGAGCCTCAGGATTTGTAGCTAGAGACAGACAGCTCTCAAAAAACTGTTGCAAGGTACCATGATGTCGCGATGGTCTTTCCTCTACGAATGGATCAAAAGTAGATGGAATTTCAACAACATGTGACTTACTCGGATGTATCCCGATTGAATGCTTAGCCTCGAAGAAGGTATCTTTCTCTGTTGCAATATCAAATGCTTCCTTTTTATTCCCATAAAACCAAAATTCTTAACGGGGTCCATCTTCTCCAGTCGTCGCACCTGCACGAGTGACAATAACAACATCGACAGCCTGGGTTCTGGGTTCTGCTAGAATCATCACAACTGTTGGTCCTTGAATGTGGTTCTGAACCTAGTTCAGGGGCATATTTTGATTTGGCAGTGGATTCATAGGCTGATTCTGAGTTTGTATCAGGATCTGAGTCTGATTTTGCAATGGCTACTGTTTCTGTACTTGGTTTGGGTTCTAATTTTGCAACTGAGGGATGTTCCCTCCTTGCCACTTCACAATCAACTTAGGGAAATTTTCAACATTATTTTCTCTTGTTTCGCAGTATGTGCACTACAAATGAGGACACTCCCTCTGGTAGTGCTCGAATACTCCACAGGTGTAGCACTGGATTGATTATCTACCTCATCCTCCTCCTCATTGTAACACCCTAGTTTTGAACCCTTTGCATTAATGTTTATGATCTAAATATTTTATCAAATCATGACAAGGATCCCAAGGCCAAGGCCCTGTTATTGATTAATGTTTGGGATATAGGCAATCATGGTTGATGCCTATGGTTTCTGTGCTAAGTCAAGCACGTTTGTAAAAATCGTGTAAATATGCAAATTAATGAAAACCCATGGCCAACTATGTCAATGCAATGAATAATGAGACGGGGGCATGATTTTCCTAAGGATAAGAGGCTGGGAATGTTAACCTTGAGCCAGTATGGGGAAAATCCATGTGTCATGGGGAGAACCCATTAGAACTGTCAACTATCCTCTTTCTTTCCTTCTCTTCCCTACCATTTTTTCTGCCAGAATGTGGTTGAGGTAGTTATTGCTTGGAAGGGGAAGAGTATGGGAAATTTCGAACTGGGAAGAGCACCCAGTTTTGGAATGTCGTGTTTTTCTTGCATGGAAAAGAAAACACTAGAACCGTATGCTAGTCTTGACCCATGCATTCATGTTTTGGATTTACTCTCACTTTTGGGAGCTGCGGGATCATTCATTCATCATTCCCCACCATATTCACTTCCCAGAGGAGTGACATTATGGTAGCAGTGGAGCTCTTCCTGTGTGAATCCTCTGTGTTCTGCGAGTGTTTAGCGACATTGTGGTAGTAGTGGAGCTCTACCTGTGTCTATCCTTTGCATTCTAAAAGTGTCTCTCCCTTGGAAATATTGTGATTGCTTTGTTGCAACATTGTCTTAAACTACATAGTGTATGAGACCCTGTTACTCGTGTTCCAAAGTAAATCCGATGTTGTGGAGTCTCCCTGTGGTTGTTGTGCACCCTGGTTTGGGTTTGAGCTATGTACAAGAATTAAGAATGGGAGGGATGTAGAACGTGCTTGATAAACCTAGTGTGAAACCTCACGATAAAATAAGAGTGGTTGGTAAACCTGCTATGCACATCTTGAAGAGCAGTGGACAGGAAGGTGTATCTGGAGGGACTGTGGAGAAGAGAAGGGGACACTTCATTGTGCTGGATTTGTAGGTAGTGGGGAAACTGAGCCAGATAGGCCTTGTGAAGGGGTTCTTAGATCTATAGATGAGCTCACTAGCTTACTAGTTCTTCTTGCCCATTTCCTTGGAATCCTGATAAACCCAACGGAAAATATGGCTTGGCTGGTATCCTGATAAACCCATATGTTGGCTTGGTTGTGTCTTGTTGTGCTTGACCTAGTGTGTAACCTTTAGCTAGATAGTCTAATAAACCCAACTATGAATGCTGGCTTGGCTAGGTAGCCTGATAAACCCAACAGTGAGATGGCTTGACCGTGTACAGTCTAATAAACCCATCTGTTGGCTTGACTGGTCCTTAAAACTGAATGTTGGCTTGACTGTGTTCAGTCTATGATACCCAACTATGAGATGGCTTGGCTGAGTGGCCTATGAAACCCATCCATTGGAATGTTTTACCCTTCAGCCTGATAAACCCAACTATGTTGGATTGGCTGAGTGTTATTTCACCTTGTCTATGTATGGGTCTGCTAATTTTTTTTATTCCTTTAGGAAATCATGCCCAGCTCGGGGGTGGAAGTGTTGCTGAGAGACTAAGGAGCACACTAGCCTATGGTTGGGTGGAACATTGTAGTGACATAGCTGGTTGCGAGACAAGTTCTCTTCAAGATAAGTGTTCATGTCTATGTTATTTTCTACAATTGTAGTTCTTGTATTGTAAATTTCTTGATGGAGTGTGATGAACATGTTGATGTGTTGAATTGATGCATTGTTCCTTTGAATAACTACAATTATAAGAATCTATGTGTGTTTTCCATCAATGCATTTCAAACTAAGTTGCAAGGTAGATTGGCCTGACTGGTAATGGCCTGAATGATCATATTGATCCAAGACTTCAATGAAAAAGTTGAGTTTCCTTCTAGAAATCTCCATTTACGCAGTCTACGGGATGCGGAATAACGGTTTGTAGATCGCGGTTTCCACAATTTTCCCTTCCACAAATTCCTTTCCACAACTTGTGGAATGTGGGATCGCGGTATCGCGATTTCCATAATTCCCAATCCCGCAAGTGAAAGTTTCCACGCCATCGATATTCGCGGGATGGTTGTCCGCCATTGATTTGTTTTTGATGCAGGATGAGGGATGCGGGTTGCAAGAAGTGAGATTGCAATTTTTGTAACTTTTCGACCTCGCAACTCGGGTTTTCCACACCATTGATTTTTACGGGTGGATTCTAAACTGTTGATTTGGTTCCAGTCAGCAGGATCGTTTGGGATCATTGATTTCCATCGTTTTTTCTCTCCACCATCTGATATCCTTTGATATATTTCCTTGCAGATTGTCGAACTTATCAATGGAATACATGAGAGAGCATGAAAGTGTTGGAAACGTCGAGATGTGGTCATGACCATGCATGTGTTTTGATGAGCAGTAAAGGTTCTCGATGAAATTTTTATTTTCGCATGATAATGGGGTATGGGTACATGACATTATGGTATTAGAGCTACAGGTTACAGAATGGGGCATGGATGGACCAAAAGGCAGTCAAGATTAGCCTCTGATACCAACTTGTAGTACACTACATTATGGTATTAGAGCTGGGGGTTGTAGCATTAGGCTTGGATGGGCCGGGAATTAGTTCACAGGCTGTTGGTTACAGCATTGAGCCTAGATAGGCCAGGTGATAGTAAGTAAAATGGTTGTTATTTTTAATTATGGTGTATCTAAAAAATGGTGTTGATAACACATTTTGCAGAGTCATAGTAAATTTTGGAAAAAGCAAGTTGTGGTTCAGCCATGAGGACCCATGATGGATATGATGCTCGGGACTCCTACGAGTATGCATGAGATGCCATGGGGGAAAATGTTTGAGTTGGAAATGATGACATAGAGTCTAATGGAAGGAGATTCCAAGAGACACCTCCAGATATTGTAACCACCATGAGATGCTTTATTAAGGCCTAGGAAGAGCAACATCAATTGAATGCTGCTATGCTGCAAAGCTTGACAGACTTGCAAAGAAATATAGACTCTTGACATGGTACTAAAAAACCTAAAGGAAGTAAGAGCGGTACCAGAAGAAGAAGAAGGACTTCTAGTAGACCATCTGACTCGAAAGAATCAAGTGGGGATTCAATCTCTTCTTCTCGCGATGGAAAGAGAAAGAGGCACCATAGGGATTGTTCTCGAGATGAATTTAAGAAGGCTAAACCTCCTACTTTTGATGGCAAAGTAAATACTGGACAAGAAGCTGAAGCTTGGATTCCTGGGATAAAGAAGTACTTATAAGTTCAGGATTATTCAGAGAACATGAAGGCAAGGGTTTCCATATTCAATTTGAATGGAAGGGAATCTATTTGGTGGGAGCATTGTAGGTAAGTGAAGAAGATCAATGAAAGGAAAATTGTGTGGAAATGCTTCCAGAAGTATTTCAAGCAAAAATACCTCTCTAACAGGTACTACGACGACAAGATCAAGGAATTACATGAGCTGATATTGGGAGAACAGACCATGGAAGAGTATGCAAATAAGTTCCTAGAACTATTGAGGTATGTCAGGGATGTCAAAGATGAAAAATTGAAAATCCAGCATTTCCTGAGTGGATTGCCTCAGTCTTACAAAGACATAATCAAGTTTTATGAACCTAGAACTCTTGAAGAAGCAATAAGGAAGACTAAGTATTGCTATGAGCAAAGAAAAGGAAAACCTGAATACTATAAGTCATGGAAGGACAACAAGAATGAGAATTCTAACCAAAGGAAGAATGGTTTCAAACCTTCTAGCTTCAAGAATCAGTAGAGGCAGCCATCCCAAGCTGAAAAGCAACCAGCCAGAGTGATGGGAGAGAAACCAAGAGACCCACAGTAGATTAGATAACCTCTCCAATGTTGGAGATGTGGAGGACACCACATGCGTAGTAATTGTCCACTCGAGAATGAGAGTACAAGGCCAACTTACAACATTCAAGAATCCAAAATAGTGGGTCAAGTAGCAAGGGTCGTTCCTAGTATTTATGCAGTGCTGGAGTACTGCCAGGCAGATCATCAGTCAACTATGGTTGAAGTTGCAGGTAAGGTTGTTAAGCAATATGTTTCTATTTTGATTGACCTTGGTTCTACCCATAGTTACATTACTCCTAAAGTAGTGGATATTTGTGCCTTTAAGAAAGTAAAGCATAGCAAATCTTGGTTAGTTCAACTAGCCACTAGAGCTAAGAGAAAGGTTAGTGTAGTGGTGGAGAAATTTCCATTATATATGAATGGATTAGCCACTTGGGTAGATATGAATGTTATACCACTTGGTTCCTATTATTTTCTCATTGGAATGGATTGGTTAGAAGCTCACAAAGTAAATCTTGACTGTTATAATAAGGCTTTTGAGTGCTTGGATGAAGAAAGCAACTCAAGGATTGTGAAAGGAATTCCAAAGGTGATTTCTATGAGGCAGGTTTCAGCAATGGAGTTGAATAAGTTCTGTAGGAAAGGTTTCCAGTTGTATGCAGCTCATACATTGGAAGGAACAGAGAATGAAAATCCTAGGTTGGAGGAATTTCATGTGTTGCAGGAATTCAGGGATGTGTTTCGTGATGATATTCCAGGGCTTCCTCCAAAGAGGGACATTGATTTCATAATTGAAGTTGTACCAGGAGTAGCACCAGTGTCCAAGACTCCGTACAGAATGAGTACGCTAGAAATGTTAGAGCTAAAGATGAAACTACAAGAGATATTGGAGAAAAATTATATCAAGCTAAGTGTGTTTCCTTGGGGAGCACAAGTTCTGTTTGTAAAGAAGAAAGATGGTACACTAAGTTTGTGTATTGATTACAGACAGTTGAACAAAGTCACAGTAAATAACAAGTATCCTTTTCCTAGGATTGATGACCTCTTTGATCAAATGAGAGGAGCGAAGGTATTTTCCAAGATTGACTTGAGGTCATGTTACCATTAGGTGATAATCAAGGATGAAGACATTCATAAGACAACCTTCAGAACAAGGTATGGACACTATGAATTTGTAGTGGTACCATTTGGTCTCTCAAATGCACTAGCTACATTTATGTGCCTTATGAATAGTGTCTTCAGCAGGTATTTGGACAATTTTGTTCTTGTTTTCCTTGATGACATTCCTATTTATTCTAAGGAGGAAGAACATGAAGATCATTTGAGATTGACATTACAATTGCTTAGGGAGCATCAGTTGTATGCAAATCTAAGAAAGTGTGACTTCCATAGAGATAGAATTCAGTATTTGGGTCACATTATCTCAGAAGAGGGTATATATGTGGACCATGAAAAGATTGAAGCCATTATGAATTGGCCCACTCCAACAAATGTGACAAATGTGAGATCTTTTATGGGATTTGCAGGATACTACAGGAGATTCATTGAAGGATTCTCCAAGGTTGCACATGCCATCACTTCTTTGCAAAAGAAGGGGATAAAGTTTGAATGGACATTGAGGTGTGAAGAAAGATTCCAGCAGTTAAAGAATATTCTCACCAATGAACTAGTATTGAATGTTGCACACCCAGAGAAATATTTTTTGGTGCGTACCAATGCATGCGGACAAGGGCTTGGAGGAGTCCTTATGCAGGACAACCACGTTATATGTTATGAGTGAAGAGAGTTGAAGGATCATGAGAAGAACTATGCTACTCATGATCTGGAACTTGTGTCCATAGTACATGCTCTCAAGATGTGGAGGCATTATTTGATGGGCAGAAGATTTGAGTTGAGGACAGACCATTGTGGTCTAAAGTATTTATTTGATCATCCTACTATAAATGCTAGGTAAGCTAGAATGCTAAAGTTTTTATGTGAGTTTTATTTTGAAATCAAACACATAAAGGGGAAAGAGAATAAGGTAGTTGATGCGCTTAGCAAGAAGGTGTAGGAAATGCATGTGGCATCTCTTAGTATTTTCCAATCAAATTTGAGGCAGCAGATTGTTAGTCATACTTCTAGAGATGAAATGTATTTGGAAGTAAAATACAAATTGCAGCAGCAAAGTCTTGAGAAGAGATATGAGGGATATAAGTTGGAAGAATATGGACTTCTTACTTATAAAGGCAGAATTTACATTCCAAGGGTAGCAGATTTGAGGAGAGTTGTAATGGATGAGATCCATCAAGCTCCATATTATAGATGTAATTGTAACTTTGGAATGTATTCACTTGTATTTATTATGTATTGTAACTGATGTTTATTCCGAGATTTATTTGTAATGTAATTGAGTCATGTCATACACTGATGTTCCTATCGGGAAGTTTCTATAATGTAAATAAGTCATGTCAAGTCAAGGTGGTTAACTCTCCTATTGTCTAAGGGTTAAAGTCCCCACAGATCGGGGGCACTAGGGTTATTAGACTCACCTAGTGAAGTCATCCCTAGTTGCGTTTAGTCAAGTCAAGAATTAGTATAAATAGAGAGCTAGCCTCTCTATTTATCACATGCTCACTCACACTCATTTATAGGCCATAGTTGAGGGAGAGAAACACATCGGGGCAAGGAAGAAAGAGGTTACTGCTGTCGGGAGATCATCTTACTATTTTTGGGTTTCACTTTGGTGCTGATTCTATCTCTGAGGAAGTTGTGTGGTTTTCTCCATTTATGGTTTCCTTGAAGAAAAACAATGTGTTAATTGTCTCTTATGTTTGATTGTTGTGCTTGTTGTTCTCTCAGTTAAATATCCTAATGAAATGCTAGCTTAATGTTTAAAATCTAACATGGTATCAGAGCTAACCTGAGAAAAAGACACTATGCAGCTATGGGAACTAGGGATTCCTATTTTGTAGATCTCTCTCCACATTTTTTCAGAAAAAGTAGGGTGGAATAACTCTCCTCCCTAGGGCACATATTTCTATCGAAGCAGAATCCAATTCTGAGGTTTTTCAGTTTTGGAATCGGCACTGCTACCGAAAATTAGGGCTTTTCACAGAAGTGTAATTTTTCAGTGAGCCCAGGATTGGATTGATCTCCTCCCCAAATCGAAGTTAGGGATCAAATTCAAAGCATTTGGTTCAACAGAACTCTAAAAAAGAAAAACCCTAATCTCCTCCTGAACCAGCACTGGAGGATTTCAGCTCCAAATCCAGATCTGACATCTTGACCTGGTAAGATCTAAATCTTTTGTATTTCCATTTGAGTTTCTCAGTTAATATGTCTCATCATACCAAGCTTAATGAAAATATTGAAGGAGCTGATAACTTCCAAGCCTGGAAGTATAGGATCTCCCTGGTCTTGGAAGAAAATGAGTTGGACTCCTACAGCCATGAGGAGGTTCCAGTTCTAGAGGGAGATGAGGCCAAGGCCTTACATAAAAAGAAGTTGGTTATGGAAAAGAGGATCATTGTAGATTCTATCAAGGATCACCTCATTCCATAGGTCTCATCCCTCAAGACACCTAAAGCGATGTTTGATGCCCTAACCAAACTGTTTCAAGGGAAGAAAATCAATCGGAAGATGACTCTAAGGAACCAGTTGAAGAATGTCAAGATATAGAATGAGCAGACCATCTAGTCATACTTCACAAGGGTCTCCAAGATCAAAGCTGGAAGCAGTAGATGAAGAAGTGGAGAATGCAGAAATTGTGATGACAACATTGAATGGCCTCCCTAGGTCATGGGATTCTTTCATCCAAGGAATCTGTGCTAGAAAGAAGTTGGTCAAGTTCCGTAGACTGTGGGAATAATTTTCTTAAGAAGAAGCTTGGATAGCATCTCGAGAAGAAAAGATGGGAATTGAAGATCAAGCTCTCACAGTACACTCCAATAAAGGAAGAAGGGAAAATCATCATCACCAAGGTAAGCATTCTCATCAGAAACATAACACTACAATAACGGATTCATCCAAACTCAAATGTTATACATGCGATGAAATAGGACACTTTGCTAGAAATTGTCCCATGAATAAGAATGGATCTAAGAAGAAGAAGAACTCCAAAAGAAGACACCATGATCACACTGCTGAGGATGATGATCCTCCCAGGAAGAGAGTAAAACAAGAAAGTGAAGACTCTTCAAGTGAAGATGAATATGTTCTGATCTCCGCTCTCATGGGAACTGTCACTCATGGAAGCAAAGATTGGCTTATTGACAATGGGGCTTCCAAGCACATGACAGGTTTCAAAGAATATTTTGAGAAACTCTCTGAACATAATTCACCCCATAAGGTGAAGCTTGGGGATGACTACCAATATCCCATAAAAGGTAGTGGTGAATCCTCCTACAAGCTAGACTCTGGAAAGTCTATGAAAATGAAGGATGTATTGTTTGTACCGGGACTAAAGAAGAATCTTCTATCCATATCAGCATTGGATGCAAAAGGAATCAGGATTTCATTTGTAGATGGCCAAGTCCTCATGTGTCCAAGAGGAAAGACTATTGCTGATAAAATAGTGATTGGAGAACACAAAGGAGGTTTATACAAACTAAAGGGCCATCCATAACAAGCTATGGTCCATGACACAGTAGATCCAAATGAAATTTGGAACAGAAGGATTGCACATGTGCCCTACATAGCACTACCACTTGCAAGCAAAGTTGTTGAAGGTATTCCATAAATTCAAACAAAACATGAAGGGGTATGCAAAGGATGTGTGAAAGGAAATAATACAAAGAAGACATTTCCAAGTAGCGAGAGTAAGGCAAAAGGAATCTTGGAAATCATCCACTTCAATGTATGTGGAAAAATTTCATCAAGTTCACTAAGAGGGTATGTATACTATGTTTCTTTCATTGATGACTTTTCTAGGAAGAAATGGATTTACTTCATGAAGAACAAAGATGAAGTATTCATCAAGTTCAAGGAATTCAAAGCCTTGATCAAGAACCACAAAGAAAAGAAGATCAAGACCTTTCGATCAAATAATGGTGGATAATTCACATCAAATGAATTCAAATAATTATGCAAAGAATCAACGATTAAGAGGGAGTTATCCACTCCATATAATCCACAACAGAACGGGGTTGCAGAAAGGAAGAATAGAACTATCATGGAAGCTGCAAGAGCAATGCTTCATGATCAAGATCTTCCTATGCATCTATGGGAAAAAGCTGCTAGAATAGCGGTGTATGTATAGAACCGTACTCCACATAGAGTACTCGAGAACAAGACTCCTAAAGAAGTCTTCTCTGATAAGAAACCAAAAGGCATCCATCTCAGAATATTCAGCTATCCACTATACATACACATTCCAAAAGAGAAGAGAACAAAACTAGATCCTTCAAGAAAGAAGGGTATATTTGTGGGATACTCTGAAAGCTCGAAGGCTTACAGAATATACTTCCCAGGATACAAGAAGATTGACATCAGCAAGGATGTAACATTTGATGAAGACACAGCTTATAACAAATCCAGAAAGAGAACTGCTGAAGATCCTGAAGAAGCAAAAGCACCCAGAATTCATGATACAACCATGAATGAATAAACTCAAGAATAAGATCAAGAATTTGAGAAACCACAAAGACCTGTAGATCCACCTCAAGAGAAGAATCGTCACAAGAGGAAACCTTATTGGGTACGAGAAATTATCCAAGGTGTAGAAAGATATGGGGACCCAGAAGAGAATCATAGAGAAAGAAAGAGAACTAGATCTTGCTCCGGATATGTAGCTTTCCTATGTGACTCTATCAATGAAGAACCTTCCAGTTATGAAGAAGCGGCAGAACGAAAAGAGTGGAAGGATGCTATGATCTAAGAGTATCAATCAATCATGAAGAATGATGTTTGGGATGTTGTCCCAAGACCAGAAGGGAATTCGGTTGTAACTTCCAAATGGATCTACAAGATCAAGCATGCTGAGGATGGTAGCATAGAGAAATATAAGGCAAGATTCATGGGTCATGGTTTCTCAGAGAAAGAAGGAATAGGCTATGAAGAAACCTTTGCACCTGTATCCAGATACACTTCCATCAGATCGGTACTTTCTTTGGCTGCAGTAATGAAATGGAAGATACACCAAATGGATGTCAAGACTGCCTTCTTGAATGGTGTAGTGGAAGAGTAAGTGTATATAGAACAGCCACTCGGTTTTGAGACACATGACAGGGAATCTCATGTGTGCATATTGAAGAAAGCTCTGTATGGTTTGAAAAAGGAACCCAGGAAATGGTACGGCAAAATTGATAGCTTTCTATCCAGTTTAGGCTTTACCAACAATAAAGCAGATTCCAACCTTTAATACAAGGTTGAAGATGGCAACCCAGTGATACTCCTACTGTATGTAGATGATCTATTTGTGATAGGTATGGATGGGTTGATTGCTGATACGAAAAGAAATCTTGCTGCTGAGTTCGAAATGAAGGACTTGGTTATGATGCATTATTTTCTAGGTATGGAGGTGTGGCAAAATGTAGATGGAATCTCCTTGAAACAAGGGAAGTATGAAGTAGATATCCTGAAGAGGTTTGGGATGATGGACTGCAAGGCCATGACCACACCTATGGCATCGAACCTAAATCTATTGAGTGATACTTCATCAAAAGCGGTTGATGCCATGATGTATCGTCAGATGATTGGTTCCTTGGTGTACTTGATGAACACGAGACCAGATATTTGCTTTGCTATGAACACCTTGATCCAGCTCTTGACAGATCTGAGACATGTTCACTTGATTGTTGCAAATAATATTCTGAGGTGCCTAAGGGGTAAAATTGATTATGGGCTCAAGAACAAGGCGAATCAGAATATTAACCTCGAGGGTTATGTTGATTTAGATTGGGCAGGTAGTGCCATCGATAAGAAGAGCACTTTAGTTTGTTGCTTCAGTATGGGATCAGGTGTGATCTCTTGGTTTAGTAGCAAGAAATCCTATGTGGCACTGAGTACAGCTGAAGCAAAGTATGTCGTAGCTTGTTCGGCTAGTTGTGAGGCAGTATGGCTGCGGAAGCTACTGTCTGATTTATTTGATCTCCAAATGGATGCTACTTGTATACATTGTGACAACCAGAGTTGTGTGAATTTATCAGAGAATCCAGTGTTCCATGACAAGTCAAAGCATATAGAGATCAAGTATTACTATATCAAGGATATGGTGCAGAGGGGAGCAGTGAAGCTCCAATATGTTGCAATGAGGGAACAAATAGCTGATGTGTTGACAAATCCATTGGCTAGGGTGAAGTTCGAGTACTTCAGGGAGAATCTTGGTGTTCTCTAGATCGAGGTTTCCTCCAAGGGAAAATGATGAGACCCGTATCTATTCTGACATGGTGAGAGGATTGGTTCCTTTCACGGTCAGATGTAAGGGTTGAGCTATTTTGTCATGGTGAGAGGATTGGTTCCTTCCATGTCATATGTGAGTGCTGAGCCATTCTGATGTGACTACAAGATTGGTTCCTACATGATCAGAAGCAAGCATTGAATGCCATTCTGGGAATGGAGGCACCTTGTCAGTTACCAGGTAGCTCAGTCTAGGACTGGGGGCCATTCTGATAGGACTGTAGGATTAGTTCCTACATGATGAGATGTGAGTGCACGTCCTTCTGACATTGGTTGTTAGATGTAAGTGCAGAGCCCTTTCAGCATGAAGGATTGGTTCCTTGCATGGCCGAATATAAGTGCTGAGCCTTTTTAACATTGGTTGTCAGTTGTAAGTGTAGAGGCTTTTGGCATGGAGGATTGGTCCCTCGCATGGCCAAGTGTAAGTGTTGGGCCTTTCCGATCATTGGTTGATGGATGTGAGTGCTGGGCCTTTTTGACAAGGCTATGGGAGGTGTTCTCGCATGGTCAGATGTGAGTACTAGGCGTTACCTTTCTGATATGATTATAGGATTGGTTCCTACATGATCAGATATAAGTGTTGGGTGGGCTATTCTGACTTAGGGTCAGATATAAGTGCTGGAAAAGACCTAAATTGAGGGTAGGCCTACAACCATCATGAAAAAGGGTTGGCTCTGTAGAACTTCCTATGACTAGAAGAATCATGAGATAGCACCCGTGAAGATTCAGTGTTGATGATCCAGCAGAGATGATCTAGATTGAGGGATGATCTAGATCCAGATATGATGCTCCAGAGATGATCCAGATCGAGGGATGATCCAGATCCAATGATGATGATCCAGATCCAGTGATGATCTAGATCCAGGTGAAGATGACTTGCAAATGAGGATGACTTGAAGACATAGAAGACTTTAAGGTAAAGATGACAAAGACTCGATGATGATCCAGATGATACAGAGAAGAAGACTTGTTCTAACAAATTGTGTTGAGAGAATACCTTCCTAGTTAAGAGGGAGTGTTGATGTAATTGTAACTTTAGAATGTATTCACTTGTATTTCTTATGTATTGTAACCCGATGTTTATTCCAAGATGTATTTGTAATGTACTTGAGTCATGTGATACCCCGATGTTCCTATGGGGAAGTTTCTATAATGTAAACAAGTCATGTCAAGTCAAGGTGGTTAACTCTCCTATTGTCTAAGGGTTAAATTCCTCGCAGTTCCAGGGCACTAGGGTTATTAGACTCACCTAGTGAAGTCGGCCCTAGTTGGGTTTATTCAAGTCAGGAATTAGTATAAATAGAGAGCTAGCCTCTCTATTTATCACACACTCACTCACACTCATTTGCAGTGCATAGCTGAGGAAGAGAAAGACACTGGGGCAAGGAAGAAATAGGTTACTATTGTTGGGAGATCATCTTACTATTTTTGGGTTTCACTTTGATGTTGATTCTATCTCTGAGGAAGTTGTGGGGTTTTCTCCATTTATGGTTTCCCCGAGGAAAAACACTGTGTTCATTGTCTCTTATGTTTGATTGATGTGCTTGTTGTTCTCTCAGTTAAAGATCCTAATGAAATACTAGCTTAATGTTTAAAATCTAACACATATTCTAGTCACCCAGGATATGAGAAGACAATTGCTACAGCCAGAAAGTAGTACTTTTGGCCAGGAATAAGAAAGGACATGGCTAAATATATTTTTAGGTGCATGAAATATCAGCAGGTTAAGGTTGAGCATCAACACCCTCCAGGTTTGTTGCAGCATTTTGCAGTTCCAGAATGGAAATGGGAAGTTATTTCCATGGATTTTATTATAGGATTTCCAATGACTTGGAGACAGCATGATTCCATCATGGTTGTGGTGGAAAATTTGACAAAGGTGGCACATTTTATACCAGTTAAGTCTATGCATAAGACTGATGACATTGCAAAGATCTTCATGAAGGAGATTTTCAAATTGCATGGATTGCAAAAGGCAATAGTCTCTGACTGAGATGGCAAGTTCACTTCCAATTTTTGGAAGGGGTTGTTTGTGGATTTGGGTGCAAAGCTGAACTTCAGCACTACTTACCATCCTCAGACTGATGGGGAAATAGAGAGGGTAAATCAAGTTCTTGAATACATGCTTTGCATGTACATAATGGACAAACCAACCAAGTGGGACGATTATTTACACCTGGTAGAGTTTTCTTATAACAATGGACAACAAGCATCCTTGGGGATGAGTCCATATGAAGCTTTGTATGGAAGCAGGTGTATGTCACGAGTGACTTGGGATAATCCAGTAAATAGAGTGGTGATTGGTCCAGAATTGCTCAAGGAGATGGAGCAAGAGGTTATAAAGATTAGGAAGAATCTGAAGGCAGCCCCGGATAGACAAAAAATCTATTTTGATAAGTATATGGTGAATAGAGAGTTCAGTATTGGGGATCATGTTTACCTTAAAGTGAAGGAAAAGAAGAGTTCCTTGAAGCTTGGGAGTTGTTCCAAGCTATCACCCAGATATTCTGGGTTGTTCTAAGTGCTTGAAAGAATAGGTCCAGTTGCATATAGACTTGCATTTCCTGCTAGCACTAGGGCTCATAATGTTTTTCATGTTTCTTTGGTTAAGAAATATATACATGACCCTAGCCACGTGATAAATTGGGATGTGATTCAGGTGGAACCCGAGGGAGAGTTCCGAATGGAGCCAATGTGCATCCTCGACAAGAAGGTCACCATGCTCTAGAACTGAGCCATAGGACAAGTAAAGGTGTAGTGGGAGCACTATGGTCCAAAAGAGGCTACATGGGAGCTGGAGGATTCCATGCGATTGGCACATCCATTTTTGTTCAAATATGTGGAGCACTGAGACGATGTTAGTGTAGCATTTTGTTCAAATTTTGTAAGCACTGAGGACAGTGTTATTGAAGGGGTAGGGGAATTTAACACCCTGATTTTGACCCCATTGCATTAATTTCTATAATGTAAATATATTATCAAATCATGACAAGGAGCCCAAGGCCAAGGCCCTATTATTGATTAATGTTTGGGATATAGGCGATCATGGTTGATTCCTATGGTTTCTGTGCTAAGTCAAGAATGTTTCTAAACATCATGTAAATATGCAAATTAATGAAAACCCATGGCCAGCTATGTCAATGCGATGAATAATGAGATGGGGGCATGATTTCCTAAGGATAAGGGGGTGGGAATGTTAACCTTGATCCAGTTTGGGGAAAATCCATGTGTCATTGAGAGAACCCATCAAAACTGTCAAATACCCTAGAAGGTGGTTGAGGTAGTTATTACTTGGAAGGGGAAGAGTATGGGAAATTTTGAACTCGAAAGAGCACCTAGTTTTGGAAAGTCATGTTTTGATTACATGGACAAGAAAAAACCAGAACCATATGCCAGTATTGACCCATGCGTTCACGTTTTGGATTTACTCTCACTTTTGAGAGCTACAAAATTATTCATTCATCATTCCCCACCATCTTCGATTCCCAAAGGAGTGACATTGTGGTAGCAGTGGAGCTCTTCCTGTGTGAATCCTCTGCATTCTGTGAGCGTTTAGAGACATTGTGGTAGCAATGGAGCTCTACCTAAGTCTATCCTTTGTGTCCTGTGAATGTCTTTCCCTTGGAAATACTATGATTGTTGTGTTGCAACATTGTCTTAAACTACAAAGTGTATGAGACCTTGTTACCTGCATTCCAGAGTAAAGCTAGTGATGTGGAGTCTCCCTATGGTTGTTTTGATGTGCACCCTGGTTCGGGTTTGAGCTATGTAAAAGACTTAGGAATGTGAGAGACGTAGAGTTTGATTGATAAACCTAGTGTGAAACATCACTATAAGATAAGAGTGGCTGGTAAACCTGCTATGCACATCCTGAAGAGCACTGGAAGAGAAGGTGTAGCCTGAGGGACTGTGGAGAAGAGAAGGGGACACTTCCTTGTGTTGGATGTGTAGGTAGTGGGGAAACTAGACCAGATAGGTCTTGTGAAGGGGTTCCTAGCTCTCTAAATGAGCTAACTGCCTTAGCAATTCCTCCTACCCATTGCCTTGGAAGCCTGATAAACCCAACAGGAAAGATGGCTTGGCTGGTAGCCTTATAAACCCATCTATTGTCTTGGTTGTGTCTTATTGTGCTTGACCTGGTGTGTAACTTTTGGCTGGATAGTCTAATAAACCCAACTACGGATGTTGGCTTGGCCAGGTAGCCTGATAAACCTAGCAGTAAGATGGCTTGACTGTGTACAGTCTGATAAACCCATCTGTTGGATTGACTAGTCCTTAAAGGTGAATGTTTGCTTGACTGTGTTCAGTCTATGATACCCAACTATGAGATGGCTTGGCTGAGTGGCCTATGAAACCCATCCGTTGGAATGTTTTACCTTGCAGCCTGATAAACCCAACTATGTTGGTGGGCTAAGTGTTATTTCACCTTGGATATGTATGAGTCTACTAATGTTCTCTTATTCCTTGAGGAAATCATGCCCAGCTCGGGGGTGTCAGTGTTGCTAAGAGACTAAGGAGCACACTGGCCTATGGTTCGGTGGAATGTGGCAGCGACATAACTAGTTACGGGACAAGTTCTGTTCAAGATAAGTGTTTATGTTTATGTTATTTTCTACAATTGTAGTTCATGTATTGTAAATTGCTTGATGGAGTGTGATGAGCATGTTGTTGTGTTGAATTGATGCATTATTCCTTTGAATAACTGCAATTATAGGCATCTATGTGTGTTTTCCATCAATGCAGTTTGAACTAAGTTGCAGGGTAGATTGTCCAGACTGGTAATGGCCTGAATGATCAGATTGATCCAAGACTTTAGTGAAATACTTGAGTTTCCTGCTGGAAATATCCATTTACGCAGTCTGCAGGATGCAGAATGACAGTTCGCAGATCATGGTTTCTGCAATTTTCCCTTCCGCAACTTGCAAGATGCAAGATGCGGGATCGCGGTGTCGTGATTTCCACAATTCCCAATCCTACAAGTCAAATTTTTTGTGTCATCGATGTTTGCAGGATTTTTGTCCTCCATTGATCTGTTTCCGATCGGGGATGCGGGTTGCGGGAAGTGAGATTGCAAGGGAGCATGACAGTGTTGGAAATGTCGAGATGTGGTCACTACCATGCTTGTGTTTCGATGAGCAATCATAGGCTCTCAATGAAATTTTTATTTTCACAGGATAATGGGTTATTGGTACATGACACTCGTCCAAATCCTCCTCCTCATCCGCTATATCCTCCTCGGAATCCTCCTTGCTGTTGGTACTATGGTTGAGTCACTTGCTAATATTGTGGTTGGGTTAGATGTTGTGGGGAATTTGGTTGCTGCTGAACGTATTGTTATGCTTGAACATACTGCAGTTAAGGATGTGTGATCAACAATTGATTGTACTATGGTTGTTGTGCAAACTGTGGTTGCGGTGAGAATTGTGGCTGCGGTGTGAATTGTTGCTGCAACTATGAAGGAAGAAACTGCATCTGCAGAGGTGGTGTATACTGCACCTGGGATGTTGGTTTCACCATCTATGGTTGAGGCTGAGGCTGCGACTACTAGATTACGTGGGGATCCTCACCCTTCACTAAGTATGAATCATATGTTCTCTCTTAAAGCAAGTCATAACCTTGATAGTCTTTATCCTCATGCCTCAATGAGTGACAAAAGGTGCAATACAAACTTTCTGCCTTCGTAACCATATTTTGCATCTATCTACAGTTTTCATTTCAATTCCCATATACCTAACATACGTGACACCATGGTACGCTAGCGCAAATCAAGGGGTTCAGTGCTCTTGAGAGAGAATATTTTTTGAAAAGTTAGATAGGTATCCTTGGTGTGTCTGTCCACATGACATCGGGTGCACAAACGGTCATCATGTTCTTCTTTTACCTTCTTGATATCCTACAACTGGAGTGTCAAATTTGCTAGCTACACCTGAATCTGGTTCACGGCGACTGCAGTCTCCCCAATAGGCAAAGCTTATAACTTCATCACAATCTCTAGGGCCTCACTTTATGTCGTGATATTTTGCTGCATTAATGGCTGTAGGATGTGCAAGACCATCGCAGCGATGAACCACTCCTTATGTTGAAAATTTCTCATTTGAAACTGACTCGGGCCATCAACGTCTTAAACTGTTGATCAAAATCTCAAATAGTTTCATTCGAAAACTGCTTGATCTCCTTGAGTTATGTAATAGACTAGGCCTCATATTTGGGTTTCTTAAATTCCTCAAATATCCCTTCTCGGATCTCATTCAGTTTTTTTGCTGCAATTCCTTGAGGGTGTTCGCCAACTGAATTTTCATGATATCATCATCCATGATCTGTCTAGTAGTCCAGACTGCTTCACACAAGAACTAGTACTATTCTAGTTCATCAGTCCTATTTCCATGGAACATTGGTAGCTTCATCTCGTCGACCACCATTCTGTGCCTTCTTCCTCCAACTGGTGCTCTACTACTAGACTGTTGTTGGTACATCAGACAAGTCGACATATAATACACTTTTCTACCTGTTGTAGGAGTAGTGCGTGGAGGTTTGGACACGTTACTGCTGTGGTTTGATCTTACTACTATCCTCAGTGTAGACTAGGTCTGGTCGTCCTCGTCGTCACTATAGGGTTGCTTCATCCCGTGTGGTTTTTCTTCGCAGCCTTGCATCTCGACCACAACAGGACCTTCCCCTAGTCTCTATTTCTTCTCTTTTCGAAATATTTCTCCTCCCCTCATACAACCACTTGTTTCCTCATTGACCCTCAAAGTCTCATAAAAAATCATACCCCAATTACCCCTTATCTTTCCATTTCCCTCCCCCCTTTCGTCACAATGTCCACGGCCTCTGAACACCTAAGTTTCACTACTCGAGGTGCATTTTCAGAATACCCTTCTCGCAAACAAGCATCTTAATAGTTAATTGTAGAGGCAGACAAGCATCTTAATAGTCAATTTCTTGCAATTCCTCGATTAGTTCAGGGGTCCAGGATGTCAGTTCCCCTCCTTGATGGTTGTTCTTCTAATAAGTGAACCGCACTAGCCACTCATACAGTATGATAGGAAATTCACAAAAGAACCATTCGTAGGTACCATCGTGGATATATCTAGCCAGTCAATTGTTTGTCGACAACTTTGAATTCTGATTTTCTATTTCAGAAAACTCTCGCAGCTTTAAGTCGAACCAATATTCAATCTCTGGTTTATTTGGATGCTACAATATATCCTCCCTTAATTTGCAACAAAGTCCCAGCAATGGAACCATTTGTTGCAAAAAACCCACCAACAAATCCTCATCAACAGTTGTTCTCACTCTGTCGACGCCCAACCAGCGTGATCTCTCTGAGTACCATCCTAGACAGG
Source organism: Pseudotsuga menziesii (assembly GCA_001517045.1). Taxonomy (NCBI): domain Eukaryota; kingdom Viridiplantae; phylum Streptophyta; class Pinopsida; order Pinales; family Pinaceae; genus Pseudotsuga; species Pseudotsuga menziesii. Next base: position 253,482 of record LPNX010476946.1, on the reverse strand, counting down.
TTTCACCCTGCCTGGAAACACCCACAGAGTGGATGAAGTCTAACCTGAGATGTTCGAGGGAGAGCTGTTGGAACAAATGTTTCGATAGTAAGAAGGGAGGGAAGTTCATCAGCGACTCAACATCATAATAATCTAATTCTTCAGAGATAGTTAATTACTATCACAGCATTCATCACAGAATCTATCAACATAATTAACAGATTGCTAACACATTGTATCATTCACTTATCCATCGCAGTAGTGACATTCTTTCATAGAACAAATTCATTAAGCATCCATCATTAACATCACAGCACATAAAGACGGGAAAGAAATAAGAGTCAAGTTCAATTTAGGGAAACATTTGTCATGTCATATTTCTTCTGCACAACAAATGCAAAACATACAGTACTTCACCACAGTAGGAGAATGATCACAACCCAAGATTCAATAGATGGTCAACACAGACAGAGCCAAAACTGCTCAAAATGAAGTGACAAGATCACACATAGTTCTCAGATCACAAAAATGGATTGATCAATTGACCTTCTATTTCCATGATCTCTCTCTACAATTGCAATTCTAACTCTATATATAGGATTGTGCCTTTACACCCAAGGTCCACTTCCAACTAAATTCTAACAAACTAGTGACCTATATTCACAAAATGTGCTCAATCGGTACAAAATTTCAAAATAAATTCCAAAAACGGTTATCTTCCACCTATCGCACTAATTTGGTCCTACATGGTTTTGTGTGAGCTTGTGCAACCTCCAAGGTGCTGCACAACTCACTTACCCCAAACCCCTGCCAACACTAGGATTGAGATCCATCCTTGTAGGATATTCTATCCACCTCACCCACCATTTTCTCAACCATCCCTATCCTCCCAAGGCCTATAAAAGAAGGCTCATATCCATGGTTGAGAGAGAGCAAGGTTATGTTTTTGCATTGTTATTCTGGCCTAGATCAGTAGGGTGAGCATAGGAGGAGAAAAGTTAGAGCTATCAGGGACAATATATTGGCATTGTGAAGGAGCTTATTGAAACTAAGGAATAGGTTGTCATCTTCTTCTTCTTTATTTAATGCAAAATTTGTTCCTTTCCCATAAAGTATATTTTGTTAATATCATATGTTTTATTGCTAGATTCCTTAGTCACTAGCATAGAATAGTGGAACATTTTCTGGTGCTTTTTGATCTTGTGTGTTGGTTTCATGTGATCATGTAGGTACATCAGTGAAGAGCTAGCATTGCAGGAGACAAATACACTTTTTATCAAAAGACCTTTATTCCAAATATCCACCCATTCTAGGGAAAGTATTCCAATTCTGTTGTGTACGATTTGTTCTAGATCTGAACCATTCAAACTAGAGGAACAGCTCCTGTCCGCAGGAGGTGTATTTTTCTAGTTAACAAAAAGAAGGAAACAACAGACCAAAGGAGAGTGCATCTTCCCTTTTTTTGATCAGTCACAAAAGCATAGAATCCAAGAAAAGTTTTCATAGGGAAAATAGAAACTCCGGTCCTAAGGAGGGTGCAGTTTCCAAATTCAGTGAATGACATGGATAGGGAAACAACACACAAGTTCCCTACTTTCCAATTATTCAAGGAGGGCGCATATCTGGCTAGGGTTAGGATTTCTATGTGGATGAATTCCTCTCATAGGTCACATACCTGCTAAACAAGTCACCAAAATATTATAAAAATATAGGGGGAGCTCTATTACTCAGTTTGGTTAATGATTGGTTTTTTTATGTGAGTCATAGCTTCTACTAAGTGTTGTGCCTCAAACTTTTGGGAGATGTGCCCGAAATCCTTCCTTCCCCACTCTTCTTCCTCCCTTTCTGTTTCATTGTAAGTGTTGGAGAGATAATCCATAGCACCTAAGAATCATATTATATATCCATGGCATCCATTCTCTTCAGTGAATTTGGGCTCCACTGAAGTGAAATATTCACCTACGCTCCCATCCATTTTGATGTAAAATTTGGGCCTCCTGCCCACTATTTTGAGTCTGAATTTGGAGTGATAAATTCTCCAACTCCTTATTGATGAGAAAAATCCCATAAAATCTGTTTAATATCTCTGTAATACTGTAGTAATTATTTCCAATCGGCTTACATGTCAAGTTCTCCATGAATAGGCTCTAATTTGTCCTTAAATGAGGGTTTTTTATCAATTTAAAGAAATGATAAATAAGTAATGGCCATGAGAATGAATTTTAATGGTGTAATGTGTTAAGTGAAGCTATAATATACTCTTTTAAATTCCATTATCAGACCTGATATCTTTCTGATACGAAATTTATGCATTTTTGTACACCTATGCTAAATGGCTAGTCAAAAATTACTAGTTTCACAGTTTTGTTAATTCAGAGATTTTTCTGCATCCATTTTCCATTCCTCAAGTTTTTGGATGTTTTTTAATGACCCCTATATCCATCCATATCATTAAACTTAAATTTTGTTGGATACGTACATTGTTTGGGCAGCCTCCACTACGTAGGGCCTCTCTGGGACAAAATTGCCAATTTTACCCAAATCATCCCAAACAACCTCATATCGCTCCATATATGTCCCTTTATATCTGAAACATTATTTAAATCATTTTATAACTCATACCACACTTCTGAACCTTTCCTCTAACCCTTGGTTGATTGGGCATGAGAAAAGTGCTTCCTAGTTTCACGGTTAGGTGACATAGAAGTGTGGGAGTAAGTTTCATCATATCTGACTTTGAAACCTAAATGGTCCCTGATATCAATGTTTTTGGGAATAAACTCTAAAATTCCTAAAAAAAATTCTTGGTTTCTTCCATCATCCATTTCTTTGTGTGTTCATTTCTCAGCAAAAATACCCTTAATTTCCTAGTTAAAATTTGACTGATTGAATGCACAAATTTATATCATAATTTTAAATTAAATTTGAAGCAAGTTAGTGGTCTGATCTCTACATCAGATATCAGAAAATTACATTCCTTCCTTTTCTAATACCATAACCATCAATAATGAATAAGGGCTTGTGTTGGGATGAATGATCCCATCCTCCAACAGTTCCTAGATGATATTTCCTATTTCGTTGTTTTAATCAAAAGGGTGTTCATAATGGATTCGGGGTATTGAGTTCCTAGAATTAATGGAATACCATGGTTTTTTCCCCTTAGGGTTGGTGGTAATCCCTTTGTTGTGTCAAAAACCTAGTAATGTTTAGAGAGAACTATTTGCAAATTGGAATGAATGTGCAAGTTTGGGTAAATATCCTCTAAAGGTGTGTTCATGACTTAGCTAGAACTGAAATGATCCATCATAATTGAATGGAATTTATTTAATAACTTATATGGTTTTTGTAAAACTTTAATTAGGCCCATTGAGATGATGTGTGTGCCCTTCCTTGGTGAGGACTATATACAAGTACTTGAAATATACATTGCCTAGCCCCAATGTCCTTATCCATTTTGACCCTTGTAATACATCACAAACACCCATTTCTATAGTGAACATGTGGATTTTGAAATGATAATCACACATTTGTAGTTTAACATTTTCACAATAACCACCACATTTCAGCATACCACTATTTTCTATCATAATTTGGAAATTTTCTATTGAACTAATATAACAATGAGTTTCTTCTTCAACTCTCCGATGAATAAATTTGTGGGTGCTACCACTATCATTAAAAAAAATATTGCGATGCTTGATGTAGCCTACCAATTTCAATTTGTTGGGATTTGTGAAACTTAACCATGCATGGATGGAAATTTGGGGTTCTTCATCAAGAGTTTTTAAGGTGTGTTCTTCTTCTATGCGTGGAGGAGTCTCATCTTGTTTTGTTTCTTGATTTACAAACATGGTGATATCTTCTAGGTGCTCATATGGGAAGACATATATTTGGAATAAAAAAAGGAATTATGTTCATTTATTCCCTTGAAAATAGTTTTCATCATAGTTATAATAAATTCCAAGGAATTGGCATTTATCCATTTCATCAACAAATAACTTCTGGATTCTTAATGGATCCATGGGAGTGTTCGAAGTGTGACTCCAAAAGGAAGGTCTTTTGGGATGGGAATTGATCACCATTTCATTGTATTCATCTTAATCACAATATTCAAATGCGTTTTAGGGTTTATTCATAATG
>LPNX010476946.1:238049-249286 GCA_001517045.1 Pseudotsuga menziesii | reverse complement strand
TAGAGAGAGAGAGAGAGAGAGAGAGAGAGAGGCCATCTATGCAAATCAACAATTGCTCATACAATGTAATATAGACCAGAATTGTGCCACTATGGTGTAATTAAGTAACTCTTCCTGGGTAGTGATTGTCACATTCTAAACATTCGTGGAGGATCTTTAAACATTTGCTCCAAGGGACATAACAATAATAAAATTTATGGTGCCATTTCCACCATTGCAACCATTTTGAGTCTAAATATTTAAAAAAAACCTAATTTTTACCTTTTGGAGATTATCTTTAATGCCATGGAGATCAAAATAGTGTTCCATTTGGGTAATCCAACTTTATGGATATGAACCATAAAATTTGTGCTTGTTGACCTCTGAGGAATTGATTCCACGAATTTCTATCCTCAAATGATAGAGGTCAGGTTCTTGGAAAGAAAGTGTGAGATCCCCATTCTTTAGTGACAAATGTGTCATTAGTTGGATCCTCTGTTTTAGGTGTTATCCCCACTTGTTGAGCTATAACATTGATCACTTGTTGTTGGTTAGCCATATTGATGGTGATATAGTTAATTTTCTACTACAATGTGACTAATAAGGTTCACTTTAGTGTCCATAGGTTGTGTTGACGAGAAAAAATGACCCAGATCAACAATAAGGGAAAATGCATGATGGGAGTATTGTTGAAATATTGTAACTTTGACAAATATTCTAAATGTATTTTATTCTTGTAACCTATCAAAGATGTTTTATTCCTCCATTAAGATGATACTATTGTATTTGATCATCATAGAGTAATGAGGTAAAACCATTGTTGTAATTCAAGTCAATAGAACCCTCCAAAATATAATATTATATTGTTCTATGTCTTCCAAGGTGAACTCAGCCCAGTAAGTTTGTTGGGGACAACTTGTTAGGGAAAAAGTCAAATGGAAGATGGAGTATAAATAGAGGAGGTGTGTTCCTCATTTGAACACACACACTCACTTGTGTATAGCACATAGGATATATATATATAGACAAGGAGAAGGAGCACATGTTTGGGGTTTTATCTTTGTACTTTTGATACATCTATATAGAGGAAGTTTTGTTGGGTTTTCTTCCCCTATATGTATTCCCAAGATAAATCTATGTCTATATTGTGATTATGTTTCTTTCAGTGATCCTGCATATGCAACTATTATGAAATTGAATTAAATACTAATGATATCTAGCTAAGCATATACAATCTTAACATGGTATCAGAGCTAGCCTGAATAGAACAACTTTCACAAGGTAAAACTCTCTGTTTCCCTCCGACAAGAAATTAGGGTTTCTGTCAAAGTTGGAATTTTGGAGATCTGATTGAATAGAAATTTGCGCCTCCCTAAAGCACATCTATTGATACCTGGATCTAAATTTTTGAGTGGGTATATCTCTAGGAAATTAAAACCCTAGTTTGAATTTGGACCAGAAAACTGCAAAAAACCAGAAAACTGCAGAAACTACAGGCTGGAATATCGCAAGTCAATTTTGACAAATGAATATTTGGAATCTCCAAAAATCAAGTGTACGAGAAAAATTTCCTCAGTGAAGCACATATCCTGGTAAGGTGAGTTCTTCATTTTGAGAAATTTGATTTTTTAGTGACCTCCTGGATAAGATGGCCCCAAGCACTAAGCTTGAGGACAAGCTAGACGGAATAGAAAATTTCTGAGCATGGAAATATAGGATTGGTCTCATTCTTAGAGAGAATGATATTGACAAATGTTATATTTTTATCATTCAAGCTACCAATATGATCTTAGGATCTTTAACTGAGAGAATAACATGCACTGCAATAAAACACAAGCACAACACAAGAGAAAAGAGACAAAAAGAATTTTCCTCGGTGAAACCATAAAGGAGAAAACCCCACAACTTCCTCAAAGATATAATCAGCACCAAAAGTAAAACCCGAAAACATAAAGATGATCTCCCAATAGCAACATTCTCTCTCTTATCCCAGTAACTTCTCCTCTCACTCATGTGCCCCAATGAGTGAGTGTGTGTGTGATAAATAGAGAGGCTCACTCTCTATTTATATTCTTGCATTCACTTGAAACCCACTTTTACTAACATGTCGACCTCACGTAACAATTACTTACTAGAGCCGACATCTCTAGGAGTATCTAATAACCCTAGTGCCCCACAACTTTTGGGGAATTTGCCTCCTCCGACCAAAAAGGAGGTTTATCCTTAACACAATGGTGGGGACTATTTCCCTGACTTACAATGACTCACCAAGGTCAACATCTCTAGGATAGTATAATAACCCTAGGGCTCCATAACTGTGGGGACTTTAACCCTTGACCAATAGGAGGGTTACCCACAATGATTTGACATGACTTGTTTACATTATAGAAACTTCCTAGAATACATTTCAAAGTTACAATTACATCAACAATCCATCTTAACTAGGAAGGCATTCTCTCGACACAATTTTCATCACTGGTCTTCTTCTCTGGATCATCTCGGCATATGTATATTCAAGTCATCTTCATCTTCAATTCATATTCGTCTTTAAGTAATCTTTATCTGCAAGTCATCTTCATCTGGATCTGGATCATCACTCGATCTGGATCATCATCACTAGATCTAGATCATCACTCGAACTAGATCATCATCACTGGATCTGGATTATCACTCGATCTATATCATCATCACTCAATTTAGATCATCATCACTGGATCTAGATCATCACTCGATCTGGATCATCATTGGACATCATCACTGGATCTAGATCATCCCTCGATCTGGATCATCATCACTGGATCTGGATCATCACTCGATCTGGATCACCACTGGGTCATCATCACTAGATCTGGATCATAGCTTGATCTGGATCATCACTGCTGGATCTGAATCATCACTCGATCTAGATCATCTTTGAGACATCATAACTAGATCTGGATAATAGCTGAATCTGGATCATCACTGGGTCATTGTCATATGTGTTATCTCATGATTCTTCTCGTCACAAGAAGTTCTACAGAGCCAGCCCTTTTTCATGTTGGGTGTAGGCCCACCTCCTCATAGATCTTTGGTAGCCCTTACATCTGACCTACTCATTAGAATGGCCAACACTAACATCTAACCTTGACTCGTCAGAAAGGCACAACACTTACATCTGACCTTGACTCGTCAGAAAGGCGCTCAGTCCTATATTGAGGGTTCCTAGTAACTGACCAAGTGCCTCCATTTAGAAAATGGTAGTATCCCTTTCATCTGACCTACTCATCAGAATGGTTGGAACTCACATCTAACCTCCTCATCAGAAAGGTGGTAGCCCTTACATCTAATCATGTAGGACCTCATCCTACAGTCACATCAGAATGGTCGGCACTCACATATGACCTACTCGTCAGAAAGGTGGTAGCCCTTACATATATGTAGGATCTCATCCTACATTAGAATCGTTGGCACTCACATCTGACCTCCTCATCAGAAAGGTGATAGCCCTTACATCTATGTAGGAACTAATCCTACATCAGAATGGTCGACACTCACATTTGACCTACTCATCAAAAAGGAAACAACCCTTATATCTGATCAAGTGGGAACACATCCCTCAATCACATTACAATGGCCGTGTGCTCACATCTGATCATGTAAGGCTACATCTTACAATCGTCTCAATAAGGCCCTCAGTCCAAGACCAATTATTCATGGTAACTCACTAGGAAGCTCCATTCCAAGAATGGCAATAGCCTTTATATTTGGTCATGTAGGAACCAATCCTACAGTCATATTAGTGTTGATGTATTTGTAACTTCAGAATGTATTCATCTATGTATATTATGTCTTGTAACCCGATGTTTATTCTGGGATGTATCTATTATGTAATTGAGTCATGTTTTCATGCCCCGATGTTCCGATTAGGAGGATCTATAATGTAAACAAGTCATGTCAAGTCATTGAGGGTAACCCTCCTATTGTCTAAGGGTTAAAGTCCCTGTAGTTTCAGGGCACTAGAGTTATTAGACTCTCCTAGAGAGGTCGGCCCTAGTAGGGTTTTAGTCATGCTGAGATTAGTATAAATAGAGAGTTGGACATTCTATTTAGCACACATCACATACACACGCAAGTGTAGCACATAGTTGAGGAAGGAGAAGACACTGGGGCTAGACAAGAAGAAGGTTACTGATGTCGGGAGATCACTTACTATTTCAGGATTTTCTATTTTGGTGTTGATTCTATCTTTGAGGAAGTTGCGGGGTTTTCTCCATTTATGGTTTCCCCAAGGAAAAACACTATGTCCATTGTCTCTTGTGTTTGATTTCTATGCGTGTTATTCTCTCAGTTAAAGATCCTAATAATGCTAGCTTAATGTTGAAAAACTAACATGGTATCAAAGCTAATCTGAGAGGAAGACACTGTGCAGCTGCGGGAACTAGGGCTTCCTAGTTTGTTTGTCTTCCTCCATATATTTTCAGCAAAATTAAGGTGGAATAACTCTCCTCCTTAGGGCGCATCTTTCTGTTGAAGTAGAATCCAATTCTGAGGTTTTTCAGTTTTGGACCCAACACTACTGCCAAAAATTAGGGCTTTTCACAGAAGAGGAATTTTTCAGTGAGCCTAGGCCTGGATTGATCTCCTCCCCAAATTCGAAGTTAGGGATAAATTTCAAGGCATTTGGGTGGACAGAACTCAGGAAAAGCAAAACCCTAATTTTCTCCTGATCCAGCACTACAAGATTTCAACTCCAAATCCAGATCTAACATCTTGACCTGGTAAGATCTAAAACTTTTATATTTCCATTTGAGGTTCTTAGTTAAGATGTCTCATCATACCAAGCTTGATGAAAATCTTGAGGGATCTGATAACTTTCGAGCCTAGAAGTATAGCATCTCCCTAGTCCTAGAAGAAAATGAGTTGGACGCCTACATCCATGAGGAGGTTCCAGTTCTAGAGGGAGATGAGGCTAAGGAATTACATAAGAATAATTTGGTTATGGAAAAGAGGATAATTTCTTATTCTATCAAGGATCACCTTATCCCACAGGTGTCCTCTCTCAAGATAGCTAAAGCTATGTTTGATGCCCTAACCAAATTGTTTGAATGGAAGAACATAAACCAGAATATGACTCTAAGGAATCAACTGAAGAATGTGAATATCCAGAATGTAGAGACCATCCAGTCTTACTTCACAAGGGTCTCTCAGATCAAGGAACAAATGGAAGCAGTAGATGAAGGAGTGGAGAATGCAGAAATTGTGATGACCACCTTGAATGGTCTCCCTAGGACATGGGACTCTTTCATTCAATGGATCTGTGCTAGAAAGAAGTTAGTCAATCTCAGTAGACTATGGGAAGAATGTTCTCAAGAAGAATCTCGGATAGCAGCTCGAGAAGAGAAGATGGGAAGTGAAGATCAAGCTCTCACAGTACAATCTAAGAAATCCAGATCCAGCAATCACAGAAGTAAGTACTCTCATCATCGGAATTACTCTAGAAAGCCTAGAGATAGGTCTAAGTACATTTGCTATACATGTTATGAAAAGGGACACTTTTCTAGAGATTGTCCTAAGAACAAAAGTAGCTCTCACAGGAAGAAGGGAAACAAAATAAGATATCATGCACATGCTGCAGAGGATGATGAACCTTCATCAAAGAGAACCAGATATGAAAGTGAAGATTCTTCAAGCGATGATGAATATGTTTTGATATCTGCTCTCACGGGAAACATTACTCATGGAAGTGATGATTGGCTTATAGACAGTGGGGCTTCCAAACATATGACTGTATTCAAGGAATCCTTTATAAACATTCAAAACATGAATCACCTCACAAGGTGAAGCTAGGAGATGACTACCAATATCCAATAAAAGGTAGTGGGGAATCTTCTTATAAGCTAGACTCTGGAAAGTCTATAACAATGAAGGAAGTGTTGTTTGTGCCACGACTCAAGAAGAAACTTCTCTCCATATTAGCATTGGATGCAAAAGGAATGAGGGTTGCATTCATAGATGGTCAAGTCATCATGTGGCCAAAAGGAAAGACTATTGATGATGCAATAGTGATTGGTGAAAAAGAAGGAGGTTTTTACAAATTGAAAGGCCATCCAGAACAAGCCTTGGTCCATAAAACAGTAGAGCCAAGTGAAATTTGGTATAGAAGGCTTGCACATTTGCATTACAGAGCACTACCTCTTGCAAGCAAAGCTATTGAAGATCTTCTAGAAATTCAAGCAAAACATGATGGGGTCTGCAAAGGATGTGCAAAAGGAAAGAACACAAAGAAGACATTTCTAAGTACTGAAAGCAAAGCAAAAGGAATCTTGGAAATCATCCACTTCGATGTATGCAGTCCTATGTCATCAAGCTCACTAAGCAGATATGCATATTAGGTTTCTTTTATTGATGACTTTTCTAGGAAGACATGGGTTTAGTTCATGAAGAACAAAGATGAAGTATTCAGCAAGTTCAAGGAATTCAAATACTTGATCAAGAATCACACTGAAAACAAGATCAAAACCTTTCGATCAGATAATGGCGGATAATTCACTTCGAATGAATTCAAAGAGCTATGTAAAGAATCAGCGATTAAGACTGAGTTGTCCACTCCTTATAATCCACAATAGAATGGGATTGCAGAACAGAAGAATAGAACTATCATGGAAGCTACAAGAGCTATGCATCATTATCAAGATCTTCCTATGCATCTTTGGGCAGAAGCTGCCAGAACAGCGGTGTACTTGAGAACAAGACTCTTGAAGAAGTCGTTTCTGAAAAGAAACCAAAAGTCAGCCATCTCATAATATTCGGTTGTCCTATGTACTTACACATTCCAAAAGAGAAGAGAACAAAATTAGATCCTTCAGGAAAGAAGGGTATATTTGTGGGATACTCTGAAAGCTCGAAGGATTACAGAATATATTTCCTAGGATACAAGAATATTGAAATCAGCAAGGATGTAACATTTGATGAAGACACAGCTTACAACAAATCCAGAAAGACACCTGCTGAAGAACCTGAAGAAGCAGAAGCACCCAGAATTCATGATACAACCATGAACGAAGAAACTCAAGAAGAAGATCAAGAATTTGAAGAACCACAAAGACCAATAGATCCACCTCTGGAGAAGAATCCTCATAAGAGGAAACCTACTTGGGTACGTTAAATTATCCAAGGTGTGGAAATATATGGGGCTCTAGAAGAGAATCACAAAGAAAGAAAGAGGACCAAATCCTGATCTGGGTATGTAGCTTTAATATGTGATTTCATTGATAAAGAACCTTCCAGTTATGAAGATGTGGTAGAATGAAAAGAATGGAAGGATGCTATAATCAAAGATTACCAATCAATCATGAAGAATGATGTTTGGGATGTTGTCCCAAGAACAGAAGGGAAGTCAGTTGTAACTTCCAAATGGATCTACAAGATCAAGCATGCTGCAGACAGTAGCATTGAAAAGTATAAGGAAAGATTTGTGGCTCTAGGTTTCTCTCAGAAAGAAGGAATATATTATGAAGAAAACTTTGCCCCTGTATCCAGATACACTTCCATCAGATCAGTACTAGCTCTGGCTGCAGTGATGAAATGGAAGATACACCAGATGGATGTCAAGACTGCTTTCTTGAATGGTGTAGTAGAAGAGGAAGTGTATGTAGAACAACCACTCGGTTTTGAGACACATGATAGAGAGTCTCATGTATGCAGATTGAAGAAAGCCCTGTACGGTTTGAAACATGCACCCAGTACTCGGTATGGCAGAATTGACAGCTTTCTATCTAGTTTGGGCTTTACCAAAAGTAAAGCGGATTCCAACCTTTACTACAAGGTTGAAGATGGAAACCCATTGATGCTCCTACTATATGTAGATGATCTATTTGTGACAGGTATGGATGGGTTGATTGCTGATACGAAGAGAAAGCTTGATGTCGAGTTTGAGATGAAGGACTTGGGTATGATGCATTATTTCCTAAGCATGGAGGTGTGGCAAAGTGCAGATGGAATCTTTCTTGGACAAGGGAAGTATGCAGTAGATATCCTAAAGAGGTTTGGGATGATGGACTGCAAAGCCATGGCCACACCTATGGCATCGAACATGAATCTATTGGGTGATGCTTCATCAGATTCAGTTGATGCTATGATGTATCATCAGATGATTGGGTCCTTGATGTACCTAACGAAAATGATACCAGACATTTGCTTTGCTGTGAACACCTTGAGCCAGTTCTTGACAGATCCAAGAAATGTTCACTTGATTGCTGCAAAGCACATTCTGAGGTATCTGAGGGGTACAGTTGATTATGGGATCAAGTATGAGTCGAATCAGAAGATTAACCTGGAGGTTTATGTTGATTCAGATTGGGCAAGAAATACCATCGATAGGAAGAACACTTCAGGATGTTGCTTCAGTACGAGATCAGGTGTGATCTCTTGGTTTAGCAGGAAGCAATCCTGTGTGGCACTGAGTACAACTGAAGCAGAGTATGTCACAGCTTATTCAGCTAGTTGTGAGGAAGTACGGCCAAGGAAGCTACTGTTTGATATATTTGATCTGCATTTGGATGCTACTTGTATACATTGTGTAAATTTGAGCATATATATCTGTAGACAAAAACAAAACTCACAAAGAAAGATCTCACAATTTACTCAGCAATTGAAGAATGAAACAGTGCAAAAGGCTTGCAGCTGTGAATGCTTTCATTAATCAAAAAGTAATTCAGATGATAATTACAATAATGTAAAATGGCTTTAATAGCCACAAGCAATTCGAATCCACATGAGGAAGTTCAAATTGATTATACTTACTTGACTGTAGGTAACCAAGACTTGTCTAAATCACAATTGGAGGACCCAGTAGTTAACTGTCCTTGTCTAAATCATAACCAGAGTTCTAAAACACAACCAAGTGTTACATTTAGTATTAAATATTGGTTAACTAACTATGGTAGGTGATAAAATCACCCCACATGTGTGCAATTAATTAAACCATTATTTAACTGAATGTAGAGGGCTAGAAATGAATGTAACTGACTACTAACTTGGCTTGACTAGTCATTAACTGAAGTGAACTGACCTTGGTTGGTTTCGGCACTCCCAGTTTCTTCCTAAATTGTAGGGATTGATCTAGGAGACTCCTAAACTTATGCAATCAAGTGAAATAAGTGGCAGTGAGCCTCAATTAGTGTTCCCCACACTTTGGTAACTGAAACATGTGCCCCAATTAGGTCAAGTTTAACCAATGGTGCTAATGACTATAAATAGACTAGATGGACTCCCGATTTACACATGACTGCCAATTTAGACATATGACCAAATTTGGACAAGGGAGGATTAATAATCCTAACACCCCCCCTGAATGCTAACTTGGACAAACTGTGGGCCCTGGTAATTAATACCATAGGTCACCCATTACATCAAGTAAAATAAAGTAACTACTCAATACAAGTAACTAGGGAAAAAACCACATGGGAAAAAATCCCTCCTTCTATCTAAGCAGGTAGAATCAGGTCTCAAGTTTGAAAAACTTGAAAATATGTTGCTGCAATCTTCATCTCTATGAGGTAGTGAAGCATCATGCATGGTGTGCTGTGCACAGGTATTCTGGGGCCTGGCATGGAGACTTCTTCTTCTTCTCCGAAAAGGATGATTGGAGGAAGGAGGAATGTAACCTTTGTCTCTTGTTGAATGAAGAGGTGTATGATCATATCCATTCTTCTGAATGTAGGAAGACTGAGCCCTTTCCATATTGCATCTTACAGGAAGTCTATTGCATCTCTCTGAAGGAGGCAAAACAGTATGACATAGCGCAAGAGTCTTTTCTTTCTGAGTGTCAGGTGAGTTTCCAGTCATCTTCCTAGCTTCCAGTTTAGAAGTAGGGACTGAATCTAGATCTGAGTCACCCTGAATTTTAATGTCATAAAATGATATAGATGGATCTGCAATACTAGTAGAAGCTGTAAAAGAAGTAGATGCAATGTTTTTACCTTCCCTTGCTAGTGGCTGCTGAGAGTGCACTGGTTCTGAAGGAGGCATGAAATGTGAGAACTCATATGCTTTTGAAGCATGATTCGCAATAACTTTTGCTATGACGCTTTCAGTAGAGATATCTATGATCTCCACTGAGTCAAGACCAAATATCACTCGCTTTGGAGATCTAGTATGGGTCATCTGATTGACAGATAATAGGTTTGAAGTCAAGGAGGGAACAAACAACACATCTTTGAACCTTCCATGTTCAAGTTGGATAGAGCCCTTCCCTTTGGTTTGGATTTTACTGTTATTTCCCATCTGAATACTAGGACCATCAAAGGACTGAAAAGAAGAGAATGATTCTATGGATGTAGCCATATGGTTGGAAGCTCCAGAATCAATGAGGAAGGTAGGTGTTGATGTGCAGCAAGCTTTCAGTGCATGTCCTTTCCTTGGGTATTCTTCTTCTTCTTCTTCAGAGTCTTCCTTCCTTGCACTAGCAGGTACAGAAATGTTGTGCCTTTTCAAAAGAAGAGCCATTTCATCAAGTTGTCTTCTCATACGGGAGCTTTCTGAATGGAAGCCCCTTCCACAGTAAGGGCAGAGAACCTTTCCTTTGCCATTCTTCTTTCTTCTCTTCAACCTGAAGGTTCTTTTGACTATTCAGACTCATCTCTTTGCTTCCCTCTATCATTCTCTACCTTATCTCCTCTTGCAACAAGAGCTAGATCTTTGGGAGATCGAATGATCCCATTTGGATCAATTTATCATTCTCAGAAATAAGAGATTGAATGAAAGAATCAAGAGTGGGAATCTTCCAATCTGGAGTAGTGAGCCTTACTATTTGGAAGGTGGATACAAAGACTGAGTAGTCTGAATTGAGCTTTGTGAGAATAGCAAGGATGAGCTGATCTTCATCCTTCTTTACTTTGCATCGCTTCAACTGATATATCAGGTTTTTGAACTTTGAGAAGAATTCATTTAAAGATTCAAAATCTAATGGATTGAGAGTAATCAGATCATTTTCTAGCCGATGGATCCTCATCTCATCATGCTTATCAAACAAGGAATCAAGCTTGTCCCAAACCTCCTTGGGAGTGTCCAAGTCTTGGATGTGAAATAGAAGATCTACAGAGACTGAGGAGAGCATGAGTCCAATGGCTTCATCAAGCCTATTCATGTACTGAGCTTTGTCTTTATCTGATTCTGGCTCTTCCTCCGTTTTTTCAATGAGTCTGAAGAGATGCTTGGTGCGGATCAATATTATCATGTCATCCTTTCACTGGTGATAGTTGAAGGGAGTGAGGCACTCC
>LPNX010476946.1:179706-237892 GCA_001517045.1 Pseudotsuga menziesii | reverse complement strand
TGGAGATCTGAGGAGGAGAGGAGTCTTGTCCACCGAGGCTCTGATACCATGTAAATTTGAGCATATAGATCTGTAGACAAAAACAAAACTCACAAATAAAGATCTCACAATTTACTCAGCAATTGAAGAATGAAATAGTGCAAAAGGCTTGCAGCAGTGAATGCTTTCATTAATCAAAAAGTAATTCAGATGATAATCACATTAATGTAAAATGGCTTTAATAGCCACAAGCAATTCGAATCCACATGAGGAAGTTCGAATTGATTAGACTTACTTGACTGTAGGTAACCAAGACTTGTCTAAATCACAATTGGAGGACCCAGTAGTTAATTGTCCTTGTCTAAATCATAACCGGAGTTCTAAAACACAACCAAGTGTTACATTTAGTATTAAATAATGGCTGACTAACTGTGGTAGGTGAGAAGAGCGCCCTAAATGTGTGCAATTAATTAAACCATTATTTAACTAAATGTAGAGGGCTAGAACTAAATGTAACTGACTCCTAACTTGGCTTGACTAGTCATTAACTGAAGTGAACTGACCTTGGTTGGTTTCGGCACTCCCAGTTGCTTCCTAAATTGTAGGGATTGATCTAGGAGACTCCTAAACTTATGCAATCAAGTGCAATAAGTGGCAGTGATCCTCAATTAGTGTTCCCCCCACTTTGGTAACTGAAACATGTGCCCCAATTAGATCAAGTTTAACCAATGGTGCTAATGACTATAAATAGACTGGATGGACTCCCAATTTAGACATGACTCCTGAATTAGACATATGACCAAATTTGGACAAGGGAGGATTAATAATCCTAAAACATTGTGACAACCAGAGTTGTGTGAAGTTGTCAGAGAATACAGTGTTCCATGACAAGTTGAAGCATATTGAGATCAAGTATCACTATATCAGGGATATGGTGCAGAGGGGAGCAGTGAAGCTCTAGTATGTTGCGACGGAGGAACATATAGCTGATGTATTGAAAAATCCATTGGCTAGGCTGAAGTTCGAGTACTTCAGGGAGAAGCTTGGTGTTCTCTAGATCGAGGTTTCCTCCAAGGGAAAGTGATGAGACCCATAGCCATTCTAACATGGTGAGAGGATTGGTTCCTTCCATGGTCAGATGTAAGGGCTGATCCATTCTGTCATGATTAGAGTATTTAGGTTCCTTCCATGTTAGGTATGAGTGCTGGCCATTCTATCGAGTAGGATAGATGTAAGGGCAATTGCCATTCTAGGAATGGAGGCACCTGGTCAGTTACCTGGAAAAATCAGTCTAGGACTGAGAAGCCATTATGATGTGATAGAGGGATGTGTTCCCACTTGATCAGATGTAAGGGCTAAACCATTATTTGATGGTTAAAGGATTAGGTTCCTCCCATGTCAGATGTGAGTGTTGGCCATTTTGACGAGTAGGTCAGATGTAAGGGCAACTGTCATTCTGGGAATGGAGGCACCTGGTCAGTTACCAGGTAGCTCAATCTGGGACTGGGGGCCATTCTGATGCAATGGTAGGATTAGTTTCTCCATGATCAGATGTGAGTGCATGCCCTTTCCGATGCAGTGCTTCATGCATGGTAGGATTGTAAGTGCAAAGCCCTTTTCGATGCAATGCTTTGTGCATGGTCGGATTGTAAGTTCTAAGCCCTTTCAATGCGGTGCTTTCGAGTATGGTCGATTGTAAGTGCTATTCCTTTCTGATAGGATGAGGTTGGATGTAAGTGCAGAGCCTTTCTGATGCGGTGTGCTTGCACATGGTCGGATATAAGTGCTGAGCCATTCTGATGCGATGTGTTTACACATGGTCAGATGTGAGTGCTGGGCCTTTTTGACAGGATGAGGTTAGATGTGAGTGATGGGTGTGCCTTTCTGACAAGACGAGGTTAGATGTAAGAGCTAGGTGGGCCATTCTAACTTAAGTGTTAGATATAAGCACTGATGAAGACCTACATGAAGGGTAGGCCTATAGGATTGACTCTGTAGAACTTCCTGTGATGAGATAGCATAAGATGATGATGATCCAGATCCAGATGTGTTGATCCATACTTGATGACGATCTAGATCAAGTGACGATCCATTATGAGATAGCATAAGATGATGATCCAGATCCAGATGTGTTGATCCATACTTGATGACGATCTAGATCAAGTGACAATCCAGTTGTGATGATGACCTAGACTGAATGATAATCCAGATCAAGTGATGATCCAGATGTGATGATGATCCAGACTTGATGACGACCCAGATCGAGTGATGATCCAAATGTGATGATGATCTAGTAGTGATGAGCCAGTAGTCATGATGATGCAGATCCTGTGATGAAGAAGACTTGACGAAGAAGATGACTTGAAGACTCGAAGATGAAGAAGACTCTAAGACAAAAAAGACTTGAAGACTAAGAAGACCTGAAGATGAAGATGATGAGATGATCCAGTTGATGCAAAGAAGAAGACCAGTGCTGAAAATTGTGTCGAAAGAATACCTTCCTAGTTAAGAGGGAGTCTTGATGTATTTGAAACTTCAAAATGTATTCATCTATGTATCTTATGTCTTGTAACCTAATGTTTATTATGGGATGTATCTATTATGTAATTGAGTCATGTTGTCATGCCCCGATGTTTTGATCGAGAGTATCTATATAATGTAAACAATTCATGTCAAGTCATTGAGGGTAACCCTCCTATTGTCTAAGGGTTAAAGTCCCCACAGTTCCGGGGCACTAGGGTTATTAGACTCTCCTAGAGAAGTTAGGCCTAGTAGGGTTTTAGTCATGCTAATATTAGTATAAATAGACATATGGACTCTCCATTTAGCAAACATCACATACACACTGAATTGTAGCACATATTTGAGGAAGGAGAAGACACTGGGGCTAGACGAGAAGAAGGTTACTGGTGTCGGGAGATCACTTATTGTTTTGGGATTTTCTATTTTGGTGCTGATTCTATCTCTGAGGAAGTTGTAGGGTTTTCTCCATTTATGGTTTCCCCGAGGAAAAACACTGTGTTCATTGTCTCTTGTGTTTGATTGATGTGCTTGTTATTCTCTTAGTTAAATATCCTAATAATGCTAGCTTAATGTTGAAAAACTAACAATCAGAATGGCTCAGGACTCATATCTGACATGGAAGGAACCAATCCTCTCACCATGATAGAATGGCTCAGCCCTTACATCTGACCTACTCGTCAGAATGGCTTCCAGACTCGTCACTTCCCCTTGGAAGGGACCTTGATCTGGAGAACACCAAGCTTCTCCCTGAAGTACTCAAACTTCACTCTGGCCAATGGCTTCATCAACACATCAGCTATCTGATTGTCTGTCACAATATACTGGAGCTTCACTGCTCCCCTTTACCCCATATCCCTGATATAGTGATACTTGATCTCGATATTCTTTGACTTGTCATGGAATAATGGGTTCTCTGACAACTTCACACAACTCTAGTTGTCACAGTGTATACAAGTAGCACCCAACGGGAGATCAAATAAATTAGACAATAGCTTCCTGAGCCATACTACCTCACAACTAGCTAAACAAGTTGTGACATACTCTGCTTTAGTTGTACTCATTGCCAGACAAGATTGCTTCCTGCTAAACCAAGAGATCACACCTGATCCCATACTGAAGCAACATCCTGAAGTGCTCTTCCTATCGATGGAATTTCCTTCCCAATCTAAATCAACATAACCCTCCAGGTTAATCTTCTGATTCACATCACACTTGAGGCCATAATCAACTGTACCCTTCAAGTACCTCACTGCATGCTTTGAAACCATCAGGTGAACATGTCTCAATGTGTTCACAGCAAAGCAAATATCTGGTCTCGTATTCATCAAGTACATCAAGGAATCAATCATCTGACGATACATCGTAGCATCAACTGTCTCTAGTGAAGAAACACTCAATAGCTTGAGGTTTGATTCCATAGGTGTGGTCATGGCCTTACAGTCCATCATCCTTAACCTCTTCAGGATCTTTATTGCATACTTCCCTTGTCCACACCTCCATGCCTAGAACATAGTGCATCGACACATAACAATAGCATCACTCGTCTTCCGCCTTCAACCTTGAAGCAAAGGTTGGAATCCACTTTACTCTCAATAGATCCTAGAGTCATCAGTAATCTATTCATCTTGTCATACCATGTCGAACCTCAATATATTCTATAGTCACTCCCTCTAAGGCAGAGCATCATACTCCCTCTGTCTTCCGTACTCTATGTACTGAAACATTTTGTATTGGAGTGACAAGTAGCTTCCTATGCTACTAACATTCTATGTATACATATAGTGTATAGAATTTCATCTTCAACCTTGTAGAAAAGGTTAAGATCTTCATCAAGCTCATCATGTATGTGTTATCCCATGGGTGTCTTCTGAACTCGTACAAGGCCTTCTTTTATTTGCACACATTATTCTTCCTGTCATGTGTCTCAACTCCCACTGGCTGCAAATGTCTCTTTGTAATCTATGCCTTGTACCCCACGATGTTTCCATCTACTACATGATGGAACTACGAACTTTCATTCATGTATCAATACTGCATCCTAGACATCATTTTTCTTGAACTGGTCTTCCCTTTATTCTTGGTTACTTCTTCATGGATGGAAGGTTCTGCATTAATGATGTCGCTGCATTCGTCATATTATTCTTCATTTTGAAATGTCGTCACTTGTTCTTTGGAACAAGTCTCATTCTTCTTTTCTTGTAGGAGATTATGTATGAGATATTTCCTACAAGTCAAATTAATTTGCATGGTTAGAGACATTTCATAAGGAATGAAATGTCGTCACTTCTTCTTCGAAACAAGTCTCATTCTTCTTTTCTTGGAGACGATTATGTATGCGATCTTTCCTACAAGTCAAATTCATTTGCATGGTTAGAGACATTTCATCAGGAATGTTCATACTAGAAAATTATTATGCATAAATATATGATCATGCAACTACTTTAGCCAATACAACATTCATCCATATCTCACGGAAACTTTTCTAGATGCCTTCCATCTCTACCAGGACAACATTGAGATTGTGCACTAATCCAATATGTCAGCAAAGAGGTTTCATTCTAGATAAGTAGCAATGGAGAGTTGTATAGCACCATGAACTAATTACCCATTACATTAATATTAATAGTATACTGTCATTAATGCAAAAATCCTATCATGCATAATACATCAACTAAATATAAACAAATGCATAACAAAAAAATATTATGAAATGACAATTGAATACTTATCTTTATTTGTTTCATGGGTAAACTCCTTCTTGAGCCTTCAGCTTCATCATCTTCTTCATTCATAATAGCATCGTTTCTTATCCAAATGCCAAAATGGATAAGAGGTTCTTCAAGATTTGATATCTTCATATTCCTCATCGCTTGAGGGATCTTCTTTGGATGGTGAGAGCTTGATATTCAGTTGCTCCCATCTTCTCTTCTCTTATTATGAGTCGAGCTTCTTCTTCTTGTGCCCAGAGTTTGCTGAAAGTAATCACTTCCTTCTGGCATACATTCCTCGAATGAATGAATCCCATGATCTTGGGAGACCATTCAAGGTGGCTATCACCACTTATGCATTCTTCACTTCTTCTTTTACCACTTCAAGTTGTTCTTTGGTTTGAGAGACCCTTGTAAAGTATGACTGTATGGTTTCTACATTCTGGATCTTCACATTCTTCAACTGGTTTCTTAAGGTCATCTTTCGATGTATGTTCTTTCCTTTAAATAGATTGGTCAAGGAATAAAACATCTTCGGTGTCTTTAGGGAAGACACTTGTGGTTCAAGTTGATCCATTATTTAATCAATAATGATCTTCTTGGCCTTGACCAAGTTATTCTTGTGTAAGGCTTTGAGCCTCATCTCCCTCTGGAACTGGAACCTCTCTACTCATGTAGGTGTCCAATTTATTTTCTTCAGAGAGATCAAATAATTCCATGCTTGGAATTTTTCAACTTCACCAAGATTGTCATCAATCTGATGTGATAGATCACTTTGAAATGAGAACCTCAAGTGGAAATATCAAAAGATTAGATCTTATCGATTAGAGGTGTCCATCCTGGTTCCAAAGCTGGCTAATCTAGGGTTTGTCAGAGGAACCCTAATTTTCAAAAATTGGAATCTTTCAGATTTGATTGGATAGAAATATATATCTCTTCAATTTGAGCTTTCCAATGTACTCCTTTTTTGAAAACAGTGGAGGGAAGCTCCCAAAACAGGAATCCCTAGTTTTCCAATTTCTTCTGCAAAAATTCCTATTATTGTTTCTGCGGTATATCCGAAATTACTGCTCCTCTATGTCCAAAAATTCTCACATAGGTATACTCACATTTCTCTGATCCAACAGCATAGGTTTATTAGAATCGGTTTCACCAATTGGGACTTACGATCATGTTCCCAAGGTGACCTGTTACAGAACTGTTCAGAACAGCAAAGTTGTATGGCCTACCATGTGTCACTGGTTTATCTTATGAGTATGAAACTTGGACCATAGAAATTAAAGTCTGTTTTATTTTTGGAACATCTTCATAAATCTTATTTGGACCTATGTAGCACAATATATAGAAATTCTCCCCAGGTGTCCTGTTTAGGAATGAATTATGGAAGAGGCTGGAACCCTAACTTGGAGGGATCATATATCCTAGACTATAGCAAATATGAGGCTGACTTTTGGACACAATGTAAAGCCTTATTTTATCCTCTTCCTCTACAATTTTCAGCTCTTTCACCTTCACCAATCTCAGGATATAGAGAATGTACCAAAACTTAGCAGTTTTAGTATTTAGGGTTTTTCTAGCTCGATGTCAAACTAGGGTTTGACTTTCCCAGAGTTTCACCCAACCAAAAATATTGATCCAGGTCTATAAAAATCGATTTTTATGAGGATAAAAATCCTATGTTGGGCTCACTCAAAAATTCCTCTTCTGTAGAAAGCCCTAATTTTCGCACCGAAAACTGAAAATGCTCGGAATCGAATTCTGCTTCGATAGAAAGATGTGCCCTTCAATGGAGAGTCATCCTAGCATAATTTTGCTAATGGATTGTGGAGAGAGACACAAAAATTAATAATCCCTAGCTTCTATAGCTACACAATGTATTCTTCTCAGTTTATCTCTAATACCATGTTAGTTTTTTATCATTCAAGCTACCATTATGATCTTAGGATCTTTAACTGAGAGAATAACATGCACAACAATAAAACAAAAGCACAACACAAGAGACAAGAGACACAAATAATTTTCCTTGAGGAAACCATAAAGGAGAAAACCCCGCAACTTCCTTAGAGATAGAATCAGCACCAAAAGTAAAACCCGAAAACATAAAGATGATCTCCCAACAACAGCAGACTCTCTCTTGTCCCAGTAACTTCTCCTCTCACTCATGCACCCCAATTAGTGAGTGTGTGTGTGATAAATAGAGAGGCTCAATCTCTATTTATATTCTTTCATTCACTTGAAACCCACTCCAACATGTCGGCCTCACTTAACAATTACTTACTAGAGCCGACATCTCTAGGAGTGTTTAATAACCCTAGTGCCCCACAATTTGTGGGGACTTTTCCTCCTCCGACCAACAAGGAGGTTTATCCTTAACACAATGGTGGGGACTATTTCCCTGACTTATAATTACTCACCTAGGGTATACATCTCTAGGATATTCTAATAACCCTAGGTCCCCATAACTGTGGGGACTTTAACCCTTGACCAATAGGAGGTTTACCCACAATGACTTGACATGACTTGTTTACATTATAGGAAATTCCTGGAATAAACATCAGGTTAAAATATATAAGAAATACAAGTGAATACATTCCGAAGTTACAATTACATCAACAACAAATAAATCAAAGGAGAAGTTGCAGAACCTGAAGAATATGAAGATAACGAGAAGCACAAGAAGGACCTGATTAGGGAAATGAGGATCATTGTTGATTCTATCAAACATCACTTGATTCCTCAATTGTCATCCAAAGAGACCTTGAAGGAGATGTATGATTCTCTATCCAGAATGTATGAAGGAAGGAACATCAATATAAATATGAATTTTAGATGTCAATTGAAGAGTACCAAGATGAGCCAAGGATAATCCATTCAAGACCACTTCACAAAGGTCTCCCAATTCAAGGAGAAACTAGAAGCCATTGGAGACTCCCTTGATGAATATGAACTATTTATGACTTCTCTAAATGGTCTCACTAGACCTTAGGATTCATTCATTCAGACTATGTGTTCTAGAAAGGAAAGCATGAAGTTTGTCAATGTATGGGAATATTCCATCCAATAGGAGGCTAGAGTAGCTAATATAGAATCTCTACTTAAATAATATCATAAATCCCTAGCCACCCATGCCAAAAGAGGAATAAGTCTATATAACTTAAAGAAGGAAATCCATAAGGAGTCTCAACCTCCCAATAGGTTTCAAAGGGCAAGAGGAAACAATCAGAGGAAATACTACTCCAACTTTCAATGTTTCCATTATCAAAAGATGGGACACATTTCCATAAATTGTCCATTGAAGAAAGAATAATACAAGAAGAACAACAACAAAAAATCATGCACACCTAGTTGAAGATGAAGAATAAGAGGAAGAAGGACCTCAAAGAAAACAAGCAAAAGAAGAAAATGCATAGTAGTATGTATTATTCTCTGCACTCTATGGGTCTATGATACCTAGAGAAGACAAAGAAAAACTCTATCAAAACTTGAAGAGAAGAACTCTCCTCAGAAAGTATCATTGGGAGATGACCATCAACATCCTATAAATTTATTGGTGAAGAAAGTTACAAGCTTGATTTTGGAACCACCATGAAGATGAAGGAAGTATTATATGTACTAGGTTTGAAGAAGAACTTACTATATATCTCAGCATTATATAAGAAAGGATATAGGGTTGCATTTATAGATGGACAAGTACTTATGCGGCCCAAAGGAAAATCAATTGAAGATGCAGTTGTCATCGGTGAAGGAGGAGGACTATATAAACTCAAGGGACATTCAAAAATAGCCCGTGTTCATGAGACCACTAGCCCAATTGAACTATGGAATAGGAGGATTTCTCACATCAACTACAAAGTACTACCCCATGTGAGAAAATTAGTAACAGGTTTACTTGATTTGAAGATTGATCATGAAGGAACTTGCAAAGGATGTGAAAAAGGAAAGAATATAAGTAATCCATTTTCGAAGATTGAAACAAATACTAAAGGTACATTGGAATTAATTCATTCAGATGTATGTGTTCCAATGCCCTCCACATATTTGAGTGGTTATAAATCTTATGTTACATATATCGATGACTATTCAAGAAATACATGGATATATTTCTTGAAAACAAATTATGAAGTATTCATAAAATTCAATGAATTCAAATCCTTGATAGAGAATCATTTAGAAACAAGAATCAAGACACTCAAAACATAAAATGGTGGAGAATATACTTTAAAAGAGCTTGAATCCTTTTGTAAATAAGATAGAATCAAGATGGAACTAACCACTCCCTACAATCCTTAGTAGAATGGTGTTGTGGAAAGAAAGAATAGGACCATTATGGAAGCAGTGAAGACAATGATACATGATCAAGATATTCCTATGCATTTATGGGATGAAGCAGCAAGAACAACAGTTTATGTACATAATAGATTAGCCCATAGTGCCTTTGGATTCAAGAATACAAAAGAAATGTTCACAGGAAAGAAGACTGAAGTAACCCACCTTATTATATTTGTTTTCCTAGTATATGTTCACATACCAAAAGAAAAGAGAACTAAGTTGCACCCTTCCGAAAAGAAGGGAATATTTGTTGGATAGTGTGAATTCTCCAAATCCTTTAAAATATACATTCCAAAATTCCATCACATGGAAATTAGTAGGGATGTCTAAGTAGCTCTCAAGAGATCCATAAAGTGTAAACATGAAGAATTATATGAAAAATATGCACCTCCCATAAATATAGAAGTTGCACCCTCCCCTGAAGAAGAAACATTAGAGGACCATGATATGCTAGAACCTCAAGAACCTCCTACTATGAATATATCACGAAACAGAAATCATGCTTGGGTAAGAGAAATTATACAAGAAGAAGAGAAGTATGGACCTCCAAAAGGATCCACAAGAGTAAGCAAGAGATCAAATCCATTTTCCAATTATGTAGCTTTGATGTGTGATCTTGTAGATCAAGAACCTATTAGTTATGAAGAATTTGTACAGAAGAAAGAATGGGTAGAAGAAATGGTGGAAGAATACCAATCAATAATGAAGAATGATGTGTGGGATATAGTTCCCAAACCAAAATGCAAGAGTTTGGTATCCTCCAAGTGGATCTACAATATAAAGAATGCAGCTGATGGAAGTATTGAGAAATACAAGGCAAGGTTTGTGGCTAGAGGATTCTCTTAGAAAGAGGGAATTGATTATGAAGAGACATTTGTGCTAGTAGCAACCATTACAATAATTATGGTGTTATGGAGAGAAAATTCCTATGGCTTGGGGTGTAGCACAACAGACTGAATGACACCAGAAATCAATCCATTCCAATATGAAAGAGAAATAAAGACATCTAACACTAAGGGATATGAATCGTACCTTATTCCGGACGGTTGATGTAGATCCCGAATGAGATTTTCTAACAAGCTTGTATTCACAATTCGCTCTCAAAAATAGCAAACAAGACAAGCATGCCATATATCAAGGTGTTAGGCCTACTCTAGAATATATAAAAAAATCATGTATATATAAACAATCGAAGGATTTCCCACGTATGTCGAGACCTATATGCATAAATCAACTGATTTCCTGCATGGGCCAAAAATGCCATTTGTAGGGTGCCATAAAAATAAACTTGACCACCAAAAATTAAAATAAAAGAATTAAAATCAAAGAGACTAGCATGAATATTTACTTGATCCAGACGGTTTGTGATTTCGTGGATTGTAGCTCCCGGAATCAACTTCTCAAGTTTCTGTTTCAAAAACACTATGTGGGGTAAAATTCCAAATGGTATGGTAAAAATGAAATTTTTTAATATTTTATAGAAAAAAAATTTGAAATTTTTACCCACTTTTCTATAGTTTAAACCATTATTGACTATTTTGGACTCTTTGGTCTACTGTTGTGGTGTAGGGACCTAACTTGAGCATATTCTGACCGATACTTTGACCCGTTCGTATCTATCATGGGTATAATGTCAAACTGGCATATATGTTAGGACTTAACATCCACTTGCATTATGCATTTCCTTATGACCATTTCACCTTGACCGTAGGTACGAACCCACTTCATGATGTCACAAAACATTCGTACTACTTCTTAGAAGTGGCATTATGTGAGTGGTAGAGCTTTCCTATACTTGGGTTCCCTAGTTAGATCTTGTTTGCATTTGCTTCCCATGCTAATATTTCTCCTTTAGGTTTGGGAGTCCCTTATAGTCCCACCATGTCCTTTACCAAGAGCTTCATACTCATATTGAACTTTATGTTGGCCATATCCCACAGGGACTCCCATATATATCAAGTTGTAATTACATTATCATGTTTTTTTCTTTCCTTATTGAGCTTTGTGTCGACTCCCTGCGTCAGAGTTATAAACCATGTAGCCTGAGCTTGTCTCAATCCTAGCCTAGCAGAGCCTTTTTTATATTCTTTGTAACTTTATCACCCTTTACTGGGAGGAGACCTTCCCCCTGAGTGTCCTTATCCTACACATGCTTCCTTGCATTGAGCATAGGTATGTTCCACTGCTTGGAACTAATTTTGCTTTCTCACGACACTCGTCTCCTCCTTATTGTATACTATGAGCACTTTAATTCTTTTTCAAGATTTCCAAATCTGAAAAAGTCCAAAAAAAAAATTTAAAAACATAAAAAATATGGACAAGAAATGCTATTATATTTGGAAACTATCGATTCATGTCACCTTCAAAAATAGCATTGTATATCACATCCATTGGTTGGGTTGTTAGTATGACTTTAGGAGTTGTACTCGTTACTCTCATTTTTTCTCCACTAACTAGTTATGCTTCCAGTCCCTATGGAGCCTCTATTGATTCCTTTTGCATCACAGAGATGTCCCAGTTTGCATATCAAGTCTATGCTTCCTAACTTGAGTCACCATTAGCTTGTTATAGGAATTAGACCTAACACAATTTCGGATGGCAAAGCCTCAATCATTTCGATTCAACGAAATAAGTAGGGATAATAGCTATCCTGGATAGTACCCTGAATTTGCTATGAATCTCAATGATCATAAATGAATATAGAGAGAATCCATGAAATTATTGAAATTAAAATAGTGAACTTATGCTCTTGTTTGAAGGAAGTTTATCCTGATTCAGACATTCCCCAGTTATCTTGACATTGCATGTTGGCCATTCCCAGTATAGTTACTGGTTGATGCACATATTATTCGTTTGATTTCTTCCACATTATCTAGCATTGATGATTACCTCGTGTTGGTTGATGGGGAATATCCTAATGCCCTCCTTCCAGCAGATTCCATTCCATCGAATTTAGATCATTTATTCTTGGAACGGGATTCTAGAGTCCATTTGAGTTCCTTGAGACTTACAGTCATCAATGGTAGGTTCTATCGCCATCGATAGTTTTTGGGAATATATCAATGTCCCCTGATTGATGGATTCTTTCAAGTGTTCGATCTCAACACATCTATTCACACTTGTTAGATTGCACTCTGTACCTTCATTCTCATTATCATTACCAGCGGGATATATCATCTCTGTTAACGGTATACATCAATGACCAGTAATCAGACGATGGACTATCATGTTTGACCTCGACACCTTTATTCACATGGTAGGACATGTACTCATAGCGGTTTTCATAGAAGACCTCCAATATTGGTGCCATTCCACATATGCTTCCTCCTTGATCATGCAAGTATTCATGAAATGTCAGCTCTCGTGACCATATTCCAATGTATTATCAAATATATTCATCCATTATGGAGATATTGATTCATTGTATAGTGTGTGTGGCGATGACCACATATGACATTTGTATATCATGCCTATTCATGGCCATTGTACTCTTATGTATATGGGGCTGCTATATGTATATGTGCAGTCATATGCAGAGATTTATCATTATATTATACTGATGAGTGGTAGGTTATTCCACCTGGGTCTTCATTACTCCACTTCTGGGATGGATATAATGTATTTATGCCATCATGTTACCCCTCTGACCTCACACATTAGGAGGCATATGTTATAGATGATTTTACCACACTTGGTAGATCACATCTTTATGGCCTTCCATGTCCCTATGCAGAGGGACATGGAAGGCCATAAAGATTTGATCTACCAAGTGTGGTAAAATCATCTATAACACATGGCACTTGCATCCATGATGAAGTGGAGTTTTCACCAGATGGATGTGAAGACAACCTTCTTGAATGGTGTTATTGAGGAAGAAGTGTACATGGAACATACACAAGGATTTGAAGTTGAAGACATATGGACTCACGTATGTAAGTTGAATAAGGACCTATATGGACTAAAGCAAGCTCCTAGAGTTTGGTATGGAAGGATAGATAGTTTTTTTACAAGCTTGGGATTTACCAAAAGTAAATTTGACCCTAACCTTTACTTTAAGGCTATGAATGATGAACCTCTCATATTATTTTTGTATGTGGATGACTTATTTCTGAAAAGAAATAAGAAACATATTAGAGTGCAAGAATAAGTTCACCGAAGAATTTGAGATGAACCACCTTGGATTGATGCACTATTTTCTAGGTCTGAAAGTATGGCAGATCTCAGAAGGAATCTTTCTCAACAAGGGAAAGTATGATGTGGAAATCTTAAAAATATTTGATATGTTGGATTGTAAATGCATGGCCATACCTGTGGATACCAAACTGGAGTTGTTATCTGATGAATCATTAGATTTAGTGTATGTGACTCAGTACAGACAAATTATTAGATTTTTGATGTATCTAACGAATACTAGGCCAGATTAATGCTTTATTATGAACACCCTATGTCGATATCTAGTTAAACCTAGACGTATTCACCTGATAGCTACAAAGCATGTGATGAGGTACTTGAAAGGAACGATATACTTTGGTCTATACTATGTTGGGATCATGAATACAGATTGTATGGTTATACATATGTAGATTGGGTTGGAATTCCCTGAGATAGGAAGAGCACTTCAGGTGGATGTTATTCATCTAGAATATTCCATGATCTCATGGTTTAGTAGAAAGTGGTCCAGTGTTTCTCTCAATACAAGTGAAGCAGAGTATATAGCAGCTTGTTCTGTTAGTTGTGAAGCCATATGGCTTCAAAATTTTATGTCAGGACTATTTTACCTCGAGTTGGATACCACAGTGATTCTATGTGACAACCGAAGCTGTATAAAGATGACGAAGAACCCATTGTTTCCTGACAAATCAAAGCACATAGAAATCTGTTATTTCTACATATGGGATATGGTATAGAAGGGATCTATAAAGCTCTAGTATGTGAGTACCGATGACAAAGTTGTTGATGTGTTGACCAAGCATCTGTCTCATGTAAATTTTGAATACTTCTATGACAATGTTGGTGTGGTTTGAAAGGAGGAATAATGATGATAATGTTGTATACTTTCCTTGAAATGAGGAACATGTTGCAGTTGCAACAATTTCCCAAAATTCTAAAAATTTTAAGACCCTCTTTTGCTTATATTAGTTTGTTTTTCTTCTTTGATTTGGTCGAAGAACTTTTCAGAAGGACTTTTCTAATGCTTTGGTTGATCTACTGCTTGTTTTTTTTCTAATGTTTGATCCACTGCTCATGTTTGATCAGATTTTATCGCTCCCTTTAGATGCATGTTCAGCATGTCCGAATCGAAAAAGTGTTTGGTTAAAGCCTCCGCTGTTGCGGCTGAATAACCAGTCTTAACTTTGGTTTTGCTCCATATACATTGGTTTTAATTGGCTGCCTTTTGGTTTTGCATCGGAGCCATTGTGACTTCTTTTTCTGCCGTTGCGGATGTGTATTCGGTTTGACTTCGATTGTTTTTTCCGATTTCTTTGTTTTACGTCGGATGCTTTTTGGGTTTGCATCGAATTTTTTTATGATTATTTCCTCCGCCATTACGGACAGCAAACCATTAACTCTTTCGATTCCTGTTTGGCTTCTGATTCCCACTTATGTATCCTTGTTAACCCCATGAGTCTCGGGCTCCCGCCGTTGCGGCTGGGAAATTTGTTTCGCTTCTGCCGTTGCGGATGCCGAGGTCATCAGCCTTCCGATGTCTAGCCTTTTGTTTCTCGATTCAAACTTTTCTCCCATTTCGGATAGATTTATCTTTTGCGGCTCCGCCATTGCGCCTATCGTTTCACTATGGTCCCGACGGGTTTTTCTTCTGAGGTTCCGTTACGGTTATCCCCGCGAACGGTTTTATGTTTTGGCCTGCCGCCGTTGCGGAAGGAGTTATACTTTCAACCTCTGATTAGAAAAATCTCTGACATCTGATCTTTTTCGCGCCCATGGTGGTTGACTATATATACGGGGTCTAAGGGCTATTTTCCTATTATTATTTTCAACTATCATTTCGACTGTTGCAAGCTATCAAGATCGTGTTGTCGTGCTCACCCGGCCCCCCGTTTCTGGTACACGCAGTCCAGGTGTCTTCACTGTGCAGCCTGATAGACCTCTCCGCGCCGGTTACACATCAGTGCCAGGTAGGCTTCGTTTTCCTTTCCCTTCCCATTGAGCATTTGGTGGTTATGCTTGCTACGGTGGTTTGTTGTCCCAGGCAGTTTACTTGACCCCATAATTCCATATATATTTTGAGGATTGCGTATCATAGTAGGCCATGGGGTGGGGCATTTTAACCTCGGCGTAGTATTTTTCCTGTGGCTTTCCGCTTGCAACCTCACGCATAGTAGATGGGGGTTTGATGCAGGCGGCCGTTACGCCGCCTGCACCAACCTAGCCCTGTGTGTGATGATGGGTTTACAGGGGTAGGGTTTTGTGGTTATTCTGTAGCATTTGGTGGTTGCCCCTTTTTGTTGAGGTTTTCATATTACCCGTATCCTCGAACCCTAGCCTTTTTTTTTGCCTACGCAGTCCCGCGCAACCCAATTCATGATCAGTGTCAAACCTGGGCCGGGGAAGAGGGTGTACCACAGCTATTAGCTTGTTGATCCTAAGTATGTAAGCATTGTGTAGTTGATAAATCCCACGTGGCTACTATCTTTACCGCGCAGCGAAGCGACCATGGCGTGCGCAAAGAGCCGAGACTTGTTGCATATTAATGTATATTTATTGTCGTCTTGAATATGATTGATAGAGTTGTTTAATATCCTACAGCAGTGGTAGATTGCAGATTTTACTCTATATAACTTGTTTTCCATCATGCTAGATATAAACAAAGGCTCTGAACACTACCCATCGGGTTTAATAATTCTGTTGGCCAGGCCATTTCAGTCTATACATGCATATACTTGCTTCATTGATTGATTGCTCTCATGTTAAAACATAGAAGAAACCGCACACTGTAAATTGATGTATACAGGTTTGTCACTCAGCCAAAAGGGCTTAATGTTACAATTTTATGGTAGGAAGAACTCACCATGTCAAAGAGACAAAATAAGAAGGCCCCTGTAGTCGAGGAAGAGCCAGAAGTAGAAGTTGTAACTAAGATGGAATACATATATGAGGACATGAAGTGCATTTCTGGCATTGAACCTGAATACCAGTGGGGGGAAATCTATAGACTGATCACCTGAAGAGAGGTTCCTGACATGGGCTTAGAAGAAGAGTCCATATATGCAAACATAGAAAGATCTTCACTAATGAGGATCACTACCAGACCTGAGTTATTCCCGTGTGCTGAAGTAATCGGTTGGATTCTGCCCCACGCAGATGTCACGACAATGATCCTAGACGATGTTAACAAATAGGTCTATGCTGAATACAGCCCCGGATATGTTGCCCTTGCCTACCACTTGCCAGAAGCCCAAGTGTTCTTATCTGATGACTCATTAAACAACATTAGAATGGACTTGGTAGAAACCATGAAAAGAATGATGTTGACTGGAAAACATTTCAGGACCAGAGTGATAGGAGAATATGATACTGCAAGTTTAAGAGCTCCATATAGATTCATAGCCTTGATGCTCAACATAATATTTGGAAGAGCTCATGGCAGGTTTTTCAAACTGGAATAGATACCTATCATTTTTTATGTTGCAACCCAGGGGACAATTTTCAACTGGGCCAACCTTGTCTCGAACAGTCTCTCTGCTTGCTTGGCCTCAGCCTTGGGAGGAGAGTCCTAGAAAAGGTCTAAATTTTATATGAGTTCAATACTTAGAGACTGTATATTATGCAACCAGCCTTTCCCTGGTCTAAGGTGCATCTGGGAGAGGGAAATAATGCCTATTTATGCTTCTTATAAACCATTGTGGGCACATAAATATCACAGCCATTACAGAGAAGTCTGTGAACACTTCCTTATGCCTCTATACACCCTCATTTTCCTGAAGGAGTGTGATTGTATGTCGGAGGAGGGCCTACAAGTAATAGCGGAGTATGCAGACTACTATTTGAATGAAAATGACCTATACTTCAGGATGTTTGGAGGTTCGAGAGCACCTTCCATGCTGCCCAAATACACAACTGCTTACATTATTCACAAGGAGGTAGTCAGACAAGTGTTCCTGGATGGAATAGGTAGCTTTCTGTTTGAGCACAAGAAGACAGCTTATCCTCCCTTGCCCTTCAAAACTAGGAAGTTACAGGTTCACTAGGGTGAAACAAGCTGATGAATTCGTAGAAGAGCTACAGAGGTTCCACTTTGGCGAGATGCCCTACCATAGAAATGACTCCCAAGGTAAAGTTGTGGAACATTGTAAAGAAAACAAGGTGCATTTTGAGTATACCCACCATTTTGATAGGGAAGAGTCTGTCTTTCGAAATGCCCCAAACATGACAGCACTGAAGAGAAGATTCAAGAAAAAGATCACCACCAAAGGTGGGAAGGGGGATGAATGGGATAAGGCTAAGGAAGAAGCAAAGAGAAGAAAAGAGGAAGCCCAGAGATTGGCACAGGAAGCTGCAAGGTGGCTGCACAGTGAAGAGGAAGGGAAAAGAAAGCCGCCCAAGAAGCAGCTGAGAAAGCCCAGGAGGAGCTACAAAAGCAGGAAGCAGAGAGGTTGAAGCTGACACAGACTGAGACAGAACAGTCAGCTTCTGAGATAGCTGGAGGGCAGACCCAGGAGAAGGAAAACCCAGAAGTTCGGGACCCACAAGTGCCTGCTATCAGCACACCTGTGGTCCCCACACTCAAGCTAGTTCCTTTTGTTTAGAAAAAGGGAGAAGAAATCCTTGATTTCAACACTGTCTAATATGATAGGGCAACAAAGAGAATAATAAAGAGAACAGAAAAGAAGGTTGAAGCAGGAGATATACCTGGTAAGATGATAACGGATACGGCTGTTATGTTGGGAACAGACCAAGATCCAAGATTCACCCTGAGAGCCGGGACTGCACTAATCCACGCCTCAGAAGACAACATGGACAAGGTAATAACTGACTTGGAGCAGTCCAAGAAGTCCTCTGCACAGTTGAAAGATACATTGAGGAGAGAAAGAGAAGAAAGCAATAGGATTAAGAGGAAATATGAAGATATGCAAAGGGAAATGAATTCCTCAAAGGCTGAAGTACGGGCCCTCCAAGTAGAAAGACAGGTTATGGAAAATACACAGGATGCTCTGGAGAAAATGCAAAAGGAATATCAAGATCTAAGAAGTGAAAAAGATCGGCTACTGGAAAAGGTAGAAGAACTAGAGGAGCAGCAAAATATCATCTTACAAGATAGTGAGTTGCACTCTCAAGAACAGAGAGAGAAACATCAAGAGCAGATTTCTTCTCTGACCATTGCTCTGAAGGAAGCAAGAGAACAGCAGGTTAACATCCAGCCATTCAAAGAGCAATTCTTGGCCTAAAAAGCCAAGCTGCTGCAGCTACAGACTGTTGTTGAAGAGGAGAGATGTAGAGTGTTGCAGATCGATGGCCGATTGGAAGAGATCTTGGTAACTACATCTTACTTGTTGGACAGATATCAGGACGTCCTCGAGGTCCTGACTGCAAGAATGGAAAGGTTGGAAAGCAATGAAGAAACTCCAGCAGAGATGCCATCAAAAGATAAATGATCCCTCAATCGGGATTACGACTTAATATAATTTTCTATTAACACTGCAGAGGATTTCAAGAAAGCAATCAAGAAGACAAAGGGAGCCTGCACGGAATTTTTTAGGAGAGTCCTCATTACATACAATCGGTGCCAGATAGAAGCCTAGCAGAGGCTGGATGATTTCCTAGACCACAATTCATTTGTGGAGATGTTGCAGAAAAGACATCAAGAAGAAGAAGCAAGAATGCAACACATTAGGGCCATTGATGACCAGAATCTGAGAAACGAAGTAGGCCATTCAGCAGTTAGTGTGCAGCTTTTGGAAGACCAGCTTCGGTTGAGCACAGCCAGAGTGGAGGCTATAAAGAACCAGGCTAAAAAATTTGAAATCAACATTCAGTTTTTGGAACCCTACGCATTTGAGGGAATTGCCTCTGAAGCTGCGAAATGGAAGAAGTTTCTAGATGACCAAGTGGGACCCTCCTCGTAAAGGAGTGGTCACTTTTTTAAATTTGTAACGATTTTGTAAATCTTTGAGGAAGAATAAAGTTTTGGGAGGCGAAGAGTTGGGAAGCCCAAAAGGTACTTTTGGGAAGCCCAATAGTTTCACCCTTTTTGTATAAATGTAATAGACTTAGAGGAAAGGGGGAATTTTTCCCAGTTAGACTAGAAAGCGATATTGTAAGAAGAACTATTTCTCTTTGAAATAAAGAATATGGTTTTCCTGTTGGAGAAAGATTGGTGGAAGGTCCAAATGTTATGCTGTGGATGGCTGAAAGATGAACTATTTTGTTTTCCAGTTTTTGTCCATTAACCGTGAGATCATTCTAACTATTTGAACCTATGTTATTGTTTAAATGATTTCTGGTTTATTTTGTGGAATTACCACCTTGAGTAATGTATGCAGTTCATAAAACAATTGGCTATCTAGTTGTTGAAATATCTTTAATCGTTCATGCATTGTGGAAAGAAAGATCAGCTAACTGTAGTTTCTCTTTGTATTGCATGCACACTACACATTACTCACAAATAATTTACAATCTAGCTCCCCGGGGATAGGTAGATAGATAGATAGTTAGTTCATTTCATTGCCGCATATTTGATTTAGATGCAGGTAAGTCTAAGACGAGAGGTAAGAACCTGCGCATCATGTTGTGACTGCTCTCGGCATCCGAATCATCCTGTATGGTTAATTAGGCATCTGCATATCATAATAAAGTCAAAAAATACAAAATATACACGGTGGACCGAGCCGCAACCGGTAAAACCTTTGTTTTTGTTACTTTGACCTATGGTAGCCGGACTGCAAACCGGACGGATTCCCCATACCAAACAGTCATGGGCTATTTGGGAACGTTTACTCGGGAGAATCCCTTACTGTTGTTTCCTGTGAATTTCCGGGCCTCAATAGTTCTGGCACTAGAAGGAGGGCCGCCATTGCATGGCTGGCCATGGAACATATTTCCCAAGATTACCTTACCAGCAGATGTTTGAAGCTTGTAACCTGACCCAAGTACTTACAGGTTTCGGTTATACTTTTGAAGTAAGAAATCCTGTCTTCACCCTACGCTACTCTTTACTCAGACTTTGTTCTTTTACCTGTGCCTATGGCTGGCATAAATGCAAATCAGCCCAACCCTCTACCGGCATGGAAAGCTAGAACCCCTTTGAACCTCACACCTCCATTGCATAACCTACCTCAAGCTTTTGATAAGCTACTGCCTAAGTTTGACACTGAGGAAAGGATTGTTGTAGATGACCACTTACAAAGTTTCTATTTGGTGGTAGAAGGTTTAAGGGTTGGGGAGTACGAAGATGTTGTCTGTAGATTATTTCCTCATACCTTGAAAGGGGCAGCTGCTTCATGGTATTTTTCTCTACCTGCAAACTCTATTCCTGATTGGGACACCTTCGAAAGGGTTTTTAGAAGTAAATACACAGCCCAAAAAACACATGCCTCGTTGATGAAAGGTCTTGGTTTGTTAAGGAAAGAGAAGAATGAGAAGGTATGTAGTTTCACTCAAAGATTTTCAATATACCTAAAGAAACTTTCTGAAGCTGACAGACCCTCAGACAAAGTCTTAATTGAATATTATACCTCAACCCTAGGACCTGAGTTGGCCATGTTTTCCAAGATGAAAGCCAAACCTACATTGGTAGAGACTTATGAAGAAGCATAAAGGGTAGAGGCTGAAAGGGAAAGTGTAGAAGATTATCCTGATTTACTTGGGGAGAAAAATACAAATAGAAGAACGTTATTGTTATCTAAACCTAAAGAGGAACGATCATATGATTATTAAGGAATGCTGAAAATTATGCAAAATCTATCCAATAGAATAATAGATCTAGAGAAAGGGAGGGAAGCTCAGAAAACTCACAAACCCTACTACCAAAAAAGAGAGGATAGCAACCAATGGCAAGTCCCTCCACCAAATTTAGCATCAACAAACATAACAGAAGTAGGGAGGGATAATTTCTGTACCTTTCACCAACAACCCCACTCTGAAAAGAAGTGTCCTCAATGGTTACATTCAATGACATTGGTGATGAATAAGTTGTTGGACCCTCAATTGACTAAGGAGAGTGGTAAGGAGGAAAATAAAAACCAGATCATGGAGAGACAAGATATTGATAACATGTTTTCATGGAATGGTGTCTCATTGTTTGACACTGAAGAGAGTACTCCTAAATCTGAATGCACATCTACAACAACGAAGGACATGGGTTTAAAAATTCAATACAATGCAATAATTTCGAAAATTACAAATCTACAGGAGAACGTCAAGAGACAGGTAGAAGTGAAGGTTGAGGACAAAACCCATAGGGCCAATACCCTCAACCAAGAGGCAGAGCCAATCACTGACACTGTGAAACCTGTAGAAGAACAGGTAGGTGTTAATGGGGGAAACACTAATGAAATTGGAGAGCTTGAAGAGGATATACCTACTCAAAACCAACCAGGAGAAGAAGACATAGAACTAGGTTGGGAAGAGAAAGCTGATGCCCCACCTTTTCTTTTGTCCCTAGAAATGTTGAATCATAATGTGCATAGTTTCTTAGTAGATTCTGGATCAGTGGTGAATGTTATGCCACTGGATATTTGCAAAAATATTAATGGACAGCCAGAGTCCACATTTTGTGAAGTAACGCAGTTAGACAGCACAGGTGTCAAAGTAGTGGGAGAAATGAAAAATTTCCTCATTCGCTTGTCTGCAAACAACAATATTTGTCAATTTATTGACATTACTGTGGCTGACATACCTAGTGGATATGGGCTTATTCTGAATAGAGATTGGTCTGCCAGGTTAAAAGGCTATTTTGCTTTAGATTGGTCTCATCTATTATTGCCTCTCAAGGGTACCAAAATAAAATTAAGATTTCGAGAGATCCTTATATGAAGTATACTGTCACTAAGCTAGGAAAGAGAAATGAATCTGTTGTTTCTATCCTGGGAAACTATCTGACTGAGCTTAAGCTAAGACATCGTACCTCAAGAAAGGCCAGTTCTATGACTGACACTCAGCCTGATCTCCTTCATTTTCCTCAGGCTGAAAGGGGTTACTGTAGGATAGTAGACATGTGTTCAATTTCAAAACTAGCCCATCTAGACCATGGTTAGATATCTCATGTCTATGATCTAGCCCACCCTTTAGCTCTCTAGATTTAAAAAAAATTCAGGAGTGAGCAAATTTTTTCTTTCTTTTTGTGTTGTACATAAATAAATTTTTTGTTTTCTTTGATGCTTTGAGGCTGTTTTCTTTTGTTAGTTAATTTAATGTTGTTTTATTTTATTCTTAATGCTTGGTTAGTATTTCTTTTGGTCTTGAATAAAGAGGCAAACTTTTGGTTGCAATGGAAACATCAAGGTTCTTAGTTAACTAAAATCTTGAACAAAGACTGGGCTTTAAACATAGAATGTCTTCTAGTAGCAGTGTTCCTAACTGGTCATGCATTCATTGAATTCTTGCTTAACCCTTGTAAATAACTTAGAAGTGAAGTAGGTCTGGAATACTATTTTGAGGCTCCATCCATCTCACATCTTAAAATTCCAAGGGGGTGACAGCAAAATACCCACGGAAAGGAAGCAGGGTAAACAATATATCATATATAAATGATCCCATGCCATAATTTCAGAAAAAACTAAAAGCTATCAAGAGTCAAAAATCCTTAAAAGAAACAAGACATATCAAAGCGAAGTATCAAAAGCATAAGTACTAAACTGCCGGAAGATCCTCTCCATCCGTGAGCTGAAACATGAAATACACCGCTCACACAAAAGGACACTATGGGATAGAGGATCCTGAATTAAAATTCAATAAGAAAGGAAAATGGAGGACTCAAAAGAACTAAAGTGCAAATAGCACCAAAGTGCAAGTGGCATGGGAATGAGGAACAAAAGGATAATACTGTTTACTATCTGTTACAATATTGTGGTGTCAAAGCCGGAAACCACCTAAGGATAGGTAAAATAAACCTCACTTATTAGGCCTCAAAAGAGTTATTCATACTTGCAATATTTCTGATGTTACCATTTCCCAAAGAATGGACTACTTCTCAATGATTTAAATGCATAGGTTGGCCAGTTTAGGAATACCAACATCTAAAATATTTCAACTATATTCGGACAGTCTTGCACTGGGAAGGAGTTAATTCAGAAATCTGGGGTTCACCAGGTAGTCGCCAATTGTTGCAGCTACAACAATTTCCTAAAATTCTAAAAAAATTAGGACCCTCCTTTGCTTATATTAGTTTGTTTTTCTTATTTGATTTGGTCGAAGAACTTTTCAGAAGGACTTTTCTAATGCTTTGGTTGATCTACTGCTCGTTTTTTTTCTAATGTTTGATCCACTGCTCATGTTTGATCAAACTTTATCGCTCCCTTTAGATGCATGTTCAGCATGTCCGAATCAGAAAAGTGTTTGGTTAAAGCCTCCACCGTTGTGGCTGAATAACCAGTCTTAACTTTGGTTTTGCTCCCGATACATTGGTTTTAATCGACTGCCTTTTGGTTTTGCATCGAAGCCATTGTGACTTCTTTTTCTACCGTTGCGGATGGGTATTTGGTTTAACTTCGATTGTTTTTTTCGATTTCTTTGTTTTACGTCAGATGCTTTTTGGGTTTGCATCGAAATTTTTTATGATTATTTCCTCTGCCGTTGTGGACAGCAAACCATTAACTCTTCCGATTCCTATTTGGTTTCCAATTCCCGCTTATGTATCCTCGTTGACCCCATGAGTCTTGGGCTTCCGCCATTGCGGCTGTGAAAGTTGTTTCGCTTTTGCCGTTGTGGATGCCGAGGTCATCAGCCTTCCGATGTCTAGCCATTTGTTTCTTGATTCATACTTTTCTCCCATTTCGGATACATTTATCTTTTGCGGCTCCACCGTTGCGGCTATCGTTTCACTATGGTCCCGACGGGTTTTTCTTCCGAGGTTTCGTTACGGTTATCCCCGCAGACAGTTTTATGTTTTGGCCTGCCACCGTTGCGGAAGGAGTTATACTTTCAACCTTCGATTAGAAAACTCTCCGATGTCTGATCTTTTTCGCACCTGTGGTGGTTGACTATATATACGGGGTCGAAGGGATATTTTCCTATTATTATTTTCAACTCCCGTTTCGACTATCGCAAGCTGTCAAGATCGTGCTATCGCGCTCGCTCGGCCCCTCATTTTTAGTACACGTAGTCCAAGTGTCTTCACCGCGGAGCTTGACAGACCTCTCCGCGTCGGTTACACATCAGTTCCAGGTAGGCTTCGTTTTCCTTTCCCTGCCCGTTGAGCGTTTGGTGGTTATGCTTGCTACGGTGGTTTGTTGTCCCGGGTAGTTTACTCGAACCCATAATTCCATATATATTTTGAGGATTTTGTATCATAGTAGGCCATGGGGTGGGGCATTTTAACCTCGGTGTAGTATTTTTCTCGCAGCTTTCCATTTGCAACCTCGTGCGTAGTAGATGGGGGTTTGGTGCAGGTGGCCGTTACGCCGTCTGCACCAAGCTAGCCCTGTGTGTGATGATGGGTTTGCAGGGGGAGGGTTTTGTGGTTTTTCTGTAGAATTTGGTGGTTGCCCCTTTTTGTTGAGGTTTTCATATTACCCGTATCCTCAAAACCTAGCCTTTTTTTTTCCCTACGCAGTCCTGCGCAACCCAATTCCTGATCAATGTCGAACCTGGGCCGGGGAAGAGGGCATACCACTGCTCTTAGCTTGTTGATCCTAAGTACATAAGCGTGGCATATTTGATAAATCCTGCATGGCTACTATATTTCCCACACAGTGAAGCGACCATGGCGTGCGCAGAGAGCCGAGACTTGTTGCACATTAATGTAGATTTATTGTCGTCTTGAATATGATTGATAGAGTTGTTTAATATCCTACAGCAGTGGTAGATTGCACATTTTACTGTATATAACTTGTTTTCCATCATGCTAGATATAACAAAGGCTCTGAACACTACCCATTGGGTTTAATAATTCTGTTGGCCAGGCCATTTCAGTCTATACATGCATATACTTGCTTCATTGATTGATTTCTCTCATGTTAAAACATAGAAGAAACCGCACACTGTACAATGATGTATACAGGTTTGCCACTCAGCCAAAAGGGCTTAATGTTACAATTTTATGGCAGGAAGAGCTCACCATGTCAAAGAGACAAAAGAAGAAGGCCCCTGTGGTCGAGGAAGATCCAGAAGTAGAAGTTGTAACTAAGACGGAATACATATACGAGGACACGAAGTGCATTTCTGGCGTTGAACCTGAATACCAGTGGGGGGGAATATATAGACTGATCACCCAAAGAGAGGTTCCCGACATGGGCTTAGAAGAAGAGTCCATATATGCAAACATAGAAAGATCTTCACTGATGAGGATCGCCACCAGACCTGAGTTATTCCCATGTGCTGAAGTAATCGGTTGGATTCTGCCCCGCGCAGATGTCACGACAATGAGCCTGGAGGATGTTAACAAACAGGGTTATGCTACATACAGCCTTGGATATGTTTCCCTGGCCTACCACTTGCCAAAATCCCAAGTGTTCTTATCTAATGACTGGTTAAACAACATTAGAATGGACTTGGTAGAAACCATGAAAAGAATGATGTTGACTGGAAAACATTTCAGGACCAGAGTGACAGGAGAATATGATACTGCAAGTTTAAGAGCTCCATACAGATTCATATCCTTGATGCTCAACAGAATATTTGGAAGAGC
This sequence comes from Pseudotsuga menziesii, assembly GCA_001517045.1. Classification (NCBI taxonomy): domain Eukaryota; kingdom Viridiplantae; phylum Streptophyta; class Pinopsida; order Pinales; family Pinaceae; genus Pseudotsuga; species Pseudotsuga menziesii. Next base: position 211,549 of record LPNX010476946.1, on the reverse strand, counting down.
TCATGGCAGGTTTTTCAAATTGGAATGGATACCTATCATTTGTTATGTTGCAACCCAGGGGACAATTTTCAACTAGGCCAACCTTGTCTCGAACAGTCTCTCTGCTTGCTTAGCCTCAGCCTTGGGAGGAGAGTCCTAGAAAAGGTCTGAATTTTATATGAGTTCAATACTTGTAGACTGTATATTAAGCAACCAGCCTTTCCCTGGTCTCAGGTGCATCTGGGACAGGGAAAGAATGCCTATTTATGCTGCTTATAAACCACTGTGGGCACATAAATATCACAGCCATTACAGAGAAGTATGTGAACACTTCCTTATGCCTCTATACACCCTCATTTTCCTAAAGGAGTATGATTGTATATCGGAGGAGGCCCTGCAAGTAATAGCAGAGTATGCAGACTACTATTTGACTAAAAATGGCCTGTACTTCAGGATGTTTGGATGTTCGAGAGCACCTTCCCTGCTTCCCAAATACGCAATTGATTACTTTATTCACAAGGAGGCAGTCAGACAAGTGTTCCTGGATGGAATAGGCAGCTTTCTATTTGAGCACAAGAAGATAGCTTATCCTCCCTTGCCCTTCAAACTAGGAAGTTACAGGTTCACTAGGGTGAAACAAGTTGATGAATTCGTAGAAGAGCTGCAGAGGTTCCACTTTGGCGAGATGCCCTACCACAGAAATGACTCCCAAGGTAAAGTTGAGGAACATTGTAAAGAAAACAAGGTGCATTTTGAGTATACCCACCATTTTGATAGGGAAGAGTCTGTCCTTCGAAATGCCCCAAACATGACAGCACTGAAGAGAAGATTCAAGAAAAATATCACCACCAAAGGTGGGAAGGGGGATGAACAGGCTAAGGCTGAGGAAGAAACAAAGAGAAGAAAAGAGGAAGCCCAGAGATTGGCACAGGAAGCTGCAGGGTGGTTGCACAACGAAGAGGAAGGGAAAATAAAAGCCTCCCAAGAAGCAGCTGAGAAATCCCAGGAGCAGCTACAAAAGCAGGAAGTAGAGAGGTTGAAGCTGACATAGACTGAGACAGAACAGTCAGCTTCTGAGATAGTTGGAGGGCAGACCCAGGAGAAGGAAAACCCAGAATTCTGGGACCCACAAGTGCCTGGTGTCAGCACACCTGTGGTCCCCACACTCAAGCTAGTTCCTTTTGTTTAGAAAAAGGGAGAAGAAATCCCTGATTTCAACACTGTCTACTATGATAGGGTAACAAAGAGAATAATAAAGAGAACAGAAAAGAAGGTTGAAGCAGGAGATATGCCTGGTAAGATGATAACGGATAGGGCTGTTATGTTGGGAACAGACCAGGACCCAAGATTCACCTTGAGAGCCAGGACTGCACTAATCCACGCTTTAGAAGACAACATGGACAAGGTAATAACTGACTTGGAGCAGTCCAAGAAGTCCTCTGCACAGTTGAAAGATACATTGAGGAGAGAAAGAGAAGAAAGCAATAGGCTTAAGAGGAAATATGAAGATATGCAAAGGGAAATGAAGTCCTCAAAGGCTGAAGTACGGGCCCTCCAAGTAGAAAGACAGGTTATGGAAAATAGAAAGGATGATCTGGAGAAAATGCAAAAGGAATATCAAGAGCTAAGAAGGGAAAAAGATCGGCTGCTGGAAAAGGTAGAAGAACTAGAGGAGCAACAAAAGATCATCTTACAGGCTAGTGAGTTGCACTCTCAAGAACAGAGAGAGAAACATCAAGAGCAGATTTCTTCTCTGACCACTGCTCTGGAGGAAGCAAGAGAACAGTAGGTTAACCTCCATCCATTCAAAGAGCATGTCTTGGCCCAAAAATCCAAGATGCTGCAGCTACAGACTTCTGTTGAAGAGGGGAGATGTAGAGTGCTGCAGATCGATGGCCGATTGGAAGAGATCTTGGAAACTGCATCTTACTTGGTGGACAGATCTCAGGACGTCCTCGAGGTCCTGACTACAAGAATGGAAAGGTTGGAAAGCAATGAAGAAACTCCAGCAGAGATGCCATCAAAATATAAACGAGCCCTCAAGTAGGATTACGACTTAATAGAATTTGCTATTAACACCGCAGAGGATTTCAAGAAAGCAGTCAAGAAGACAAAGGGATCCTGCACGGAATTTTTTAGGAGAGTCCTCATTACATACAACTGGTACCAAATAGAAGCTGAGCAGAGGCTGGATGATTTCCCATACCACAATTCATTTGTGGAGATGTTGCAGAAAAGACATCAAGAAGAAGAAGCAAGAATGCAACACATTAGGGCCATTGATGACCAGAATCTGAGAAACGAAGTAGGCCATTCAGCAGTTAGTGGGCAGCTTTTGGAAGACCAGCTTCGATTGAGTGCAGCTAGAGTGGAGGCTATAAAGAACCAGGCTGAAAAATTTGAAATCAACATTCAGTTTTTGGAACCCTGCGCATTTGAGGGCATTGCCTCTAAAGCTGCGAAATGGAAGAAGTTTCTAGATGACCAAGTGGGACCCTCCTCGTAAAGGAGTGGTCACTTTTTGCAATTTGTAACGATTTTGTAAATCTTTGAGGAAGAATAAATTTTTGGGAGGCGAAGAGTTGGGAAGCCAAAAAGGTACTTTTGGGCAGCCCAACAGTTTCACCCCTTTTGTATAAATGTAATACACTTAGAGGAAAGGGGGGCTTTTTCCCAGTTAGACTAGAAAGCGATATTGTAAGAAGAACTATTTCTCTTTGCAATAAAGAATATGATTTTCCTGTTGGAGAAATATTGGTGGAAGGTCCAAATGTTATGCTATGGATGGCTAAAAGATTAACTATTTTGTTTTCCATTTTTTGTCCATTAACCGTGAGATTGTTCTAACTCTTTGAACCTATGTTCTTATTTAAATGATTTCTGGTTTATTTTGTGGAATGAACACCTTGAGTAATGTTTGCGGTTCATAAAACAATTGGCTATCTGGTTGTTGAAATATATTTAATCGTTCATGCATTGTGGAAAGAAAGATCAGCTAACTATAGTTTCTCTTTGTATTGCATGCACACTACACATTACTCACAAATAATTTACAATCTGGCTCCCTAGGGATAGGTATATAGATAGATAGTTCGTTCATTTCATTGCCGCATATGTGATTTAGATGCAGGTGAGCTTAAGACGAGAGGTAAGAAGCAGCGCATCACGTTGTGACTGCTCCCGCCATCCGAATCATCCTGTATGGTTAATTAGGCATCTGCATATCATAATAAAGCCAAAAAATACAAAAATATACACGGTGGACCGGGCCGCAACCGGTAAAACCTTTGTTTTTGTTACTTTGACCTACGGTAGCTGGACCGCAAACTGGACGGATTCCCCATACCAAATAGTCATGGGCTAGTTGGGAACGTTGACTAGGGAGAATCCCTTACTATTGTTGCCTGCGAATTTTTGGGCCTCAACAGAACCATGATGATGATGCCGTATACTATCCTTGTAAGGAGGAACAATGGTGATGATGATGTAGATCTTCCTTGAAAGGAGGAACAAGTTGATGATGTTGTAGAATCTACTCAAAATGGGGAGAGGGTTGATGATGTTGTACTGCGATTGTATATTCCTTGGACATTATTCCTAAATTGATCTACAGACTTTTGTCTCCATGTTGCAGTAGGATTGTATCATCCCTTGACATTAGTCCTAAAGTGATCCGCAGAATTTTGTCTCCATGTTGTGGATAGGATTTCATCATCCTTGGACTTATGTCCTGAAGTGATAGGGGTTTCTCATCTCGTAATTGGATCAGGGGAGGATTGCATAATCCTTGGACTTATGTTTTAAAGTGATAGGGCTTGATCATCCCGTAATTGTATAAGGTGAGGATTGCATTGTCGTTGGAACTATGTCCTAAAGTGATAGGGTTTGATCATCCCGTAATTGGATCAGGTGAGTATTGCATCGTCCTTGTAATTGGATTAGATGATGATTGCATCATCCTTGGACTTATTTCCTAAAGTGATATAGAATTATCATCCCGTCATTAGATCATGTGTGGATTACAACATCCTTGAACTTATGTCCTAAATTTATAGGGGTTGATCATCCTGTAATTGGATCATGTGTGTTGCAGGTTCTGTTGCTGCTAATGATGATGTTGTTGATCAAAATGTCAAGTGTTGTGGGAGATGATGATGTTGTTGATCGAATGATCAAGTGTTTTTGTAGATGATTGAGTGATCGAGTGCTATAGAATATGAAGATCAAAGATGAAGACTTAGTGTTGTAGAATATGATGCTCCAGTACTGAAGATGTTGAATATGTTCTAGTAACTGTTCCAGTTGCTTATGATTATTGAAAACTTCCAATGATGTATAGATGTATCACCTTGATGTTGTTTTAGATGATCCTCTCTCTCCTTGCTCCTACAATTGATGTTCTTATTTTTAGTAGAACACCCTTCTCATTGAGGGGGGAGTGTTGAAATATTGTAACTTCAAAGAATATTCTAAATGTATTTTATTGTTCTAACCTATCGGAGATGTTTTATTCCTCCGTCGGGATGTTACTATTTTATTTGGTCATCATAGAGTAATAAGGTAAAACCTTCATTGTAATTCGAGTCAATAGAACCCTCCAGAATATAATATTATATTATTTTGTGTCTTCCTAGGTGAAATCGACCTAGTAAGATTGTTCAGGGTGACTTGTTAGGGAAAAACTCAAGTGGAAGATAGAGTATAAATGGAGGAGGTATGTTCCTCATTTGAACACACACACACACTTGTGTATAGCACATAGGAGAGAGAGAGAGATATATATGCAAGGAGAAGGAGAACTTGTTTTTTTTTATCTTTGTATTTTTTATACATCTATATAGAGGAAGTTTTGATGGGTTTCCTTTCCCTAGAGGGTTTCCTAGGATAAATATGTGTCTATCTTGTGATTGTGTTTCTTTTAGTGATCATGCATATGCTATTGTTGTGAAATTGAAATGAATACTAATGATATCTAGATAAGCATATAGAATCTTAACAAGTCTCAATTAACCCCACTCTTGTTTGGAATAGCAAACTTCAATCGGTATGTGGGCTTGGTTTGCACTAAGGGTATAATTTTACAATTGACCTTTCTAAATCTAAACTAACTGGACCTATAAAATATGTTGATATATAATGATTAATTATTTATATACACAAATAAATCAAATACTAATCTTATTTAAACTTAATTAAAATTTTATCTTAACATAAACTAATATGGATTAGGAGCTATTGTTAAATTTAGTTAGATACAAATTGAAAGTATAATGCTGAAAGACACAGGAATAAATGCTATTATGTTTTCAACAAGTTAACATTTCAATGAAACAGCAATATTAATAAATAATGATTATTTGATCTGTAACATTGGCTTTGCTTCTAGTTGCAATTATTGAAAAATTAATTGACATAGCATACATATAAAAAACGCATATGCATAATACTTACACTCAATCAATTAACATCCATTGAAATTAAAGAAAAATCTAAAATACATTGTAATATATTCAACAACTAAAATTACTCCAGTCATTCATTCCTTCTAGAAATAATAATATTATGGAGGTTTTTTACAGGCTTGAGAAATCTCTGATTTCTTTGAATGCCTTCTTTTTTAAAGAAAGATATTGAGAAATTTAAAATAACTACCTCAACTAAACAACTATAATAGTTTCTTCATACAAATTTTACAAAAAAAAATCCTTAACTTAACCCATCCTTGTAAACTCTCCACATGTGATGAGCTTCAAGAATTTGATAAATACTATCATATTACATCTATTCGATCTATATCTCTCCATCATAAATGTTTCAGGGTATGTCATGTTTCATATCCTTATGTACCCTCTAAGCATAAGCATCAAATAAAGTGGCAAGTTTAACTGGTACGGTCATAAATTTGTTCAAAACCTCCTCGTTGATATTTGACAACTTATTGATGTTATCCTTTATTTCATCCCAAACCTATTCTACTTTGGTTATCCACAACCAAATTGGAACAACTTGATTAAACTCATCCATAGTTTCCATGTCAAACTTAACTAGGATGTCATCTACTAAATTCCATATTCTAAAGCATGTCATGATCACTACTCAAACATTTTCCTCAAATTCATCATGGGAAGAACTCCACAAACTCGGTAGGATTTGGGTCTTACCTTTCTCCCTCTAACTAATCTTTGGAAGTGTCCCTAGTGCTCGTGAGTACATATGCTTCTTATAATCAAGCAATTCATTAAACATGTTTTGCACTGCAATCCTCTCATCCTCGTATTTGTCAACTTGATCTGTCAACTTGGTTAACTTATTAGAGTTAATTTGAGGTCTAAAATGGGCCTCATAAGAAAATCATCCATTAATGAGTAGGAATTAAAGAACCAATGAAATGTCAAGAAATTGGGTCATTGATTATCTTTGAGTTGGACATGCAGAATTATATTATGCTCATATGTCATACTTTATTTTCCAATGGTTGAATCCACATAAACCTCACCTTGGTTAAGATATCAAAAAGATATAATAAATATTATTGAAATACTAAATAATATGTAATATTTTATATCATCACTACCTTGAACTATTATAAAAGTAAATCTACTTTAATTAAAATGATAATAAAAACCTAGAAATATGAAATACATTTATATCATTAATTATTTAAATAAATAATAATAAAACCAATTATTCATACATATAAAAAAAACTAACAAGTTATACTATATATTATAACCGATACCTAACAAAATGCTAATATATTATACTATATACTATCTAACAAACATAACACTATAATTAATATATTATATTATATACTATAATTATAACCAATATTATATTATTTAATAATAATACCTAATTAACCTTATAATATATCATTATCCTATGCTACATTATATACTATCATATGCATACTCTTTAATAGTTTATATACTATAATTATAACCCATACTATATTATTTAATAATAATACCTAATTAACCTTATAATATGTCATTATCCTATGCTACATTATATACTATCCTATACATGCTCTTTAATAGTTTTTAATACATGACCATATAATACGTGACCATTATTACAATAGTTTTAAAAATTATATTAATCCATTATCATTATTATATTATATTGTTGCTTATTATATTACATATTTATATTATCATAATAGTTTTATATTATATGATTACATAATATATCAAGAGAAATTTATAAACTTTAAGTTTTGGACTTTTCAGAGAGTTTTGATCGAATTATGGTAAAATATTTATGGTAAATCTAAATTTGGAAGTGTTCAAATTGTGTTATTTAATCCATAAATAGATTAAGTACTCTCAAATACCCCTATGGCACCCAAATTATGCATTATTTGATTCTAATTTTTTTATAAATTTACAAGCGAAATTTGAACAAAACAAGATGAAAAAAATACTTGGTAAATGTTGAAAAAGTAGAATATTTACACTACACCATTATATTATATCAATAGTTTTTTAATATTATTACAATTTTATTATTTAATTGTAATTTTAGTTACTTTGTGAACTTTAAATTTATTATTAAATATATAAAAAGTACTAGTAAATTATAAATTATTTTAAGTAAAATATTGCGTAAATTTAAAGTATTTATTACTACATTTAATATGTGTGCACATCAACCTAAACCTTTCATTATTAATTTCAACCGGAACCTCTCAACTCTACACTAATTCAACATACTTTGTCAGCTATCATTAACGAGAGAATATATATTAAACTTACTATGACATGACATATTTTAATATTGTCTTAATGTGACATGTTCTTTTTTTTAATATTGTCTTAATGTGACATTTTTTTTTAATATTTTCTTTAGGAGGCCCATTTTATACCTAAAATTGACTCTAATGTGGTTGTCATAACATTTTTGGACTTCATCCAATTGTATGAAAAAATATTTTGAGCCTCCCTCTGAATTTCATTAGATCCTAATGTTTCATCCTTCAATAAATTTAACTCAAATCTTCTCTCTTCTAGTTGAGTTTCCAAAGAATGTATTCTTTCCTCCATATCCTCAAAGTGATTTCCTAGTTGTTCATGAGAAGCAATCTTCTCCTCATATTCTTCTTTTAACCTTTCAATTTCTGACATATGTTCCCTTTGGATGAATTCCATGTGTATCTCATGTTGTTCTTAATTATCGGTGACTTGTTATGAATGTATTTCTTCCATCTATTCCCTCTGATACTCCAATTGAGTCTACAGAATAGAAATTTGGGCCTATAATTATCCAGTAAGGCATTTAATTCAATGGCAATTATGGAGTTGGAAACTGCAAAAGCACTTAAAGAAGTGTTCGTATCAATTACAGCTTTATGTATCCATATTAGCAATATTTCATACAATCATTTGATCGTGTCCTTATTGTCTCGAGGTTCCTTTAATCATTTTCCTGTTAGAAGCTCTCTTAACAACACTTTTACGAGGATTATTGAAAAGTAGTCTCATAAAGAAACCACAACATCATCAACATTAACAATTTTGTATAAGAGTAATCTAGTAATGTAGAAATAGGAGTGCCATGATTTATAGGAAAAGTCAACACAAAGTTCTTGACTAGTACCTGCATCTTTTTTGGATGAAACACTAGCCTTCTCGGCTTCTTTATTCTTTAGTTTTTCTTCTAGTTGTTGTTTTAATTTTTCATCTTCAACTTTGCTTCCTTTTTCTATTCTTTTCTTCTTCCTGTTTTTTCCTTCTTTCTTCCTTGTCCTTCTTTCTTCTCCTCTTCAACTTGTATGGCCTATTCTACAGCCTGTATTTACTTTTTTTTAACTGATATGGCCTTCTTCTTAAATATTCTCTTTTATCATCTTCAGCTTGCTTATTTGCTTCAACTTGTTCCATATCACTAGCAAATTTTGATTCTACTATCCTCATAGTAGCTTCTTGAATTGTATGCAATATTTCATTTTGGTGTTCATCTTGAATGTTTTTTAGTACCTCCTCATAAGTGATAGACCCTTGAAAAATTAGTTCCTATGGATTGGGATCATGTCTTCGTGTAGGGGCCAACCCAATAGAGTTGAAGTGTTCTTTAATAATACTTTTAGGGTCATGCCTCCCATGAGTTCCTAAGTTGAGGTTGAGATATTTAAGAGCAATAGCCTCTTTCTTAGCATGAAGAGAATTTAACAAAGTGAACAGTGCCACTTTGATAGGGAATTTAGGCCATTATATTTTGCATGGGTTGATAGAAAGGAGGTAATCCCTTTCACTTTAGTCTGATAGGAAATTTCCTTAAGGACTAACTTATCAAGAACATATCTGGGTAGAAATTGTGGGGCTACACAAACACTAGACCCTAATGTATGTGAAAAAATATCAAATGTACCAATCCCCCATCTTCTGAGGGTTTCAATGACTTATTTTGATAGCCTTGGGGTTGAACAATTAAAGATAATTGAAAACAAGGGGTCCAATAAATAGTCCAATATTTCATAGAAATATATCTTATAGTTGGAGAACCAAAGGTCATTGCAATACACACAAATAGGTGGTAAAGTGCGGTTCCAATCCCAACCGATTTGAGAAAAATCATATGAGGAGAAAATGGAATCAAGTAGGAAAGTAGACATATAAACAATAGGGGTTTTTGTTAGATTTCTGTCATTCAAGCTAGCATTATGATCTTAGGATATTTAACTGAGAGAATAACATGCACATCAATAAACAAAAGAGACAACAGACACAAAGAATTTTCCTCGAGGAAACCATAAAGGAGAAAACCCCGCAACTTCCTCAGAGATAGAATTAGCACCAAAAGTAAAACCTGAAAACATAAAGATGATCTCCCGACAACAGTAGTCTCTCCCTTGTCCCAGCAACTTCTCTCTCACTCATGTGCCCCAATGAGTGAGTGTGTGTGTGATAAATAGAGAGGCTCACTCTCTATTTATATTCTTTCATTCACTTGAAACCCACTCCAACATGTCGGCCTCACTTAACAATTACTTACTAGAACTGACATCTCTACGAGTGTCTAATAACCCTAGTGCCCCACAACTTGTGGGGACTTTGCCTCCTCCAACCAACAAGGAGGGTTATTTTTAACACAACGATGGGGACTATTTCCCCGACTTACAATGACTCACCTAGGGTTGACTTCTCTAGGATAGTCTAATAACCCTAGGGCACCACAACTATGGGGACTTTAACACTTGACCAATAGGAGGGTTACCCACAATGACTTGACATGACTTGTTTACATTATATAACCTCTCAATGGGAACATCAGGGCATGACATGACTCAATTATATTACAAATACTTCCCGGAATAAACATTGGGGTACAATACATAAGATATACAAGTGAATACATTCCGAAGTTACAATTACATCAACACTCCCTCTTAACTAGGAAGGTATTCTCTCGACACAATTTATCATCACAAGTATTCTTCTTTGTATCATCTGGATCATCATCGGGTTCTCGTCATCTTCAAGTCATCTTCATCTGGATCTGGATCATCACTCGATCTGGATCATCTTTGCTGGATCAACATCACTAGATCTGGATCATCTCTGCTGGATCAACATCACTGGGTCTGGATCATCACTCGATCTGGATCATCATCACTGGATCTGGATCATCACTCGATCTGGATCATCACCAATGGATCTAGATCATCACTCGATATGGATCATCACTGCTGGATCATCATCACTCGATCTGGATCATCACAGGGACATCATCATATGTGTTATCTCATGATTCTTCTCGTCACAAGAAGTTCTACAGAGCTAGCCCTTTTTCATGCTGGTTGTAGGCCTACCTCCTTGTAGGTCTTCGGTAGCCCTTATATCTGACCCTAAGTCAAAATGGCCATCACTCACATTTGACCATGAGAGGAACACATCCAACATCATGTCAGAAAGGCACAGCCCTTACATTCACCAGCATCACAGTACTCAACTACTATCATCTGTGAAAAGGCTCAGCACTCACATCTGACCTTGACTCATCAAAAAGGCACAGCACTCACATCTGACCTTGACTCATCAGAAAGGCACAGCACTCACATTCACCAACATGACAAAACACAACTACTATCATCTGTGGAAAGGCACAGCACTCACATCCACCAGCATGACAGTAAAGAACTATTATCATCTGTGGAAAGGCACAGCACTTACATCTGACCTTAACTCGTCAGAAAGGCACTCAGTCCTAGACTGAGGGTTCCTAGTAACTAACCAAGTGCCTCCATTCAGAGAATGTAAGTAGCCCTTATATCTGACCCTAAGTCAGAATGGTTGGCACTCACATCTGACATGGAAGGAACCAATCCTCTCACCATGATAGAATGGCAGTAGCCCTTATATCTGACCCTAAGTCAGAATGGCCGACACTCACATCTGACATGGAAGGAACCAATCCTCTCACCATGACAGAATGAAAACAGCCCGTATATCTGATCAAGTGGGAACACATCCCTCAATCACATCAGAATGTCCATACACTCATATCTGATCATGTGAGAACACATCTCACATTCATATCAGAATGGCCCTCGGTCCTAGACTAAGTTTTCCTAGTAACTGACCAGGTACCTCCATTCAACGAATGGCAATAGCCCTTATATTTTATCATGTAGGAACCAATCCTACAATCACATCAGAATGGCCCTCAGTCCTAGACTAAGTTTTCTTGGTAACTGACCAGGTACCTCCATTCAAAGAATGGAAATAGCCCTTATATCTGATCATGTAGGAACCAATCCTACAGTCACATCAGAATGGCTAGCACTCATATCTAACATGGAAGGAACTAATCCTCTCACCATGATAGAATGGCTCAGCCCTTACATCTAACCATGGCAGGAACCTAATCCTCTCACCATGTTAGAATGGCTCTAGGTCTCATCATTTCCCCTTGGAGGGAACCTCAACATGGAGAATAGTAAGCTTCTCCAAGAAGTACTCAAACTTCACTTTGGCCATTTCTAGCGTAGAATCACATCAGGGTTGATTACATCCAAGGATGACCTACGAGCTTCACCAAGACCGATTACATCCGAGGACAACCTACAGGTCTATTTACATCTGAGCAACCTACGGATTTATGCTCAGACAACCTATCTCACTGACTATGCTAGAACTCCCTCTTTCAAGAGATCTCGATCTGGGTCACATACTGGATCTTCACTACTTCTCTCTCCCAAATAGCAAGTGGCAACATCTTTTTCCTCAGCTGTACTCAGCTCCATGCAGGACTCCATCCTGCCAAACGAAGAGATCACACTTGATCCCATACTAAAGTAGCACCTCAAAGTGCTCTTCTTATCAATGGTATTTCCTGCCCAATACGAATCCACATAACCCTCCAGGTTAATCTTCTAATTTGCCTCATACTTGAGCCCATACTCAACTATACCCTTCAGGTACCTCACAGCATGCTTTGCAACCATCAGGTGAACATGCCTCAATGTGTTCATAGCAAAGCAAATATATGGTCTCGTATTCGTCAGGTACATCAAGGAACCAATCATCTGACAATACATCGTAATATCAATCGTCTTTAGTGAAGCAACACTCAATAGATTTAGGTTCGATGCCATAGGTGTGATCATGGCCTTGAAGTCCATCATATTGAACCTCTTCAAGATCTCTACTGCATACTTCCCTTATCCACACCTCCATGCCTAGAACGTAGTGCATCATCCCAAAGTCCTTTATCTCGAAACTCGACAACAAGTCTTCTTATTGCAAATTTAATGAGTTCCTCTTTTATGTCAGGAACAATTCATCGACATATAACAAGAGCATCATTGGTCTTCCGCCTTCAACCTTGAAGCAAAGGTTGGAATTTTTTTTACTCTCAATAAATCCTAGATTCATCAGTAATCTATCCATCCTGTCGTACCATGTCGAACCTCAAGATATTCTATAGTCACTCCCTCTGAAGTGGAGCATCGTACTCCCTCTGTCTTCCATACTCTATGCACTGAAACATTATGTACCGGAGTGACAAGTAACTTCCTATGCTACTAATATTCTATGTATCCATCTAGTGTATAGACTTTCATCTTCAACCTTGTAGCAAATGTTAATATCTTCATCAAGCTCATCATGTATGTGTTTCAACTCCCACTGGCTACAAATGTCTCTTCGTATTCTATGCCCTCTTTTCGTGGAAATCCTCGTGCTACGAATCTTGCCTTCTATCCCATGATGTTTCCATCCACTACATGATGGAACTACGAACTTCCCTTCATGTATCGATACTACATCCTAGACATCATTTTTCTTGAACTAGTCTTCCCTTTCTTCTTGATTACTTCTTCATTGCTGGAAGGTTCTACATCAATGATATCGATGTATTCGTCATATTATTCTTCATCTTGAACTGTCGTCACTTGTTCTTCGGAACAAGTCTCATCCTTCTTTGCTTGTAGGCGATTATGTATGTGATCTTTCCTACAAGTCAAATGAATTAGTTGTATGGTTAGAAACATTTCATAAGGCATATTCATAATGGAAAATTCTTATGCATAAATATGCAACTATTTTAGCCAATACAACATTCATCCATATATCACAGAAACTTTTTCAGATGCCTTCCATCTCTACCAGGACAACATTGAGATTGTGCACTAATCCAATATGTCAGCAAAGAGGTTTCATTCTAGAGAAGTAGCAATGGAGAGTTGTATAGCACCATGAGCTATTTACCCATCACATGCGTATTAGTAGTATACTGTTATTAATGCAAACATTCTATCATGCATAATACATTAACTGAATATAAACAAATGCATAACAAAACAATATCATGAAATGACAATTGAATACTTATATTTATTTGTTTCGTGGGTGGACTCCTTCTTGAGCCTTCAGCTTCATCATCTTCTTCATTCATAATAGCATCATTTCTTCTCCAAATTCTAATGTGGATAAGAGGTTCTTAAAGAGTTGAGTTCTTCATATTCCTCATCGCTTGAGGTATCTTCTTTGGATGGTGAGAGCTTGATATTCAATTGCTCCCATATTTTCTTCTCTTCTTATGAGTCGAGCTTCTTCTTCTTCCTAGAGTCTGCTGAAAGTAATCACTTCCTTCTTGCACACATTCCTCGCATGAATGAATCCCATGATCCTGGGAGGCCATTCAAGGTGGCTACCACCACTTCTGCATTCTCCGCTTCTTCTTCTATTGCTACAAGTTGTTCTTTGATTTCAGAGACCCTTGTAAAGTATGACTGTATTCTGGATCTTCACATTCTTCAAAGTCATATTCTGATTTATGTTCTTCCCTTCAAATATCTTGGTCAAGGAATCAAACATCTCTTTAGGTGTATTTAGGGAAGACATTTCTGGTATAAGGTGATCCGTGATTGAATCAACAATTATATTCTTGGCCTTGACCAAGTTCTTCTTGTTTAAGGCTTTGAGCCTCATCTCCCTCTGGAACTGGAACCTCTCTACTCATGTAGGTGTCTGATTCATTTTCTTCAGAGAGATCATATACTTCCATGCTTGGAAGTTGTCAACTTCACCAAGCTTATCATCGAGCTGATGTGATAGATCACTTTGAAATGAGAACCTCAAATGAAAATAGAAAAAGATTAGATCTTACCAATTTGAGGTGTCCATCCTGGTTCCAGAGCTGGTTGATCTAGGGTTTGTTAGAGAAACCTTAATTTTAAAAACTTGGAATATTTCAGATCTGATTAGATAGAAATATAGATCTCTTCAAGTTAAGCTAACCAATGTACTCCTTTTCTGAAAACAGTGGAGGGAAGCTCCCGGAACAAGAAGCCCTAGTTTACCAATTTCTTCTGCAGAAATGCCCGATTCTGCTTCTACACTATCTCTGAAATTACTGCTCCTCTATGTCTGAAACATCGTACTGAGGTATCCTCTCCTGTCCCTATTTCAACACCATAGTTTTCATTAGAATTGGTTTCACCAATTGGGACTTATGATCATTTTCCCAAGGTGACCTGTTACAGGACTGTTCAGAATAGCAAAGTTGTAAGGACTTCCACATGTCACTGTTTCATCTTCTAGATCTGAACCATGGACCATAGAAAGTACATTCTGTTCCCTTTCTGGAACATCTTTATAAATTTCATTTGGACCTTTTTATCCCAAGATATAGCAATTCTCCCCAAGTGTCTTTTTTAGGGATGAATCTTGGAAGAGGTTGGAAGCCTAACTTGGAGGGATCATATCTCCTATAATATAGTGAATCTGAGGCTACATTTTGGAAACAGTGTAATAAGGATCGTATCTTCATCCTGTGAAATTTTCAACTCCTAATCCTTCTCCAATCCCGAGATATAGAGAATCTACCAAAACTTATCAGTTTTAGTATTTTAGGGTTTTTCAGCTCAGGGTCAAACTAGGGTTTGAATTTCTTGGAGTTTCACCCAACCAAATATATTGACCCAGGTCTCTAAAATTTGATTTTCATGACAAGAGAAATCCTATGCCAAGCTCACTCAAAAATTCCTCTTATGTAGAAATCCCTAATTTCCCGCACCGAAAACTGAAAATGCTTGGAATCGAATTATGTTTCGACAGAAAGATGCACCCTTCAATGCAGAGTCAGCATAGCATAATTTTTATTATGGATTATGGAGAGAGACCCAAAAATTAAGAATCCCTAGCTTCTATAGCTGAATGGTGTCTTCTTCTCAAGTTAGCTCTAGTACCATGTTAGATTTTTATCATTCAAGCTAGAATTATGATCTTAGGATCTTTAACTGAGAGAATAACATGCACAGAAATAAACACAAGAGACAAGAGACATAAAGAATTTTCCTCAAGGAAACCATAAACTAGAAAACCCTACAACTTCCTCAGAGATAGAATCAGCACCAAAATTAAAACCCAAAAACATAAAGATGATCTCCCGATAGCAGTAGTCTCTCTCTTGTCCCACCAACTTCTCTCTCACTCATGCGCCCCAATGAGTGAGTGTGTGTGTGATAAATAGAGAGGCTCACTCTCTATTTATATTATTTTGTTCACTTGAAACCCACTCCAACATGTCATCCTCACTTAACAATTACTTACTAGAGCTGACATCTCTAGGAGTTTCTAATAACCCTAGTGCCCCACAACTCGTGGGGACTTTGCCTCCTCCAACCAACAAGAAGTTTTATCCTTAACACAATGGTGGGAACTATTTCCCTAACTTACAATGACTCACCTAGGGTCAACTTCTCTAGGATAGTCTAATAACCCTAGGGCCCCACAACTGCAGGGACTTTAATCCTTGACCAATAGGAGGGTTACCCACAATGACTTGACATGACTTGTTTACATTATAGAACCTCCCGATGGGAACATTGGGGCATGACATGACTCAATTATATTACAGATACTTCCCAGAATAAACATCGGGGTACAATACATAGGATATACAAGTGAATACATTCCGAAGTTACAATTACATCAACAGATTTAATTCCATGTATATATTTAATTGTCCGTGTGGATCTCGGGAGGTTGAACGACAGGATGCTTTCCCAATTGAATGCATGTCCTATTTCAGCCACATGGTGAGCTATGAGGGGTTTGTCCCTATTTGAAATGGGTAGAACCCTATTTTCCATACAATTTGCAAATCATGGCTTCTAGCAATTAGTATGGGTATTTCAGGTACTGAATAGGATACATCTAATTTTCCTTCTCTAATAATGTCTTATCTTCTATCCACCACTCCTTTAAAATATCAACCATACTAAGGTTTTCTACCATAAAATTATCTAGGATATTCTTTTTGAGAAGCACCTCAAGTTTTTCAAGTTGTACATTTTGTCAACCTTTTCTACATGTAAAGATGTTTCCAAAATTCTGACCTCATTGATCACTGACTCGGTTCTGAGATCAATGTGTCCAAACACCCATATAACAACATCATTGTATGGTAATACTGATGGCCTAGTAGTGATAGCATGCATATCAATCTTTTTAATATTTTGAAACACAACAAAGTAATCATCATCCTTAGGGAAGTCCTCATTGATGAACATTTGGTACATTTTTCCCTAGTTGGGGTCATCTTGGAACCTAGTAAGATGGTTTGTTTCTACCAACAACACTACTTCAATATCTTTTCGAGGGATGGGAATTTATTCTACTTCACCGTTTAGAGTTGGTGCCCTTCATCCTTAGGCTTTCAACATTATTTAAAACTATAACCTTAAAACATAAACAAGTATTACGAATCTTAAATTTGGTAAAGTTAAAACTAGTTATTGCATGCATTTTGAATTCTAGTAAATTCTACTAATAATCGATAATTTTTGAGTGATGGGACAATAAGAGAATAGTATTGGTTTCTATTGGCAAAACCCACCAACAAAGCTTCATCGATATGATTTCCCACTATGTCGATGCCCTACAGTGCAAACTCCTTGACCATCGGCCCAGACAGGGTTTACCCTACCCAGCAACGTCTGTGGAGCAGATGAGGTCTCACCCGAGGCATTCAAGGGAGAGCTGTCAGAACCAATTTTCCAACAGTTGGAAAGGAGGATATGGGGATCCAATGGACAGACACCATAACTTATGCAATCATCACACAATATCACAATATCCCAGCATTATTCATGGAACATCATTACTCATAGCACATCAAACAACTACAGAAACACAGATTGCATCAACATAAAAGCAACAGATCGCAGAAAGAGGCTAGATTGCATCTACCTTATGCCATTGTAACAAAATGGAGTTGAAGCATCATAAAAGATCTATAATAACAGACAATATTTGAGCCATAATAATCACATCATATTAACCTTGCGCAAATGTACCACATTACACAATTCTTCTCCAAAACCGGAGACTACATACATCAGGAAAAAACCTAGATAAATCACAGTTAAGACAGAAAATTTTCCATAAATTAGATCGCACTAGATCTTATCCCATACAATCGCGTGCAAATATCCTCAACAATAGATCTATAAATAGGCTTACACCTTTATATTGAGGGTCCACTACTAACTGACTTCTAATCGCTACTGACCTGTTGCAACAAAACTTGGTCAAAATATACATAAAATATTCAAAAAGTGGTTATTCTTCTACTCATCGCGCTGATCTTCCCTTGCATAGTACCATGTGAGCTTGCATAGCTGCCATAATGCTGCACAAATCACTTACCCAAATCCCTTGCCAACAGGCCCCCAACACAGTTTTGTGGCTCGCCCTCGAGCCACGTCAAGTTGACAGGGTGTGTGTCAAAGTCTTGTCCTTAAAATATTCAAATTGCTACGCAATTTCATGAACCTAAAGCTAGACTTTATTGGCGATACTCTGACAATTATTCAAATTTTGTTGGACGGGGTGTTCCTCACTAGACTTGTTGTCAACCATTTTTTGATTCTCTTGAATGAACTAGAGCATGGAAACGGCCTTAACAACCAACTGGCCACTGATTTCTTGGAATTCGTCAAGCTGCTCGCGGTGCTTTTATTGGTATTCTTCTACACGGGAAGCTCACTGCTAGATATCCTTCAGTTTTGTGGCCTGGGTGATCTGCACCATCAGTGGCATGGACTTCAGCAATGTCTTCAGGGTTGTCAGTTGGCCCTCTGCCTCGTGCACCTTTGCAGTCAGTTGATCAAGTTGCTCATCCTGAACAATACTTTGCCAAAAATGTGTGGTCACCTCCATAATAGTTTCATCCTCTTGCTCCATGGTGCTGAAATGAGTGGCAATTTCTTCAATGGAGGTCTTGCATTCTGCAACCTGCTCCGGCAGCATTGTGGGTTGAACTAAGGCATTGATCATGAGTTTAGTGTGCTAAATTTGAACCAGAGTTTTCCTCAATTTCTTGGCCTTTTTGACTGGGGTGAGCCCTGCGGTGTTGTCAAAAATGTTCTAGAATGCATCAGAAATAGCCTGCTCAACTTCGCTATACCGGGCACACAGCTGTTCCTATTCAACAATCAGGCGGTCTTGCGCCTTCTTGAGGTCGGTAATATCTTCAGTAGCCTTCCACTACAACTCATCCTGTGTCATCTTCAATTGGTTGATTTTTTGTAAATTTTCCTCTGTCAACTACACGCAGACCTGGGGTAGCTCCTCTGCTTCCTTCTGCAGCTTCTCAGTGGTATTTCAGGATTGGACATAGCCCTTAGTTAAATATTTTTGATGTGCCACCAACTCCAGTGTGGTGCCATGCTACAACTCAACCAACACTATAGCTGACAGTTTATTCAAATCCAAAGTCATGCTCTATATTGGGTGCAGCTACTGGTGAACTTCTTCATTGCCGACATCAATCGCAGTCAGGGGAACTTGCACATTCCTAGCCCGAGGCTCAGTGCTGATCGATGGGATGTCCTACAATAGAGGTCTTTTCGATGTTTGTTTGGAAATAATATAAAAAATGGACTCTAGTCTATCTCTTACCACACCAAATTCTTCACGGTTGGATTTGCAGATCGCCGTAGTTGCAACCGTAGATGAATTCGTGATGGCTTTGATAAGCCGCTATAGTTGGTCTTTCATCCTAAATTTAGTACCACTGCCCAACTCGTACTCCTGATGCCATTTGGTGTGAGTCTCCTCCCACATACACTGTGCTGCATATTCAATATCCGTCGATGACTCGTTGTCGGAGTCATGGGTGCTCAATTCCTGCGGGGCAGGTTCTTCAGGGACATACGAGGGTAGTTCCTTAGCTAACTCCTCCTGACTCACCGAGATGCATCAGTCCCCCGGCCAGTATTACACAATAGTATACAAATCTTGCATGGTGACTTTATAAGCAATGGTAGCCACTTCCGATCAGGGTCCCTCCTGACCTGAATATGAATGGAGTGGGGTCCAATAGCAAATCGAAGGATCCGCTGATACTTGGCCATGGTGTAGGGAGAAACTCTAGGAACAGAAATGGTAGAAGCTTGCAACACTTCCCAATAGACCCAAAAATGAATGGCAAAGTCCTCTTCTCGACTGGGCTCTTCAACCCACCATAGGTTCTGATAGTGGGCACCACAAAAACCTTGACTGCCTCAACCGCCATTGGTTGGTAGTCTTCAAGTTCCATCCAAGCAACAAGAGTGATAAGAATCAATAGCCAACTATAGGAAAAGGGTCACCCGGTCTGAGCAGTAAGCACATCTTCAAGCAACTAATTTAACAAAAATAGAGACCAATTCATTTGTACCCTCTCAGCACATTTCTAGGCACAGGCAACAACACCCGAATTGCATTGGACTGGTGGATTGCTGTGTACAACCTTGTTGGCCAAAATTCTTGCGCCAATTATCACCTCTTATGAGTTAATGTTGTCAATGCGATAAGCACAACCATCCCATTGTAAACCAAATTCCTCCTTAAGCTACTTGGCCAGTTTCGTGTTTGTATTTCTCCCGCGAATCTACTGCACAGGGTCCTCCCCAGCCTTCAGCAAACCAGTAATGCTTGCAATCAATTCGACTATGATAGGGATTGGCGTAGTCAGCCAAAGCATCCCTCCATGGAAACATGTCAACATTTTCTTCACACATGCATGTGCTTCATTCAAGCGGCCGAAATGGGGCATATTGATGAGCCCCTACAACCCAGACTTGTCTAACCCACTGGCCCATGGTTTCAGAATTCGTTGAATGGGAGCACCAGGTGTTGTGGGGACGGATTCATATGTCTTATCCCAGACATCTTTAAGTAAGAGCAGTTCATGATCTTCGAACTTGAGCCTGATCAATGCAGGGATGACATCGACTGAGCACGTCATCCCTTTTGGCAGCACTGGTAACTTGGGTGGGTACTTCTAATTCTTTGACGGTTGTCGTGGCTTGACTCCTGGATGCATAGGAGTGACGTATCCCAAAATATCATGAACCGAGACACCCCAAGGTGCCATGAACTCAACAGCTCTCGAGCTCGATGGCCTAGTCTGTGCAGTTCCTTCTCCCTGGATTCTCACAAATGTGTGAGTTTTCCTTTTCTGGGTGGCATAGGATTGGGTCTCTGAGTCTACTGCTTCTGCTTAGGAATGGATGACGAACCCACTGGAATACTCATAATTTCTTCTTCCATAACCGTGGGCCGAACGAGGGACTCGTACTCACTGGAAATTTCTATAGCGTCAAGGCTGCTCATCATCCCTTACCCCTCAAAACCTAAAAATACACTCAACAACTCGAACTGCACTTCACTCAACACTCTACATAGAATTCACCCTCTACTTCTACTCATGCAACTTAAGAATGCCATCCTACACATCCCACGCGGTGTTTTATAGCCACTTCTAATTCAAATTCGTCATTTCCAAATCGAACTTCACCATTATTGCTAAATCGGATATTAATGACACCAAATCTGTCAGTGATATTATTCTTCTAATGGTCGGATCACCCATTAATGCAGGTCGCTTCAACAAGCGCCGCCAGCCAACTTGTTTAACTACCTACATTTATTACTTGATTTGACCACCCCACAGCCCTGCAACTATCGCAAATGGTCAACTGATTACCACTAACAATTTTAACCTTGCACAGCCTCTTCCCCAGGGCTCGCCTTGTTGTGCTGAACTAAAATCTTCATCTCTTTTTTTTTTTAACACCTCAAGTGGTGCGCATCGTCGACACCATTCTATATGGCTTCAAGCGACTCCCGTTAATGAGCTTCAGCAACATTGCGCCATATAATTGTTGTAACTGAACTGCACCACTAGATGTAATGGACTGAATAAGATAGGGACCTAACCAGTGCATTTGTAACTTACCTAGATGCTTCATGAACTTACTGGCGTATAACAGCACCAAATCTCCTGTCGCAAACTATTTTTGCTTAATATTGCGATCATGGCATGCCTTCTGTCGATCCTTCGCAACCTATTGCTGGAATCCTATGATGAAACAATCTTCTTCAAGTTGAATCAGTTGTGCAACACATTCTTCTAAGGCCTCTGCATCATCCATGCCTGTCGTTGCAGCCATGCACAAGCTGGGAACAATATACTCCATAGGCATGACTGCCTCTTTTCCATAAACCAACTTAAATGGTTTCTGACTTGTTATCCATTTGCAAGTAGTACGATAAGCCCATAGAACTGTAGGAATTTTTAAATCCCAGTCATCGTAGTTATCGTTACATACCTTGGTCAGTGCTGTCTCCAAAAAAAATTTGAAGGCCTCAACAGTACCATTTTCCTATGGGTGGTATGGTGTACTACACTTATGCTATGTTTGGAGCTCCTCAGTTAGCACTTTTACCGTCTAGTTGACAAAATGACTGCCTTGGTCACTCATCTAGATTCTAGGACACCCAAATAGCATCAATGATGTTCTCAAAAATAAACCATCTTGTTGTCATAGTGGTACAATCAGCGACTGGTGCAGCTTCCGCCCACCGAGTCAGGCTATTCAGTTGCAGTAATAATATAGCAAGCGCCAGTGCACTTACTTGGTGAATTGATAGGGCCCACAAATTATACAACCCATTTATCAAATAATTGCAGAGTCACCTGCGGCACTAGTGGCATTTCATCCCTCCGCAATGGTTTACCAACCCGTTGGTAGACATCACAGCTCCTTGCATAGTTTGCGGCATCATTATGCAACATGGGCCACCATAGATCAGCACGCAACACTATTCGTGCAGTAGCACGGCCTACATAGTGACCTCCTGTGATTCATGCATGTGCTTCTTCTAGAATGGGACCCTGCTCATGCGATAAGACACACCATCACAAAATTTCATCCGGTCCAATTTTATATAACTGTCCAACAATTAGTTGAAAATCGGAGACTTTTACGACCAGTTTCTTCTTTTGGCTAGTTGACATGTCTGCTGTGATGACACCAGTAGACAGAAACTGAATAATTGGTGCATAGTGATCATCTGCGACGTCAACCTGGAACAATTGTGCATCTAGCAAGCCATCATCAATATTGGTTGGTTCTTCACCATTCAAAACACGTGATAGATGATCCAAGCTAGCATTCAACCGTCCCGACTTTACCACTATTTCAAAATCAAACTCTTGGAACAAAAGCAACCATCTACAGATTCTCCCCCCCAACACAGGATTATTGACTAGGTATTGTAAAGAAGAATGATCACTGAACATCTTGAAATGTCCTCCCAACAAATAGTGCCTGAACTTTTGCAGAGCATAAACCATCACTAGGCCCTCCCTTTCGGTCATGGTATAATTTCGTTCAGCAAATGATAACTTTCTACTAGCATATGCTATTGGATGATCCAAGTCGCCTTCTCCTGGCTATGCAAGAACAACCCCCAGTGTAGTAGAAGAGGCATCAACATGCAAATGGAATTCTTTATTCCAATCAGGAAAAACCCATATTGGTGTAGAGGCCATCTTGGCCTTCAGGGTGTCGAAGCTTCCTTGACATTCTGGAGTCCATTCAAATGCAGCATCTTTTTATAACAGCTTTTCCATGGGAGAAGTAATCGTTGCGTATCCTCTGATAAACTTATGATAGTAGCCCGTATGTCCCATTGTTCCTTTACATTTGTCGGTGGTGGTAAACTGAGGATCATCGCAATCTTCACCAAATCGACCAACAGAACTTCTTTGCATACGATGTGCCCAAGTAGCATGCCAAAGGGTGCACAAAAAATACATTTTTTTGAATTCAATGCAATATGATGTTGTCTACACTGTTCCAGCATCAATCGCAGATTGTCTAGATGGTCTCTAATCAGGCCATAGACAGTCAAGTCATCCATATATACCTACATAACTTTTTGAATAAAATCTTTAAATACAGTGACAACTACGTGGGAAAATAAAGTGGGTGCATTCTTTAGCCCAAATGGCATGATGGTCTATTGGAAATATCCTCACTCGGTGAAAAACATAGTCTTATGGTGATCCTCCTTCATGATCCGGATCTGGTGGTATCCTAAAAAGCCATCTGTGAAGGAGTATATCTCCTGGCTGCTTACACCTTCCAGGACTTCATCTGTAAAAGGGTTCGAGAACGGATTGTATACACATGCATCATTCAACTTTCTCAGATCGACACAAATGTGAATTTCACCAGTCTTCTTGTCTTGGAATACCATTGGGCTTATCCACTCTAATTCTTCTACAGGTTCGATGATCCTAGCATCGAGCATCCTATCGATCTCAGCTTTCACGCGATCCTTTTATCGCGGGTTCAGTCTATACGACCTCTAGCATACTAGTTTTGCATCTGGTTTGAGTGGAATCTTCATTTCCCCTAAGTCGCCGAGCATCCCCTTCATCTTTGAATATTGTGTTGGGAAAAGGTCCTTGAATTCATGCAGTAGATCTGTGATTTTAGCCATCTTCTCTTTGCCCCAACAGTCTCCAACATTAGAAAATTTTAGATTCTCTGCCGACCCAATGTTAACTTTCCAGATCCTCGGCGGCTGATTCATCGATTCCATCGCTACGTTGGGAGCTGCGACACCATGGATTCCTTCGGACTCTAGAATATTAACATTCCACAGCTCGTCATCATCTTCAGGATCCTCAGATAAGTTGTAGCACATCATCATGGATTGGATGGAGCAATTTGCATGTGGATCAATGGGGTATGCAACAGGGATGAATTTTAGTACTATGTCATGAATAATGTGTAAAGCGTTATATACCTCAGGGTTGGAATCCTAGAAGCTAAACATTTGCACAAAGAAAACCAACAACTCCTCCCAACTTTTAATGGTTCTATGCAATTTTACTACCACATACCAGGATCTTGGCATCTCTTCTAGAGTGTGAACAAAAGAGTGAACCCACTCATCTCTAGGTCACGGTGTCCATAATGTCTGACGCTCAATCGAATGATTGGTAGGGTCATTTTTTCCATCATATCTCCGAGCATGATAGACCTCTACATCACCAAAGTGGACCATCATCAATTTGTGGCACTGCTCCTAGTCACAGATCATCCATTTGTGTGTCGCCCACAATCGATCTGGAGTAGCCTTCAGTGCTACATCAAGAGCTAGTATCCTTTGCGGTTCAAACACCTTCTCTTCAAATACTTGAAAGAAATCTAATAGCCCTAGAAGTCCTTCATTAATGGGAAACTTGACAGTCTCAGTCGCAACATGTCAAAGAGACTGTGTAATCAACCCACATTTTCTGAATGATATTTCATGCAATCAATTCTACCGATTTTCTCTAGCATATTCAGAATCATAGGATGTTTAACTTGTGCTTTGCCATCCAAGTTTTCCATCAACGGTAGGATGGATATAGGCCTTAGAGATGTTATAATCATGATCCCAACTTCTCCCGACTTCATCCTTTACAAGTTCGATATATTGTCGTCCTTCCTAAGGTTCCATAGGAGCAATGACCCTAACATCCTGGTTTTCAAATGTCATAACATGTTTTTTGAAGTTGATAACTGCCATGCTATCATTAGCTTATCCAATTCCTAGTAGCGCAGGATAGGAACCAGTACTAATCAATGGATTGGGGGCTCCCAACAGAAAATAATTCCAAAACGTCAGGAAGGTATCCTTGGTATGTCCACCTGCATGGCAATGGGTGCACCAAAGATAATCACAATATTCCTTGTCCTTTTTGATGTCTTGCAATTGCAGCGTCAAATTGTCCAACTGTGTCTGAATCTAATTCATTCCAACAGCAGTTTCCCCTACTGGCAATGCCTCCAATTTCATTGCGGTCTCCAGAGCCTCGCCCTGTGTCGCAATATTTTGCTACATTAATGATTGGCAGATATGAGGGACAAGCGCCATGATAAACCATTCTTTATGTTGAACGTCGCTCATCTGAAAACTGACCTGGACCATCAATGTCTTAAATCACTGATCAAAATTCCAAATCACTTCATTAGGGAAATTTTTTATCTCTTTTAATTCAGTAATGTACTGAGCTTCGAATTTTGGCTTCTTGAATTCCTCAAATATCCCTGTTCTGATCTCGTCCAATTTTTTCACAATACGTCCCTGAGGCTCCTGTGTGAATCACATAAACCATTGCAATGCACAGCCCCTCAAAG
This sequence comes from Pseudotsuga menziesii, assembly GCA_001517045.1. Taxonomy (NCBI): domain Eukaryota; kingdom Viridiplantae; phylum Streptophyta; class Pinopsida; order Pinales; family Pinaceae; genus Pseudotsuga; species Pseudotsuga menziesii. Next base: position 185,592 of record LPNX010476946.1, on the reverse strand, counting down.
TAGTGGCTAGATGACTTTTCTTAACATCATCATCGATATTTTGTCGAGCAGTCCAAATCGCTTCACATAAGAACCAATACTGCTCTGGATCGTTGGTGCCATTTCCATGGAATATTGGCAACTTCATTTCATCTACCGCCATTCTGGACCTTCTTCCTCCTATTGGTGCTCTATTACTAAACTGTTGCTGACACGTCAGGCAAGTCGATGTAGAATGCGTGTTCCTTCCTTGTGGTGGAGTAGTACGCGGAGGAGTAGACACGTTACTGCTGGGGTTCGATCATGTCGTTGTTCCAGGCATAGCTTGGGCCTATATGTCCTCGTCGTCACAAAAAGGTCGCTTCATCATGTGTGGTTGTTCTTCATGGTATCTCACTTTGACTTCAGCAGGACCTTCTCCCATCCTCTGCCTCTTTTCTCAAAACCTTGCTCCTCCCCTCGTACAACCACTTGTTTCTTCGGTGACCCTTACATTCTCATCAGAACTCATGCCCATATACCCCTTACTTCCTTATGCATTTCCCCCCTTCTGTCACAGTTCCTACATCCCCCACACACCAGAGTTCCACTACTCTTGGTCCATCTTTAGGATACCCTTTTCACATACTAGTTGCTTAATTAATAGTTGTAGCGACAATAAGAATCTTCCACGTGGTCCGCTGAAAAACTCCCTTTCCGCTTCACTAAAATATTTATTGGTATCAACGGCAAACTCGATGATGTATCCTTCTAAGATACTATCCAACCATACCTTCACTACCCACGATGCCTTGTCATTGGTTTCTTGCAGGTCCTGGATCGATTTTGGGGTCCAGGATGTTGGCTCTCCTCCTTGAAAGTTTGTCTTCCTCTTAGTGAACTTTTCCAACCATTCATGCAAGAGTACAAGGAATTCACAAAAGAACCATTCATGGGAACCATCATGGATATATCTATCCAACCATTGGCTTGTCGAAAGCTTAGGATTCTAGTTTTCAGCTTCAGCAAACTCCCACAACTTCATATCAAACCATCCCTCGATCTCTGATCGATTCGGATGCCAGAACATATCCCCCTCTTATTTGCAACTCGGTCCCAGCAACGAAACCATTTGTTGCCGAAACCCACCAACAAATCTTCGTCAACATGGGTTCCCACTCTATCAATTCCCTACAGCGTAACCTTCCTAATCACCAGCCCAGACAGGGTTTACCCTACCTAGCAACATCTACAGAGAAGACGAGGTCTCACCCGAGGCGTTCAAGGGAGATCTGTCAGAACCGAGTTTTCGACAGTGGGAAAGGAGGATATTGGGATCCGACGGAAAGACACCATAACTTATGTAATCATCACACAATATCACAATATCACAGCATTATTCATGGAACATCACTACTCATAGTGCATCAAACAACTACAGAAACATAGATTGCATCAACATAAAAGAAACAGATCGCAGAAAGAGGCTAGATTGCATCTACCTTATTCCATTGTAACAAAACAGAGTCACAGCATCATAACAGATCTATAATAACAGACAAGATTTGAGCCATAATCATCACATCATATTAACCTTGCACAAATGTACCACATTACACAATTCTTCTCCAAAACCAGAGACTGCATACATCAGGAAAAAACCCAGATAAATCACATTTAAGACAGAAAATTTTCCATAAATCAAATCGCACCAAATCTTATCCCATACAATCGTGCGCAGATCTCCTCAACAATAGATCTATAAATAGGCTTACATATTTACATTAAGGGTCCACTACTAACTGACTTCTAACCGCTACTCACCTATTGCAACAAAACTTGGTCAAAATATACATAAAATATTCAAAAAGCGGTTATTCTTCTGCCCATCACACTGATCTTCCCTTGCGTGGTACCGCGTGATCTTGTGCGGTACCACGTGAGCTTGCGCGGTACCACGTGAGCTTGCGCAGCTGCCACGATGCTGTGCAAATCACTTACCCAAATCCCTTGCCAACAGTTTCTCTATTAAGTTAACATAGAATAATGGGGAATTAATCCCATTTAAAGTTCAAAAAGCACCCTATCCTTTGCAATTAATGTCATTACACAGGAGAATTAATGGTCGGTCTAGTCTCATGCGCAGTGGCCAATGGGTAGAATTTCCCCCAAAATGAAAGGTCCGATATGCTAGAACCAGAAAAGTATATTGGAATGGGATCGTTTAGTCTAATCTAAAAAACTAAAGTCCACTGAGCGAGCTCCCTAAGGAAACCGTATCGAACATGTGTTATCATATGGAATTCACCGGGGCTCTTGGAAATAACAATTTAGGTCCGATATGAAAAATATGATTAGGAAGATCCAATGTAGGTTGATCACAATTTGTCTATTAGGAATTCATTGAGGGTGACACTACGAGCAACCTCAATGAGAAATATTTTAAAAGCGCTTCCAATAATGGCTATTGTGTATCATAACAATGAATTTTTCTAGATAATCTGATGAAGTAAATCTAAAACAACAAGTCCAATAAGGATATCGGGTGATCATATTCAAAAGTACATTGTCGAAGTTCTTATAATGATATACTAAGGAAATATCCAATGAGGGGAAGTTCAATAATCTGACTCCGATGTTGGATCAACTCTTACTGCAAAGACTTAATATATAGATAAGCAATAAGACTTAATATAGATAAGATGATGTGATTGGCCCATTGAAGGATATCAAGTAATCATCATCGAAAGTGTACCAAGGAACTTACTATGGAAATTCTAATGGGATAAACCCAATATGATCCATTAAATTTTGTCATGTGATCTAGGTCATATGTGCTTCATCAAAATATTTAAAGATTTATCTCTTATGGACAATCTAATAAATTGAGACTAATTCGAGAAGTCTGATAGGGCTATCAAAAGAAATATTTTCAACAAAATAAAATCAATATCAATTGTAATCTTGATGAGATTAAATTGAAAATGGAATAAGGAATTCAGAGCAGGTAAAACTTTCTGAAATTAACAAGTTCTCAACACTGTGACATTCTTGGTAAGAAAAATCCATAAATCCAAAGAAATACATACAATAAACTCAATAAATCACAAGAATTATTTGCATGAATCAATAGTAAGATTCTCCATTACAAGGGTACCAATAAGAGATAAAAATTCAAAATATTAATGATATTAAGGTTAATAGGATATCATGGAACCTGAAATCAAAGAACAATTAAAGTAAATGATAATACGATCAATATGGAGTAGAGAAATCCGAGAATACAATTTGAAAGACAATTGATCATTACCATTGAAATTATTACGATCCAAAGACCTCTTATACCAATATACTACTTAGTCCAAATTTAGTAGGGGGGCATTGCATTTTTTTCTTTCTCAAGGAATACCATATAATAAGAGTTGTTATGGGAATAATAAGTGGATCCTTAGTCGGGTACTCCATGTTTTTGTGGTTATAGATGTGTACCATGGGACCACTTATGATTAGAAAAGGAGTAACACTAACTTATCTTAAAATTCCCAAGGGCTATAGAGGAGTCTTTTGAGATGTATCACCAAATGAGGCATTGGATGGGCCACCCAAAAATGGTTGTTAGAGAGGTATATCAACATAATCAACACGATGCAATGATTCTTTTGAGATAGGTATCCAACAAGGGTGTCAGGGATCCCAACTTTTTTTTTTTATACGTTGAGAGGAGTATTACTCCCTATGGAATATTAAAAAATTGACATAATTTTCAAATTTCTCAAGGATGCAAATATGGAGGAATTTTCTTGGTTGTTCACAGAGAATAAGGTTACTATACTAACATAATGTGCAAATTCCTTGTGTATGAAAAGGTGTGGGAATTTCACTAGTTAGTGTCTAGGATTAGGGTTTCCATGGTCTTGAGGACAAGGGATTTCTAGTTGTTATATCTTTCTTATTTATGTGTAGGATCAAATAGTAGTACTTGACCCAATACCTTAGGGAACTAACTAATCAGGCTCAATCATTCCCTTATCCATGCTACCCAACTACCTTGGTATGTGATAGTAATATTCCTAAGTGTTGTGCTTAATTCCATTATAACAATAAGATGATTGCTTTGATTATCTATAGTTGGTTTCAAGTTTCTTAGGGGATTTCAATATACCTGTGAGTACATGGAGTGATATTATGTATATAGTTGTTATCTAATGCAGTACTACTCGAAGGGGTACCAACAAAGGTTACAACAGTGACCAAAAAATGTGATTTAGTATTGATTTTTTTCTTTGTGTCTATGCTTCCACAAATACAGGTTTATCCATTAAACAATATATCTTTGTGTTATTTAAGGATGTTGGAACATTTCTCTAGCCTAAAAATAGTTTTCAAAAATTTTGGAGGCATGTTGGTTGATGAAAGTGATCTAATACAACTTGTGGTGTTCTTACTCCCAAAACTTAGAATCATTCACAGCATAAATATAGATACATGATGCAAATATGAGAAATTATAATGTATATTTAATTAATAAAAGGAAATATATAAGAAATATGACTTGGCAAGATTAACTCTTGTATAATGAAAATCAACTTAAGAATCAATGTTCACTCACCTATTGAGGTTGGGCAACCTTTCACTTGAGCAGAGCTCCAATACAACAATGCTTGACCAAACAATATATAGCCTCTAAACTCCTTAAATATACTTTCAATAGCCAAAACCATAACTACTTGGTGGACATAAACGCTAACTACTTAATGGGCCTTAATTAATACATAAACCCTTTCAATATTAACTATCCATTACTACCTACTTTTCCTTATTCAAAGGAAATGGTCGCATACATGATTTGACTAACTCCTATGCAATCTAAAGTAACATGGGTTAGAGTAGGACCCTAACATACTTCACTTAATGATTTAGATCTTCCTTATCTCCCACCAGGTATTAGTTCTTACATATACAAACACATAACAAAGAATACCTTTCCCAAATACAATAGAAAATATGAATATAAATTTTTAACTTCTAATCTATTTATCATGCAAAATCAATTCTCCATTTCAATTACAAGTCAAAGAAAACAATTTTTGGGGACCAGAAAAAAAGGTTTTCATTTATGAATATAAACATCAATTACAAACATAATGTTTCTACTATCACCACTCATCGCCATCATCGGGGTTCCTCCAATCCTAGTCCATTTAGAGCATCTTCATATCTCCAACTCCATATGCACAAAGGAAAGTGAAAAATAAGATAGTTTTAGAACCCTGACCCCACATAGAAGCACATTAATAGAGATATAGATCTCTGTAGATATAAATGTATTGAACCCAAGGAACAACCTCTTGTGATTTCTCCAACGTGAGGGTACACAAATTAATCTCTCCTCGTCCCCTTGATTTGGTCTCTTATTATAGGAATTTAGAAGATATTGGAGATAGGCTTCATGGCATGCTAATGAGGTGGATACAAGTAATAGATAGGCTCGATGGTATGTGGACTAAGAAATTACAAGTAATGCATAAGTTACACACTCAATAATGAGCATTTTCCAATTCGCTATGAACTTTCTTCTCAATGATGAGTTTTTTCTCATAATAAAATGATTCTTATTTATAAGATGAAATTGTGACAAAATCATTATTTCCTTGTGGAATAATTAAGGTATTTTTACTCAATTATGTACTTTTAACCTCGTGACATCTAATAACATCCTTGTAAGGCATGGCATGGAAAATACAATTATAACACTAAGGTTCAACAAAGATAGATCTAACAAAGTTTCCACCAATGATTCTAGTTGAGGAAACATGTCTTTCGTGATAGTCAAATCATGTAAAATAAGATGTAGAATTCAGTTGTAAATGTAATTGTATACATACCTACCATCAATAACCACAATATCTCATTGGATGATCTACAATG